>JANAVB010044814.1:4339201-4536701 GCA_029216955.1 Iris pallida | reverse complement strand
CTATATGGTTGATGAGTCTATTGATAAAGTTGAAATTTTTTAGGAAATAATTTTGTTTAAATTAAAGATCATGGAATTCTTTGAAGATTTATTAAACTTTTGAGGAGACTATGAATAGATTGCTTGAGCAAAACAATAGTTTTTGAGGAATTTAAAATTTGTGAAGTTTAAACTTTTGATTATGAATACCAATTTGGACTGTTAGTTAAATATCCAATAAGTCAATGTCGACCATTTTGCTAGATTACAACCTTGAAGATTATGATAAGGTTGAGCTATTGATTAAAACTTTGAAGATATCGAGTATGGATAAAAAAAATTAGCATTTGAAGATGGAAAGATTTTCTTGAGGTAAAAAAAAGTTATATACGATCGATATTAAAGCTGTGATTTGAATTTTTATGATTGGAGAAATATTTAAAATATTATTGAGGATACGAACTTATAAGGTTGATGGGTGATAGGTTTGTTGGTGTTTTTGCCTTTGGACTAGGAACGATAGTCCCACATCGGCTACACCAAATAGTGAGTATCTCAATATAATGCATTGCTTGTGTTGAGGTATGCACATGAGGTATGGTGGGGCACAAGTGTGTCATGTGGGAGTATTTTTCTAGAAGAAAAAAATAATTAATTCCAACAAAGATGTAAGTTGATTTTTGTTGTGCAGACTCGGACTCGGACACGGACTCCAGGATGTCTCGTGCATGCACGGGAGTGTTGGCAGGGTAGGCGTGGATTGGCATACTTCTATGTTGATTGTGGGATGATCTAAAATATCAAACTCTATTTTTGAGTATTGGTATTTTAGTCCCACATCGGATAGGAGAAGAGGTGAAGTCTCACTCCACTCTATAAATAGAGCCCCTTGGCCTCCTTTGAAAGATGCACCAAGAAGAGAGTTAAATAAGTCCGTAAAGTTCAGGAAGCCTGTTCAAGTCTCAAACATTGACTGACAAGCATTCCAGAAGTTCCTTAGAACTTGCTGGTTCCTGGAAGCGGATCGTATATAGGCGAATCTTGCTTTGAGCAAGGGTGATCTGATCATCCTAGCAAAGCTGCCTTTCTCTTTCTTCTTTCCTTCTCTTCTTCTCTGATCTAATCAGAAATCTCTTGTGGGCTTTCGTCGCTGCTGCTGCTAGCAACTCAATTTGTACCTTCCTAAAAGAAGCTCTACATTCGATTGCTGTTGTAACGAAATCTGTTTAGATTTTCGTTACCCAGAATCCTCCAAGGATCTCTGTAGTGCACCTTCTTTGAAGTGTTTCTACGAAACATTGTTGCTATTTTGACAACTGTTTCGATTCTCTATTTTTCATTGAAAATTACGCCTCGAGAATAACAATCTCAAAGCAAGATTTATATTCGATGGAAAACAACTGTGCAAACCTTCTCGACACAAGTTTTAACAAACTTGAAAAGTTTGACGGGGAGCATTACAACGTCTGGAAAAGAAAGGTCAGCCTTAATCTTCAACTCGTGAGCGTTGATCACGTGTTGACAGAACCTGAGCCTTTAAGTCCAGAAGGTGAAAATGCTCGAAGGGTCGCTGAGGCTACTGCTCTGCAATCCAAGTGGAGGAGAGAGAACAACCTTTGTAAGTTGCTTATCTTAAACTCTATGAAAGACTCTCTGGCAGAGTCATATTCCAAGAAGGTGAAGGCCAAAGAGATCTGGGAATCTTTGGGTAAGCTATATGAAGATGATGAGAACATATCCAAAATCTTCATCGTCGAGAAGTACCATAAGTGGCTCTTCGAAGACGAGATGGCGATGCTACCTCAAGTGAAGGAATTCCTAAAGTTGTACCAGAAGTTGGATGACGAGAAGATGCCCCTCGTCAACAAGTTTGTCGTTGGAGGGATAGTCTCGAAACTTCCTGCTTGTTGGAACAACTTCTATGCTAGAATGCATCGGAAGAAGCTGGACATTAGCTTGGAAGATCTTCTACAAGAGATCCACGTTGAGGAAGAAATGCGAACTCAACAGAAGATGGACTCTCTGTCCAAACAACTGGCTAAGGCCAACTTGGTGCATACAAGAGAGTTCAAGGGGAAGCAGGTGGCTTTTCATCATAAGAAGAAGGACTCCACTAATCTGAAAATGAAGGGTCCTTCGTTCAAGCAACAGAAGTCCAAGTCCCACGTAGCTTGCTTCAACTGTGGCAAGAAGGGCTACTACAAGAGTGAATGCAAATCCAAGCCCAAACCAAAATAGTAGGTATGGCTAAACTTGGTTATTTTGATTACTTAACTTGGTTGCTATTGTTGCAAAGGTTGAGTTATCTAGCGTGGTAGCTGACTAGTGGTCTAACACTAGTGCATCTGACCACGTGTGCTCTCGAAGGAGCTGTTTACCAAGGACGAGACGTGTTATGACGAAGGTCTCGATGGCAAACATGTACCTAGCAGAATATCTGAAGATCGAGACAGTGGTTATGAACCACCGACAAGGACACTGGAATACGTGTTACACGTACCAAAGATTTTCGAAGATCCGATATCAGTAAGTCTGTTATCTGATACAGACATGAAAGATGGACATTCTGTAGCTGCCCTCCCCAGAAAATTTAGAATATTTTATTATTGGAATAGTGACTTTTAGAATTTTTATAGATAATTATTTAGTGAATTTTTACGTTAGATGATTTTAGCCATAGTGGAGTTCTGGAATACAAGGCGACTAGGAATCATGGCACAGATAGTGCAATGGCGTGCTTTGACTAGTGTGTTAGCCCTGATAGGGAAGGCCGAGCCATAGCGATGTCCTAACTAGGAAAACCAAGCCAAGTTACGACTTAACCCTTACCGAAGGTTTATTTATTCATTATTTATATTATTGAATTTTAGGGATATCGGTTATACCATTTTTAGCCCGGGCTGGACCCGAACTGAGCCCAAGTCCATGTAGGTCATGCGGCACGTCAAATAACATTCGTGTTGATGGAATTTGGTGAGTGTGTTATATTCCGTTTTAATAATTTAATGACTGTTTCTAAATATTCGTAATTGAAATATTATAAATATTTTTATTAATTAATATTCAATAAATAGGTTATTGTACATTCCGGGGATTATTAGATTTTATGCCACAGTATATACACCCTTAATGATTTATGGAATTTCGTTATTGTTATTATTATTATTGTTATCATTATTTTATTATTAATATTAATATTATTGAGGAGGTTATTATATAATAATATTTTTATTGGTATACTATTATTGTCAAATAGATATTATAATATATATTATATATCATTCTATTTTTATATTTATATAAATATAGGTTTGATAAACTATATACATATGATATACCTATATATATATATATATATATATATATATATATATATATATATATATATATATATAGTTTATTAAAAAAAAAAAGGAAAAACCGACCCAGCTGAGCTCCCCATGAGCCCAGCCCGAGTCAAACCCCCCCCCAGGCCGAGAACTTTTCCCCCACAGGCCTGCTAGGCCAGCAGACCCTGTTTCCCGAGCGGAGAAACCCGACCCCCCCGTTTTCGGTTCAGCATATAAACGAGAGTTAGAGAGAGAGAGAGGTACGAGGAAACCCCAGAAACCCTAAAACACCAGAGCGCCACTTCGCCACGCTCCCCTGGGTCGGCACGTGTCGTCCCACAGCGCCGCCGCTGGCCGGAGAGCCACCGGCCAACCGCGCACAGAAAGCAAACAGTCGACAAACAGAGCAGCGGCAGAAAACGGAAAACTTTCGAGGTATATTTCTCCCACCTCGCTCAACTATTTTTCGACCTACAAAGTCCTACGTGTAGACAACATATACGGCTATCAATCCCTTCAAATAGTTTCCCTTAAGTCGCACTATGTGCGACGAAAATCGAGTTCAAAAACTGGAAAAAAAATTAGTTTTATGAAATATTAAAACAAGGGACTAAACAGTTTTCACACCTACTTGGAAGGCCGTTCTTGGTCGAACCGTTGAGAAATATAGGAAACCAATTAACAATAGTCTTAGACAACCTATAGGGCACTGAAACCCAGTTTACGGGATTCGAAATCATCGACTAAACGTCGAGAAATCGGATTCCGAATTGGACGGAAAATCTGTTTTAAAAAAAACTTAGAAATTCATCCACACGACGTGCGTCCCGCCAATTCGGGCGACATGGTCACGAACCGAAAGCATCGAAAGCTGCGTAACGGCTTCGTGGTCGTGTGGGCATTGACGGAATTCAAATTGGTCGCGTGAGCGCGACGAATTTGATGCGTATCCGTCGAAATTCACCGTATCGTGCACTTTATAAATTCTCCAATTACTTTGTGCACGTTCATCAGATCGAGACGAAACTTCTGCCAGCAGGACCGTATCATTTTTTTGGTCCTGTATGCCATGTTTGGTCCGATTCTGAGACAGTTGATAAAATCACCGTTTTGCGGGCCCCAGGGTCCCACTCAACGGGCGATTTTGTGCACGGCCCGTCGAAATCCAACTCTGGACATACGATTGGGTTCGTATCGAAAAACTGGATCCGTAGACATATAGTTTGACGACTTTAGAGACCGTTGACTCTGGCACGCTTTTCGGTGCAAAGCGGGTCCAACGACGGACATCGTTTTTGTCCAAAATTACCGTTTTGCCCCTGTATCCAGAATTGGACTTAAGGACAGGCAATCCTAGCTAATTTGACTATTCTAAGAACATTAGTAATGTTTATTTCAGCTTTCGGGGACTGTTGTACGGGTTTTGACTATTGTGGCACATTGAGTAGTTCAGATTGTGGGTTTCACCAGCAGAGGACCACATGCGAGTACAGTTTATTGTCTGCATTTCGATATTGATTTTCACTATATTTCATTGATTGGCCATTGGTTATGTGATTATTTTCTATTATAAATTGTTGAGTCGGGAATGAGAAGTACCAAGGATGTGTGATCTGACCTTAGACCGTGTAGACCGTGTAGACCGTATTGCATTTATTTCTTGTAGACAGTGTAGACAGTGATTTATTTATTTCTTGTAGACAGTATAGACAGTGATTTATTTATTGCAAAGTAGACAGTGTAGACCGTGATTATTACTGCATTTAAACTGTGTAGATCGTGATTATTATTTTGTAGACAGTGTTTCTTTACTGCAATATTTTCTGTAGATCGTGTAACTATAGACCGTGTAACTTTAGACCGTGTAGACCGTGTCGCATAATTGTCCCGAGACCGATCACATATCAAAGGTACTTCTAACAGTTGGAAAAAGTATTTTGTGCTATTTATTGCTATTGGTTTTTCGTATTTACTTTTAGTTTCAAAACTCATGATTGATGCCTAACCTTTGTTTTATAGTTATTTTCTTTATTTGAAATTGCATTCAGTGAATTGTGCTCGTTCCATTCTTGACTGGAAACCAACATTTTTCAGGTTAGCCGTGGTTTCACTTAGCATAGGAGATGCGGGGGTACTTGCAGACAAAAGCCTAGAAACTAGCTAGATAGCGGAGTTGTAGTCATTCCAATATTTGTACAAGTTTATATTTTTTTGCAAATGTAAATCTTGTGATCATTGTAAGTTAAATTAATTTTTGTGAATGAGCATTATTTATGATTTGATCTTCATAGTCGTGACAGCGTTCTACCGCCGACACTGCGGCGTAGGCTGGCTTGGACACGTCTCGTATCCGTTTAAAAAAAAAGAAAAAACGGGTGCGGATCGTGACAAGTTTTTGTGGTGGCCCATGCAGGTCTGTTTTCGCAAATCATGCGAACTCGTAATAGTACTTAAGTTAGTTGTACTTTTGCGAGCCTGCGACAAGGAAATTCTCATTCACGAACAAGGATTAATTTAAAAGAATGACTAGGACTAGGAGTCCCCTATACAAATTTACCGATGGGTAGTCTAGGCCATACGATTTAGAAAAGGAGTTATTAATTTTTCTAGTTTGTTAGATCCCCATAAGTACACTATTACCTCTTGATATGACGATATGATCCAATGTGGATAGATTATTCACTTGGTAAGACAGAGCTTTATAGAGTTAATGGTCTAACCTTGCTAAATTGTTCAATTCTTTCTCCTTGCCCCTTTAGGTATCATTCTCATATTTAGTCTAAAATGTCTATTTAGTTCCTATCTTGCCCTAGGAGTTATTATGTTCTGATTATGTCATCCATATACGAACCTCGAGTTTGTTTCGATTCAAAGTTTCCTCTGTGGTTTGAATATACATGGAATAGATATTAGGATGTTGTATTTCTTTTGTCCTCAGTTATTTCTTTAATGTTCAATCCTTTATTTTAAGGGTTGTGATTGATAATACTTATGTTTTATTTCATAGTCAACCTGTTGAATCTCTAGAAACCCATGAATTTTACAGATATAGTTAAAGGAATGTTGATTTACTTGTAATGGTAGGACAACAGCGCACTGTCGCCATTTATTCGAATTATGGAGACTATAGATTCACTGCAGCCAGCAGCGCACTAGCAAGGCACGACCCCTAGAGTTGAAATTAGTTTAAGGAAATATAGGTTATAGAATATTGCTAAACTATGGCAAGTGGTCCTCTTTTGATCGTAGTTATCCTTCTGTCAATGTAAGGTAGAGTATCTGATAGCATATCACATCTGAATCACGGAACCAAGAGTTTACCATCGCCCGAGTATACGGACGATGCATAATCTCGGTAAAATAATTTCAGACGTGATTACAAGTTTAGGGTACTATAGAGGATAGGACCGTGCCATGTATGTCCCATAAGATCCCAAGCCAATAGTAGTGGAAGTTTGTAAGTTTGGTAGCATGTCTCCCGACCTATCACTCCGTATGATCCTCGTGATCTATTGATGAGGAAATTGACTGACACTAATAGGTTTACCTGGAATATAGGATTCAGAAGTCCATAAACCATTAGTCGACCAAGGCCTTAAGGATAAGATGATAGTGGGATGTCTATAGAAGCAAGAACACCAGGTGAAGTTTGATTTCCTCTAAACTCGAACTACTTGTGCCTCTTTTCAAAAAAATCTTGCGTACTTGTATCTTGACTACCTTGACCAACGCTGCTATTACAGCCTAGTTTTTGCAAGCTTACTCTTTTATCGAGCTTGATTCAAGACATATGTTTATTGGGGACGTCCACTAACATATTGTCTAATCAGAATCGATGTATTACGGTCTAATCAACCGTAGTGCACCCGGTTCGCTCTCCCTCTGATTAACCTACGTGGATTGAGATGTAGATGTCTCTAGGATCTCATCCGCGACTGCATTGACAATTCCTCTTGAATTATATGTTCGCCCTTGAATCACGAAATTGTATTCAGTAACATCTCCCTTGAATTCTTTATTGTTTTTGTCTTTCACCGATTTGGAAAGACGAAAGCTCATGATGGTAGAGAGATACAGAGTATTCCCATGGCTATGATAATGGTAGGCACAAGTGTAGCTACCATCGGCCAGTCATGTGATTGAGTTACTCGTTCTCCCATCGACCCTCAAACTACTATTGAGACTTTCGAGCCATCTGAATTTGAGAATGATTAGGGTTTTACCCTTAGTCAGAACGCCAACCTAGGAGACTATCTATTCTCAAGAAACCAAATGTTGTGAGTCTCTAATTATTTGCAGGAAGCTTGCCTTAACTAGCAACCCTTAAGCCTTGAACCAACCCTTCCTCGACCGAAGCCCACAGTTAGTCATGAGATGAGTGGACAATAGGGTAATCATTTACCGTGACACTCATCCCGAGATTGGTTTCCAACAAATATTACTCTAGTTATATAAATTTTATTATTAAGACCTAACTAGTGTTGGAACACCACAGTCACTAGCTTAGCCAATACCATAGCTTAAATACCCTGTCATATTATGATCTACCAGTTGTCAACAGCAATACACGATCACTACAACTCTGGTGACGATAGTCTGGCAGGTTGACACAAATAGAAATTTACGACTCAGTTGTTAGAAATCTTGTGCCTTAGAGTTGGTTACCCCATCGATAACTCCAGTATACTATAGACGAGTAGATCATCCTATTTTATCGACTATGCGTCATTGTATACACTCGTTCTCCATTTATTGAGGAACGGTCTTTGACTTGACTTATATCTCTGTATTCCGTCATGTCGTGTCTTATTCTCTATTAACAAGAGTCGAGGTACAGTATCCGAACCTTGGAAACCCTCTAACCTCAATATTCCTAAGACCATGTCCTATTTCTAAGGTGGGTAGACTGTAAGCCTCCTAAAGTTTTGGGATATACGAAGATCACCGATTGATTGGAATAAAATTTTATTAGAATGATAGTTAGTGCCCTATGGACTCCCACTTTCCATTTGGATCATTTTGTGTCCCCGACCATGTCATTAATATTCGAAGCACGAGACTAGCTGTTATCTTCCAACAAACTGCATATGTAAGGCAGCAAGGCTTAGACGAGTTCACCTTCATCTAGGTATATAATGTTCCACTCAAACACGTCCCCTTGTACCCTATTTTTATGGTACGACTAACAGGTCAAAGGGACGAGTTATAACCCTTACCATAACACCGGTATGCTTTCCGACTTTCATTAGAGCTTCAACTTCGTCTCGAACCTTTCGACCCAATATATGGTGGTGATCTACTCGAAGCCACTACGTACATTGTCATTAGTGTGCCCCTCATTAGTGTCTTCTCGTGCTACTTAAACACAAAAGTCACAGAAGGCGCATCTTCAGGGCTCTAGAGACCTAGCTAACCAATCCGACTGCACCTAGCTCAACCACTTGGGTGGAAACTTATTCTAGGTTACCCTAATCGAGTAGAAATAGTTTTATCATTGGATCTTGTCCAGTCAGTATAGATTGAAGTCCAAGGTTCATCCAACCGACGACTGATGTCCAATTTGGGAACCCATTAAGACCCAGTAATACCCATTCATACATACCACCATAGTTGGACTATAAAACCGAACTTTCTGAAATAGGTACATATACCCATTATGTTGTCTTCCCTTCTTAGAATGTGAAGTCATTCGTAACCCTTATCCCATCTACCTGGAAGTCGCGATACGAACTTGTATTGCATTTTATCCCTTGCTCGTGTGTTTAAATAACCACAGAAGGGATCACAATCTCGATTTCTCAAATTCTGTTCTATTATGGAACCTTGTTTAGATAAATTTCGAGGACGGAATCCCGGCATTGCACGGATGGCAAGCTCCTATAAGAAATGAAGGGTTTTCGATTTAGCAAGTGACTGGACTAGAGTAGCCCAATCTAGCGAATAAGACTATAGGTTCGTAAACTTTTCTTTCTATCTGCATCAATGGATACACTCTACGCCCTTGAAATTTTAAATTTGCTCTTGGTTATTCTTCCTTATCTTCTATTCCTTCCTATTTCGGAGAGACGAATGATCATGCTTATTAGAGTTTATCAACATTTCTTAGCTACTTGTGTAAATTAGTTGCTTGTTAAGAATTCGGGTTGCTTGATAGATACGAGAGGATTATAGATGCCATATGCCTAGATAATTGTTGGTAGGATTGTTAGCAACCAGTTAAAAGATTTTAAGATTTTAGTGCGAGGAGTAGTGTGACCAAAGGTGGGTAGAACTCCAGGAGGCTATATGGCTAAGAGAAGAATACAAACTATTTTTGAGGAATTAAAATTTGAGAAGATTGTGGTAATAGTGGGTTTATTCTTTGACTTTTTGAATATAAGGAATAATTATGAATTAGAATTTCGAGGACGAAATTATTTTTAAGGTGGGTAGATTTGTAGCTTCCCTCCCCGGAAAATTTAGAATATTTTATTATTGGAATAGTGACTTTTAGAATTTTTATAGATAATTAGTTAGTGAATTTTTACGTTAGATGATTTTAGCCACAGTGGAGTTCTGGAATACAAGGCGACAAGGAATCATGGCACGGATAGTACAATGGCGTGCTTTGACTAGTGTGTTAGCCCTGATAGGGAAGGCCGAGCCATAGCGATGTCCTAACTAGGAAAACCAAGCCAAGTTACGACTTAACCCTTACCGAAGGTTTATTTATTCATTATTTATATTATTGAATTTTAGGGATATCGGTTATACCATTTTTAGCCCGGGCTGGACCCGAACTGAGCCCAAGCCCATGTAGGTCATGCGGCACGTCCAATAACATTCGTGTTGATGGAATTTGGTGAGTGTGTTATATTCCGTTTTAATGATTTAATGACTGTTTCTAAATATTCGTAATTGAAATATTATAAATATTTTTATTAATTAATATTCAATAAATAGGTTATTGTACATTCCGGGGATTATTAGATTTTACGCCACGGTATATACACCCTTAATGATTTATGGAATTTCGTTATTGTTATTATTATTATTGTTATCATTATTTTATTATTAATATTAATATTATTGAGGAGGTTATTATATAATAATATTTTTATTGGTATACTATTATTGTCAAATAGATATTATAATATATATTATATATCATTCTATTTTTATATTTATATAAATATAGGTTTGATAAACTATATACATATGAGTATATAAATATACCTATATATATATATATATATATATATATATATATATATATATATATATATATATATATATATGTATAGTTTATTAAAAAAAAAAAGGAAAAACCGACCCAGCTGAGCTCCCCATGAGCCCAGCCCGAGTCAAACCCCCCCCCCCAGGCCGAGAACTTTTTGCCCACAGGCCTGCTAGGCCAGCAGACCCTGTTTTCCGAGCGGAGAAACCCGACCCCCCCCCCCCCCCGTTTTCGGTTCAGCATATAAACGAGAGTTAGAGAGAGAGAGAGAGAGGTACGAGGAAACCCCAGAAACCCTAAAACACCAGAGCGCCACTCCGCCACGCTCCCCTGGGTCGGCACGCGTCGTCCCACCGCGCCGCCGCTGGCCGGAGTGCCACCGGCCAACCGCGCACAGAACGCAAACAGTCGAGAAACAGAGCAGCGGCAGAAATCGGAAAACTTTCGAGGTATATTTCTCCCACCTCGCTCAACTATTTTTCGACCTACAAAGTCCTACGTGTAGACAACATATACGGCTATCAATCCCTTCAAATAGTTTCCCTTAAGTCGCACTATGTGCGACGAAAATCGAGTTCAAAAACTGAAAAAAATTAGTTTTATGAAATATTAAAACAGGGGACTAAACAGTTTTCACACCTACTTGGAAGGCCGTTCTTGGTCGAACCGTTGAGAAATATAGGAAACCAATTAACAACAGTCTTAGACAACCTATAGGGCACTGAAACCCAGTTTACGGGATTCGAAATCATCGACTAAACGTCGAGAAATCGGATTCCGAATTGGACGGAAAATCTGTTTTAAAAAAACTTAGAAATTCATCCACACGACGTGCGTCCCGCCAATCCGAACGACATGGTCGTGAACCGAAAGCATCGAAAGCTGCGTAACGGCTTCGTGGTCGTGTGGGCTTTGACGGAATTCAAATTGGTCGCGTGAGCGCGACGAATTTGATGCGTATCCGTCGAAATTCACCGTATCGTACACTTTGCAAATTCTCCAATTACTTTGTGCACGCTCATCAGATCGAGACGAAACTTACGCCAGCAGGACCGTATCATTTTTTTGGTCCTGTATGCCAAGTTTGGTCCGATTCTGAGACAGTTGATAAAATCACCGTTTTGCGGGCCCAGGGTCCCACTCAACGGGCGATTTTGTGCACGGCCCGCCGAAATCCAACTCTGGACATACGATTGGGTTCGTATCAAAAAACTGGATCCGTAGATATGTAGTTTGATGACTTTAGAGACCGTTGACTCTGGCACGCTTTTCGGTGCAAAGCGGATCCAACGGCGGACATCATTTTTGCCCCAATTACCGTTTTGCCCCTGTATCCAGAATTGGACTTAAGGACAGACAATCCTAGCTAATTTGACTATTCTGAGAACATTGGTAATGTTTATTTCAGCTTTCGGGGACTATTGTACGAGTTTTGACTATTGTGGCACATTGAGTAGTTCAGATTGTCGGTTTCACCAGCAGAGGACCACAGGCGAGTACAGTTTATTGTCTGCATTTCGATATTAATTTTTACTATATTTTATTGATTGGCCATTAGTTATGTGATTATTTTCTATTATAAATTGTTGAGTCGGGAATGAGAAGTACCAAGGATGTGTGATCTGACCTTAGACCGTGTAGACCGTGTTACATTTATTTCTTGTAGACAGTGTAGACAGTGATTTATTTATTTCTTGTAGACAGTGTAGACAGTGATTTATTTATTGTAAAGTAGACAGTGTAGACCGTGATTATTACTGCATTTAAACTGTGTAGACCGTGATTATTATTTTGTAGACAGTGTTTCTTTACTGCAATATTTTCTGTAGACCGTGTAACTGTCGACCGTGTAATTGTAGACCGTGTAACTGTAGACCGTGTAACTTTAGACCGTGTAGACCGTGTCGCATAATTGTCCCTAGACCGATCACATATCAAAGGTACTTCTAACAGTTGGGGAAAGTATTTTGTGTCTATTTATTGCTATTGGTTTTCCGTATTTACTGTTAGTTTCAAAACTCATGATTGATGCCTAACCTTTGTTTTATAGTTATTTTCTTTATTTGAAATTGCATTCAGTGAATTGTGCTCGTTCCATTCCTGACTGAAAACCAACATTTTTCAGGTTAGCCGTGGTTTCACTTAGCATGGGAGATGCGGGGGTACTTGCAGACAAAAGCCTAGAAACTAGCTAGATAGCGGAGTTGTAGTCATTCCAATATTTGTACAAGTTTATATTTTCCTGCAAATGTAAATCTTGTGATCATTGTAAGTTAAATTAAATTTTGTGAATGAGCATTATTTGTGATTTGATCTTCATGGCCGTGACAGCGTTCTACCGCCGACACTGCGGCGTAGGCTGGCTTGGACACGTCTCGTATCCGTTTAAAAAATAGAAAAAAAGGGGTGCGGGTCGTGACACATTCATACTAGCCAGATGTTAATTTCTTGGCGAGGAACATGCTTCAAAAAGATGTTCGGTACTGAAGGGATGTTCGAACTTCTGCTGATGGCGATGAAGTTACTTCATTGAATGGACTGAGAGTTGTTCTATGATAGAAGCAGACTCAAGCTGTCCTACCGGGACCTTATCTTCAGAATGTGGGGGTAAGGAGGTGGAGGAATTTAAGGTCTGTGCAGATACAAGACTGTTGGAAAGCTGCTCAGACGATTGAACTAAAGTACTAATCATCTGGAGTTAGTACACTCAAATATCTGTGACTTTTATCAATTCTCCACCGAGGCCAGTTCGAAGTGTTTCTCGAAGTGCACGCTCTCATGAATTCTTAAGTAGAAGGATGCAACATTCGAGTAGTTCAGAGACTTTAGGGCTAAAGATGAACGTTAAACCGATCTACAACTACTCAGAAGTGATCAAGATGTAGAGTATAGGTCTTATGAATTCGCATCATTCTGTAGAGAACATAAAATTGTTAATGAGACGACTACTCCGTACTCCCTTCAATCAAATGGTGTTACAGAAAGAAAGAACAGAACGTTAACAGAGATGATGAACTCAATGATGTTGACTGCGGGTCTTCCAAATTGCTTTTGGGGCGAAGCAGTGCTTACTGCTACTCTTATTCTGTATAGAGTACCGTATGCAACTTCCGATGTCACTCCTCATGAACTCTGGTTCAAGGTCAGACCAACTTGAATGTTATTCGAGTGTGGAGGAGTCTGGCGTATGTGAAGCTTACGGATTTGAAGATTCAGAAGCTAGGAATAAGGACTACGAAGACGATCTTCTTAGGGTATGCCGAGAAAAGTGATGCTCGAAGATTTCTTGATATTGAGTCAAATCATATCATTGAATCTCGTGACGCAAAATATTTTGAAGACAAATTTGCAAGGCACAAGAATATTGTTCTTGCGGATGTACCGGAGAACAATGAGGGTACACAAGAAACTGAAGTTTTCAATAAAGAAGTAGTCCAAGAAGATGTTGTTGTTGAAATAACGGTTGAACCAGAACTCGCTGAGCCGTTAGCAAAGCATGTGAGGAGGAGAAGGACTTTGGAAATGACTTTGTCACCTATCATGTGGAAGCAGATCCGCTTACCTATGATGAGGCGATGAAGACCAGAGACGCAGTTTTCTTGAAGGAGGCGATTGACAATGAAATTGATTCCATCACCTCAAATAACACTTGGGTGTTGGTTGATCTTCCTGAAGGAGCAAAACCCATTGGATGCAAATGGATCTTCAAGAAGAAGATAAAAGCAGATAGAATTATTAACAAGATCAAGGCTAGGTTGGTAGCTAAGGGATTTTCTCAGAAGTAGGGGATTGACTACTTTGATACGTATGCTCTGGTAGCCCGGATGACCACCATCAGAATGTTGATTGCTATTGCAGCAATACATAAGATGGTGATACATCAGATGGATGTGACAATGGCTTTCCTAAATGGCGAGCTGACCGAAGAGATTTACATGCAACATCCAGAGGGATTTGTCGTAAAGGGTCTTGAAGAAAAAGTCTGCAAGTTGGTGAAATCCTTGTACGGTCTTAAACAGGCTCCCAAGATGTGGCATAAGAAATTTGACAAGGTTATAAGGTCAAATGGCTACATGGTCAGCGAGACGGACAAGTGTGTTTACACGAAGTTCGCTGATGGAAGAGGTGTGATCGTTTTTCTGTACATGGATGACATGCTAATCCTAGGTACGGATATGGGCTGTGTTACGGAGACAAAGAAGTTAGTCTTGAGCAAGTTCAGTATGAAGGACTTGGGGGAAGCTGATGTGATCTTAGGGATCAAGATCATCCGGACAGACACTGGACTAGCGCTGTCACAGACTCATTATGTTGAGAAGATGATCACTCGTTACGGGTATCAGGATCTTCCCGGGATCGATACGTCGTACAGATGTGATATGAAGCTGAAGCCTAATTCAGGGAAAAGCTTCAGGTAGGTGGAGTATCCAAGCGTAATCAGGAGTTTGATGTATGCTACTACTGCCACAAGGCCTGACATAGCTTTCGTCGTGGGAATACTGAGTCGTTTCACGAGAAACCCAGGCATTGAGCACTGGAAAGCTGTGAAATGGGTTATGTGATATCTCATGAAGACTCAGACATATGTACTGCACTACAGCGGAGATCTGCCGGTAGTGGAAGGCTTCAGTGATGCTAGCTGGTGCTCAGACGTGGAGAGCGAGAGGTCCACAGGTGGATATATTTTCATAATGGGTGGAGCTGCTATATCGTGAAAATCAAAGAAGCAGACTATGCTCTTGCGGTCATCCATGGAATCTGAGTTCTTTGTACTTGATACCAGAGCGGAGGAAGCAGAATGGCTTCGAAAGCTCATGTATGATCTTCCAGTGGTTGAGGCACAAATACCGACGATACCGATATACTGTGACAACCAGACAACTGCGACGGTGAGATCAAATGACCCCTTCAACGGGAAGAAGAGGACTGTACGGTTGAAGCACAGGGCAGTACACGATCTCATCAAGAGGGGTGTTATTGCAGTGATTGATGTTCGGAGTCAGGAGAACCTGGCGGATCCGTTCCCTAAGGGCCTCAAGCACCAGCTGGTCGATGATACAGCTTGTAAAATGGGCTTGAAGGCATTCTGATATTGTGTTATTACATTCCTACCATAAAGTTTTATGCTATTAGTTCAAAGAAAATCTACTAGGCATCTAGCTTTTGGTTCAAGGGAGGACTATTAACCGAAAGAATATCAGGAACGGTGGGTACTTGTCATCTGTGGCATAGAGAGGTTACAGACCTACAACCACTATTGTCTACTATTATATTCTACGAAAAACGGATCCTGTGGGAAGGTTGGCTTAAATGCCTTAATGAGTTCTCAGGCAGAGTGAATGCCTGGAGTGTTTTATAGGAAGCACGGTAGCGCATCACTACATGGTGTGTAACTCCATGCTATAGTGGGGTGACTCCACCATGAGGTTCCCGGTTAGGGGTAATGCCTCAACTTTGTGAGCCAAGTCACAGCAGAGTAGCACCGCAAATAGGCATGTAGCGTAATGTTGTGTGATAAAATTAAAGAAGGGTAGCCAGCAATACAAAGGGGAGGTGTTCCTCATGTTATAGTGACACGATGCCACGATGAGGTACCCGAATAGGGGTAAAGCCTCGGCCTTGCTATCCATGTCGTTGTGGCATAATATCGCAAAGGAGCCTAAGGTATCATGCTGGGTGGTATGGCACTACAAAGAGGATGTGACCTCATGCTACAGTAGTATGATACTACGATGAGGTTCCCGGTAGGGGTAAAGCCTCGGCTTTAGGCCATGTCATAGCAGTGAAGCACCGCTGTCACGACCCGCTCCCGAATAATCGGATACGAGTCGGACACGTCCAGCCTTTGTCGATGGACACGACGAAAGAAGCTGTACAATTCTAAGTAAAACTCCAAGATACAAGATACATAAAACAATACAGCTACTATACACGTTCCCAGAACAGATCTTCACGATCTACCAAGTCAATACAATATCATCCGAAGACAAATCCGGTAACTAGAATAAAATTATACAATCCTGAATACTCAATACAATATACATGATACAAACTCTAAATAAAACTAGAAAATGGTCTAATCTAGAGCACTGCAACTCTAAGTCCATCCTGAAACACAACTCCACCATCTTCGGGCTCTGGCCCAAGGTGGTACAATATCAACAAGCACACCTGTAACGTATCCTGTCAGAAAGAGAGCAAAGTACAACCTCGACAAGAAGCACTAAACAAAGTAAACTGAAATATATTAATAATGAACTACAATATGAACTATGGTACAAGAACCAGAACATGAAACTGTAGCATATGAATAACGATGAAACTATAGTACCAAATCCAGAACAATGAACTAGACTATCAGTGTAACATGCATTTGAAATAACTATCAGAATATGTGACCGGCTGGGGTAGTACAGAATACAAGAGCACATGAATAATGGTACGACTTAGAGTCCCACATGCACGATGTGAGACCTAAGCTATTAGTTAATGCCTAGCTAATATAGATTGGTCACATATCTGTAGTATTTCCCCACCCCAATGTACAAGTAAAGAACACTGAACAATGAACGATGAACGATGAATAATGAACAATCGTGTGTATAACGTGTCAATATGAGAACATGAAGCAAGACAAAAATACAAAGTAAATGGTTCGAGTCGGTGTACTTACCTTTAATCCAAGTTTGCCAAATTTGCTCCTTGGGTCCAACCTATTCAAGATAGAGAATTCTAGTGTTAGAAATCATTCCATACCTTAAACATCAAAGTTCTCCTTAACCAATTGCCAAACCTAAAAGCAAATTAAAACTTTTCCTTTTTAAAATCTTAATACTGGCCCGACCCAACCAATCCATCTATTACTGTTGTTGCCTATTCTAACTTTCCTTAACAATTTCTCTCTTAAACATCACAAGATCCTGAGCCCATAGCCCATTTTCTCTTATACCACAGAGATAGACATCTCAAACTCATGCTAGAATATATATAGTAACCCCAAATCTAAGTCAAGGTCTAGCCTAGTAACAACAACACCAACCTAGTTTTAAAATCCAATGGTACAATCCAAACTTCCCTCCTGATATTGTTTCGAAACCACACAATCAGTGCCAAGGGAAAAACAAAGCCTTCTACTTCCAAAACTTATTCATAACATATAACTTGTTACTAAATCTTTGTGAAACTAAAAAAGAATTGACCCTAATTCTATAATCCAAATGCAACCCAAATAATTCTTTAAAAACTATTAGCAAGGTTTCTCTAATCATAACTCTACTGTCAACTAACTGAGTTGTCCCAAAGTAACCTATCTACACCATCAGCCATCCAAGTCTATAACCAGCCCTTCCCCCAATTGAATAATTCACCTCTATGACTCATAGAGTTCTATGGTTAAGGAGCCCAGGTTTAATACTAAATAGAGACTAATCTTAAGTTATTATCAACTGTTAGCATCCTCTCAACTCACAGCCCTGCCCATGGATTGAAATTCTCCTCATTCCAACAAGCTTCCTAAACTTGTATCCCACACTCCAAGGCTCAGAACCCAAATGTTAATACTGGGATATAAAACTGATATAGATTAACCTGAGGATTGTTCCTTAAAACTGAGAATTGATACTTAGTACTGAAACCTGAGTTGGTTTCAAATCAAAACTGTGATCAATGTAGGAAACTGAGAATGTTATCTCAAAGTGAAATGTATAACCTGTGAATGAGAAGTTAACTGAGTATGTTAACCCGAGAATTCAAATAGAACCTGTGTTGGTTCAAAAACAGAGAAATGGCAGTAATGTCGAGTCGCTCAAGAACATGTATCTGAGTCTAGACTCTGGATACTGCATCCAATGGCCAGTGTCGGTTAACAGTCCTCCCAAGGTCCAGGTAAGACTTAGTGTACCTAAATGACATTTAACCTGACTTTATCTTAATGTCTGAACTAGTTATCCCCATATTTCCTTGTATCAGTAATTTACTGATACACACAAATCCAAAACCTTTCCAAAAAACTATATCAATACTAAATTTTGACTCCAACATATGAGAACATTGCAAAATGTCTTGACATAGTCAAAAGAGGGACATGGACACCATTCTGATACAATTAACCTCAGACACTATTTATCTTATCAACATGCAAAATATCTGAACAAAAAATAAAGATTTACCTAAACGAAAATTCCTCCCAAGAGATCGAGCTCAAGCTCGTGTAAGGATTCCCTACGTCGTGTCCAATCTAGACCAAACAGAGTATTAAGAAGCTTCAGCAGCAAACTCTCGAGCACCTGGTGCTCAGAGACAAAGAATATGATTAAGAGTTTGATCTGTTTCTATTGATCGGAAAAAAATTCAAAGCAACATCGAATCGATTTTGAAACTTGATCAATTTAAATACGAAAATCCCGCCTAAGAGCAGTTTAAATTTTGAAATCCAAATTGAACAGAAACAACAAGTTAAGATCGAAAGGAAGCCTAGCCAACAGCTCGATCTGCCAGAAATTTAAGTCGATCAAGAATTGATCGATCCTACAGTTTGTCAAGAACGATCACAAGAGATGGAGATCAGGGGAAAAGATTGATGACTCACCGGACATTGCTGTCGAGTTCGTAGCTGGAGAAGAACGTCACTCCTTTCTCTGTTGGAGTCGATCGCTTAGCCAACGATCGGCAAGGAAATGAGCAGACGTCGGAGAAAACGATGATCGTCGAAGAAGGTCTCGCAGTTGTCGTTGAAGAGATCCAGTCGCTGTCTCCAAGAAGCCGCGCCCAGCCGAGCACCGCCGGAGTCGTCGTCTCTGCCACTACGTGCTGTATCGATCGGAGTAGAGGTTCATTGAGCTGTTAAAATCTGTCATGGCCGATCAGAGGTCTGGAAGTAATTGGAAGTTGGGAAGAAGAAGAACAAGTGGGAACTCTGCTTGCTTGTGGAGAATTTCTTAACAACAGAGTGAAGGAGAGGTGGCTTAAATAAGCCGTTTAGGCGGTTAGAAAACTTGAAAAGAGGAAAAAGGTTGGTGGAGGGAAAAATTATGATAATCAAATTTCAAACTTGGTTTCTTGTTGTTCATGGACTCAGAGTATTTGAGCACATGATCCAGAAGAAAAATGTTTCGCTTGGTAAACATTTGCATAGAAGAGTGCAGCATGAAAATTTAAATGGGCTGGGCTATAGGCAAGCCCACTTGCAAAAATTTGGATTCAAAGAAATTACTAATAGTTATAAATTAACAATGCACTATTCTTGTATGTAAAATAATAAAATTTCTAAAAATATTCTTTTAAATCATAATAAATTATTATAGTTTATTGACACTTGGAAAGTAGGGTTACAACCGCAAGGGAAGCGCAAGGCTTTATGCCATATCTCTTTGATAAAGAAGTCACCTATAGTATATGGACAGAGATATCAGGCCGTCTCTTGAGGGTAAACTTGTAGATGTCCAAAATTATACACTGAAATCAGGTTGGCACAAGGCCTTTAATGTGTAGCCAGAAGCACAGTTGATGTCATTATGTGAGTGAAAAGAATTGCAATTATAGTACAGAATTCAAGGCTTAGTCCATTCTTGTATCATGCTGTTATTTAACGTATGTGGGAAGATTCAAGTCGTAGCGACATCTCCCGTAATGCATGATGGACAATCACTGTGGGGAACGCTCAACCCATATATTGAGATATGTGGGAGATTGTTAGTGTTTTTGCCTTTGGACTAGAAAAGATAGTCCCACATCGGCTACACCAAATGGTGAGTATCTCAATATAATGCATTGCTTGTGTTAAGGTGTGCATATGAGGTGTGGTGGGGCACAAGTGTGTGTCATGTGGGAGTATTTTTCTAGAAGAAAAAATAATTAATTCCAACAAAGATGTAAGTTGATTTTTGTTGTGCGAACTCGGACTCGGACATGGACTCCAGGATGTCTCATGCATGCACGGAAGTGTTCGGGGGGTAGGCGTGGACTGGCACACTTCTATGCTGATTGTGGGATGATCTAAAATATCAAACTTTATTTTTGAGTATTGGTATTTTAGTCCCACATCGGATAGGAGAAGAGGTGAAGTCTCACTCCACTCTATAAATAGAGCCCATTGGTCTCCTTTGAAAGATGTACCAAGAAGAGAGTTAAAGGAGTTATTTGCCATAAAATATAAAAGGGCAGAACAATTATCGGAGGACTGGACTTTTACTTCACGTTACAAACTCGCTTGTACAAAGAAAGCCTAGGGACGAAAACCTAGGTACATCAGTCTAAGTACAATTGTTTATTTTAGATTCCGGGGGGTGACGATAGAGGCTCGGAAAAGCGACGGCAGCTCTGCCTTACTCCTTGGACGATCGGTATGCAGCCTTAGCTCCAGAAGATTGCTTGGCGCTGGAAGAAATGCTCTTTTTGCTCTCTCTCTGCTTCTTCTCTCTAAGTATTCTGGTGCTCTCTGATCTCGAAAAAGTCTCTCTCTGTATGTATATGTGCCTCTCTGTATGTGCGTCTTTATTGCAAGGGAATGACACCCTGCTATTTATAGGAATGGAGGGACCTCATTAGGGTTCACAATAATTACCCCTCAAAGTGGCGGCGGCCTGTCGATCGATCAATCTGGGCCACTAATCTTGAGCGTAATAAATCTGGGCCATTTAATGTAGATTGCACCAAATCCTTTCAGTAATTAATGCTGATTGGAATAAATCTCCGTGGTGATGATTTGATGATGTCTGCGAATCTGAATGAATAAATTTAATTCATTCTCCTGTCACGTGTCCCAGATTATTGGGATCGGACCCAATCTTTGATTAGAGTAAATCTGGAAAATTGATTAGCTTTATGACACGTGTCCCGAAAGCCGCTGAGGAGGATTGAGCCGCATAAGGGTTGAGCCGCATAAGGATGGAGCCGCATAGGACTGGCCACGTGTCGGGTCTGCTTGGGGAGTGGCCCCTCCGAACCTTTGAACTATATTGATAATTTGAGCCGCACAATGGATAATGAGCCGCATGGAAATGATCCTTGCGAGCCGCATGGGGGGCCTCTGATTGAGCCGCATGAGACTGTTTCTGCCTGAGCCGCATGAGACTGTTTCTGTCTGAGCCGCATGAGACTGTTTCTGCCTGAGCCGCATGAGACTATTTCAGTCTGAGCCGCATAAGGCAACTTCATCCTGAACCGCATGGAGGGTCTTCGCTCGAGCCGCATATGACCGTCCACGTTTCAGGGCCACGTGGATCTCGAGAGATTGTGTCAGAGATCTCCTTCACTTCCCTAGGGGTCTGTCATTATGACAGAGTCATAATTACCTTTTTGTGTCAGGGCTGCCACTTTTTCAGAGTTGTCAGCCGTCAAAGTAATTAATGCAGGAGGGGAGAACTGTTTTACAAGCCACGTGTCTCCTGTTCTGAGCCGCATAGGACGTCTTGAGCCGCATAGTCCCTCGTGCCGCATAAATCTGTGAGCCGTATGGGCTTCCTGAGCCGCATGGAGTTTCCTGGCCGCATAGATCTTTCTTTAATATTTTTCATGCTTCTACAAGACCCCCTTCAAAGTTTTCAATTTGCAAAATTGAAATACTTTGAATAAGAAGCATGGTTGTATTCTTCCGGTCGCATATGAAGTCCTGGCCGCATGGATGTGTAAGTCGCATAGATAGTTCATCCACATGGATGGCTTAGCCGCATAGCTCCTTGCCATATGTGCGTGTCTTTAATTGCCTCAAATTTACTTTTAGCACCGTCTTTAGGGGGAATCCCAAGGGTTGGTTCATTAAATCTCAGGATTTTATGCCCTAGGTGAATCTCCTTTTATGGGAGAGGGGGCGAAATCCGAGGAGTCGGTTTTGTCTTTAGACGAGGCGATTTATTACTCCACGTGTCTTCTCCCTCTCGTCCTCCTATAAATAAGAGGAGCTTGAGAGAGAGAGAGAGGAGTTCTTTACTTCCTCTTTTACTTCGAATCTTCCCCTATTCATCTCTTCATCTTCTTCTTGATTGTTAATGGCGCCCAAGAAGACCGTTGCAGCGAAGAAGGCAGCGTCTTCGTCGACCGCGACGACGAAGGGCAAAACTGCTTCTACTTCGACTGCGGCTGCTCCTCCACCGATCGTCGTCCCCGTGGCTCATCCTGACGTTCATCCCCCCATTGCCGGTAAGGACATTGCACGGGTTAAAGAACCCTAACTGCTATGGCTACGTCGCATGCTTTATGTACGAGCCTTTATGAACCGTATGTTCGGCCTATTGTCGAGCTACGAGCCGCATAAGAATAACTTGCTGTGACCGTATACGCGCTGTGCCAACGCAGTCGTATGAGCTATGCTGAGCCGCATGGATTCGCACAAATTTTGTCTGTCACGTGGTCAGTGCGAATTTTGTCCGAACCCTGAGGGCCTTATGAGAGCACTGCCGCATGACTTTTTACTGAATCGGGCCGCATAAGTATTCCTCTGTGATTAAGCCGCATAAGGCTTCATTAAACTGGAGCCGCATGAGGCTTTGTTGAGTCGGAGCCGCATGGGTATTTTCTTTAAGCCGCATGAGGCTCGGAAGTACCTGATTATTTCTTTTTATCCCTCTTTTTAACTTAACTTTCTCTGTCTTCTTTTCAGTGAATCTACCGGTAAATGCTGCTGGAGAACTCCTGGTGGGTAGTGCCCAAGCTGCTCTGGGTTATAGGTACGACCATATTGTTCAACATATGGCGGATCAGTTTCCAAGTGACGAACCCTCGCCTAGACTAAATTCCATCAAGAATCAGTCTTTCCGTTTTCTTAACGCTATGATGAACCCCGGGAAATTCGAAGGGAAATATTTGAAGCCTGCGTTCTTTTTTGGAGACGCCTTGACTGTGAAGAACAGTCATGTTCTGGAGGTATCAGAGAATTGGAGTTTTGTCTCTCACGGGATGGCGATCCGCATCCCCCAAATGGAGCGATACTTCCCATTATCTTGGTTCAATATGCTCCCATTGGACCGGAAGATGGGAGAAACTTTAACCCCTACCCGAGGTGGGATGTTTGTGGGAAACATCCATTATAACAACAATCTGAAGTCAGTGACTGCCGGCAAGGTACACACTAGCTGTTCTGTAACGGGATTGGTCCCAGGTACTTTCTTAAATGTGTCGGGCCCCAATTTTACCTTTTCTACCGCCGACACTTTTATAAATCAACTTGCTCGGAAGGGCTCCTACCCCATTGGCCGATTGATGCTCCCTAGTTGGATACATCCTATTCCCTCGTGGACCAACCTGTCTATATGGATCTTGCAGAAGTACGAGGCCTTTTTGTGTGAGATTGGCCTTTACCATGCTATTCGAGGCACCAGCCATGGTTTGTCCATAAACAAGAAGTTGTTCATGTCTCTGCTGGAGATGTATAACTGCCGTACGGGAACCTTCTATACACCCGTAGGGGAAATGGGGCTTGCACTCCATGAAATGCACGCAGTCTCCAAGCTCCCTTGGGGGGATGAAGCTTTCGAGGCGTATACTCCCACGAATGAGGAGTTCGAAGATTTGAAAAGGCGGTATCCCGGCTTCCTGGCTCTTTACCAAGAGATATTGTGCCACTATAGCACATGTCATCAGATAGCCCGAAAGGATAGAAGTTCGAAAGGGAATGCCCCCATACCAAGGACTGGGTGCACTATCTCTTCCCAACGGATGCCTCCGGTCGAGTTACCTCCCGTCGCCCTCGATCCCGGGAGGCGGTTAAAGATTTGGTGTCGTCGGCTAAGAGGGTGGCCACCACCAGTGATAGATTCGGGAGTAAGACCGACTCTTTTGGTTATTTTTACCAGGATACCCAAAAGCAGTCAGAGAAGGCGCTCCTGGCGGGATTTTTGATGATATGGCTGCAAAATTGTGTAGTCTCTGGAGGGGCTAGTTCTATCGAGAGAATCAGTCGTAACTTCATCCTTCCGGCTGTGAAGTTAGTTTTGAGAATCAGGCTAGCTCTCCTCCCAGCCATGGTGTGCAGCATACATCGTGGCCTTCGCACCTTTACTTCTAAGGTCATCGCTCGCGACGTGACCAAGGATTTTGAACGGACCGAGTTGCCCTATCACTATTTGATGGGGTGGCTGTTGATGCATTATCCGTCTTTCATGAGACCGGGCTCTGAGGATGGTGTAACTGATGATGACGCATTTATCTTCCGTTACCGTGATGAGTCTTGGGAACATGAGACCATGCGGGCTTGCTGGATGGCATTGGCGAGGGCAGATATGTACCATATATTCGTATCCGTCCCTCGCTTTACTGCTAAGGACATAGAGACTGTACATCTTGACGGTATTGTGCCCCCTCAACTTCTAGACGGCCAGATGCTCCTATGGCTGCGAAACATCCGCCCCGCACATCTGGTGTACCGTAACCGCAATACGGTTTTTCTGGAGCCTTATCTGCCCAGCAGGTTTGCCTTGCAGTTTGGATACAGCCAACTTTGTCTAGACAACCCCAGCTCCTGTCTGGGTTTTGAAGGTAGCCTTCTTGATGGTATCAGGGCTTGGCAATACTACGATACATTCCATACCCGTACCATTTTCTCGGTCCCTACCATTAAGGCGTCAGTGGAGATCTTGTACATGGCGGCTTTATATCATGTCATGGCGAACAAACCTCTGGTCGGTTTTAACCCAGGTGCCAGTTTTATTGTCGGTACCGACCTGGAGGAAGGATCTCAAGGGTCCAAGAAAAGAAAGACTAGAGTCGAAGTGCCAGATTTGGATTCCGCTGCTGAGGATGATGAAGGCAACGAGCATGATAGAGATGACTCTATCCTTCCAGTGGCAGACGTAGAGGTGGATCAGCCGCCTATTTTGTCAGATGAGATATTGGGGGATCAGTCACCCGTTGCGCCTGGCCCTACTCCAAAACGTAGCAGGCAAGTTTCTCCCGTTGGCGGTATTTTTCGTTCTCGAAAGTTGGTTACGACCAGACACCGTCAGCTGACTATAAGAGAAAGTGGAGAAGACATTAACCCCGCGTCAGAGGTAACCAAGCCACTCCCGACCCTTCCTTCCTTCTTTCCTTTTAGCTTCGATTTTAATCATCTTCTTTCCTTCTTGTAGGTGTCAAGAGAAGAAGAAGAGTTTCAAGATGCCGAGGTGGTAACCCGGGATGACGGGGAATTTAATGAACTTGTCCTTGAAACTGCTGAATTTTATCAAGATGACGTTGATCGCGTCGTACTTCCCTCCGGGGTGGTTGGGATAGAAGAACCCGCTGAGTCTAACTCGAGTAAGGAGGTCATGTCAGCTACGCAAGAGCTGCAGCCTCCATGTTTCTCTCCTGGTAAGATAAGCCGGATCTTATCCCGCGAGGAGGCCTACCTGCTCTATCATCACATCCTTCAGGTCACGTCGACTGACCATTGTTCTGGGCATACAGGTCCGGCCTCTCCGGTGCTAAGGATGGACACTATCGAGACGAACTATATCGAAGGGGCACCGGTGGAGAGGAGTGCACTTCCTCCTCTTCCGGCTCGTCTTGAGGGGCCTCCTGTTGGCTCGAGTTCAGAAAATTGGGTGATGGGACGGCCAGGGCAGGGGACGATGGTCCTTTCATCCTCTCCTGTTTGGGTGGCTCCGAGGGTCGACCTCTCTGCCTTACCGAGTATCGAGGCTCTACGGGTGGCGGAGGAAGAGTCATCCGTTATCCGTGCGTCATCCTGCTCGGATTCCATCCCCCTGGTGGCAAGCTCTAGCATCACTCCTCCGATATTGTCGGCCACGCTTCCTCTAACGCCGTCCTCTACAGAGGTCTTGGATGACGCGTTACAGGACGTAGTTGCCAGCTTTCTCTGTCATTTGAGGAGGGGAATAACGGCTACTGTGGAAAGAGGGACCTCTTTCGTCTTGTCCCGGCAATGTGCCCAGGGTCAAATTGATATTCTAAAGACTCTTCTCGGTGGTGCGGGACTGACTGCGCTCTTAGAGGCGAAGTTATTGGAGACTGAGCAGTTGGTGGCCCAGCTGCAAGTGCTGCGGCAGGCTGATTTGTCTGCTATTATAGATCAGGAGCGTGGCTCTCTCACTGCTACTATAGAGAAGACAATGGCTGCTCGAGATAAAACCAGGCCGACCGTACTGAAGGACCTTCGTGATCTGTCTAATCCATATGATCAATTGAGCCGTGAGGACGAAGATGTCATAGCTCGAGAAGCGGCTGCCTCCCGTGGGATCACCAAGACGCGAGAGTAGATCCTTGAGCTTCAGAGGAAGCTAACTTTCTTGGAGTCTGAACTTGAGACTGCCCGTATTGATAAGGAGCTGATTATTCAGGAGGCTGACATAGTCAATCGAGCTTCGACTGACTTGGAAGTTGCCCTGAAGAAGTTGGAGGATGACTGGCAGGAGCTCATGGGCTTGGATAATGAAGAGCGGTTATCCCGGGAGGCTGAGCGTCGAGTTAAACAGCGACTCGAACAGGAGGCCACCTTAGTGAAGAATTGTCTTTTGGAGTTATGTAATGCTGAGCTATAGTCGGCCTTTTCTTCTTGTGTTTTGTTTCTATTTTCTTTTTGAAAGGGACATGGTCCCAAAAGATGTAATGCTTTTTTCTTCCTTCAAATAAAGAGTACTTTCCATTCTACCCTTTATTCGTATTGCTTGTTGTACCTGTGATATTATGGTGATGTTTTCCCCGTCTAGGGGACTTATTTGTGGACCTGTTACCTATGGCATACCTTGGTTTTAGGTACGGATAACAAGTTTGGTTAGGGTACCTGGAACAGCCATGGCAAAGTGGTCATAGGTGCTCTCGGTATCGGGAAAAAGAATGCCGTAGAGCAGCTGGGCTCCTGGGGCATGATGAGATGGTGGGCATATGCTAAGAAACTTAGCAGAGGATATTTGTGCGCCTATTATCCTTGGCGTACCCTGGTTTAGGATACGGATAATAGGATAAAAGAAAACCAACATATTTTCTCAGAGGTTATGAGGACATGGCAAGCATGAGGGTTTTATCGTGGAATCTTCCTACTCAGAGGTAATGAGGACATGACAGGAGTGAATTCACGGAGGATATTTGTGGTCAACAGAGGACATTTATGGTCAACAGAGGACATTTGTGGTCAACAGAGGACATTTATGGACCTATTATCCTTGTCGTACTCCGGTTGTGGGTACAGATAATAGGTTGAAAGGGAATCAACATAATTACTCAGAGGTAATGAGGACATGACAAGTATGAAGGTTTCTTCTACGGAGCCTTCTCACTCAGAGGTAATGAGGACATGGCAGGAGTGGGCTCAATGAAGAGGGGGTACATAAAATGACTCAGAGGTAATGAGGATATGGAAGTTCTATGTAGGGGGTGATTTGTTTTTGGCGGAAGTGAAACGACTTAGAGGTAATGAGGACATGGCCGTTTTGGTAATTTGTGGATCGATTACCCTTTTTGTGCACCGGGAGTGCGGGTATTAGATCATGAGGGAGGATCTCTTCCAGGAAAAAAGTTCAGAGGTATGATCATACATGACTTACTATCTGAAAGAGTGACCGGGATGTGAGTTCAGAGGCACCAACGGGTACATGACTCAATATTGTGAAAGTGTGAGTTCAGCGGTACCAGCGGGTACGTGACTTAATGATCTTGGAAAATTGTAAGGGTGAGTTCAGTGGTACCAGCGGGCACGTGACTCAATGATCTGGAAAATTATGAGGGCGAATTCAGTGGTACCAGCGGGCACGTGACTCAAAAATCTAGAGAATTATGAGGGTGAGCTCAGCGGTACCAGCGGGTACGTGACTCGAAAATCTGGAAAATTGTCGTCTAGACATAGTATTTTTTTAGGAACTTGCCGTTGACGGGCAACATGAGCAAGTCTCCATTTTGCTTGGCGAGGCGGTAAGCACCGTTGGAGAATACGGCTTCGATGATAAATGGACCTTCCCATTTTGGCTGGAACTTGCCGGCGGTCTTGTGAGTCATGACCATCGGCCTCCGGACTGCCAGAACAAGATCGCCCACTTGGAATGTCCTAATTTTGACCTTCTTGTTGAAGGCTCCAGAGATGCGTGCTTGGTATAGCTCGATCCTTTGCTGAGCCAGAAGGCGCTTTTCATCTAAGGCCTCCAACTCTTATAATCGGCGTCGGAAGTTATCATCCGTCGTCAATTGATAAGTGAGGGCGACACGGAGTGAGAGTATTTGAGTCTCTAATGGGAGAACTACCTCACTCCCGTATACCAGGGAGAATGGTGTGTTCCCGGTAGCTGTTCGGACTGTAGTACGGTATGCCCATAAACATTCACCAAGCTTCTCGTTCCAGTCGCGTTTGTTGGAAGAGACAAACTTCTTGAGTAACTTGATGATGGTTTTGTTGAATGCTTCTGCCAACCCGTTTGCTGCCGGGGTGTATGGTGTCGAAGCAATATTCTGGATGCGGTGCTTGTCGCAGAATCGATAAAAGGCATGGCTTGCAAACTGCGGACCATTATCATGGATGATCCTCCGGGGCAATCCAAAGCGATAGATGACGTGATGTTTGAGGAAGCTGATTACGTTTGAAGTCTTTACTTCGGCGAGTGGAACAGCTTCTGCCCATTTGGAGAAGTAATCCGTGATCGCAAGTATGAAGCGATGTCCACGGGAGGAAGGTAGAGTAATTAGACCAATGATATCCATCCCCCATGCTTCGAAGGGCCAGGATGCTACTGTCGGGTGTAGAAATTCGGATGGCTGGTGAATGAAGTCCGCGTGGACTTGGCAGGCTTTGCACCTTCTTGCATAGTCTATCGCATCCGCTACCATCGTGGGCCAGTAGTAGCCCATCCGGCGGAGACGATCTTATAATTTAGGGCCGGGCTGATGGGCCCCGCAGACACCGTCGTGAGCTTCTCGTACGGCTTCTTTGGCCTCTGCGTTTGACAGGCACCGAAGCAATAATCCATTATAGGATCGCCGATACAGCATTTTTGTCTCTGTATCGTAGAAGAATATGAGGGAATGCCGTCTGATGGAAGTGGCTTCCTTTGGGTTCTCGGGCAGGATATCATAGACGATGAAGTCGATGAATGGTTGTCTCCAATCTGGGGCATCATCAATCGCCTGGGCGGAACAACTCGCCACGAATTGAACATTATCCTTGGGGTAGACCAGTTCGTGGCCTATCACATCCACCGATTGTTGAGTATGATTTGGCACTGCTAGGGAAGCGGCCAGACCTGCTAAGGCATCTGCTTCGATATTTCGGAGTCTGGGACGTGTTCGATGAAGAACTCCTCGAATGACGAGATGATGTCGATCGCTATTTGGTGATAGGGGATCATGTCTTCGTGGCGAACTTCGTATGAGCCCCGGATCTGATTGACAATTAACTGGGAATTGCCGTATGCTTCAAGATATTCTACCCCCAGCTCTCTTGCAAGTTGGAGGCCAATGACCAGAGCGTTGTACTCGGCCACATTGTTAGAGCAGGGTTCCGTGAGGGAGTAAGCTCGGTTGATCACCAATCCGGAAGGGGACACTAGCACCACCCCGACTCCGACAACGATGTTGCCCTTGGGTCCCGTTCTTGAAGCACCGTCGAAGAACATTTGCCATATATCGTCGTGAGAGGTTGCATGCAAGTCAGCGACCTCATCTGGGATCTCTTCATATATTCTGGATGACTCCGAACCCGGGTGGGCTGCCAAAAAGTCTGCCAGGGCTTGACCTTTGACCGCCTTTTGTGGGACGAAGATCATATGGTAGGGGGATAGCAATATTGCCCATGTAGCGAGACGAGAGCTGAGTGCCCCTGGTTTAGTCATGAGGACCCTGAGAGGGTTGACTTGTGAGATCATATGTATCGTTTGTCCGGTGACATAGTGCCGTGTCTTCTGAATGGCGAACACTAGGGCAAGGCATTCCTTCTCCACAGCGGTGTATCGGTGCTCTGGCCCAATCATCATTCGGCTGTGGTAATATATGGCTTGTTCATGGCCTACATCATTGTTTTATGCTAGCAGAGCTCCGAGAGAGTGCTCCATTGCTCGTACATAGAGCAGGAATGGTTTTCCAGCAACCGGGGCCACCAGGACTGGAGGGTTCGACAAATATTTTTTGATGCTGTCGAAGGCCCGCTGGCATTCTTCGTCCCATACGAATGAGACACCTTTCTTCATGAGGTGGGTGAATGGCCGACATCACCCGGAGAGGTTAGAAATGAACCTCCTGATGTACGCTAGCCTCCCTTGAAGGCCTCTGAGTTCGCGGAGATTTTTCCGAGGACCCATCTCCATAATTGCCTTTGTCTTCTCAGGGTCTACATGGATACCCTGGGCGGTGATGATGAAACCCAAGAACTTCCCGCTGGATACGCCCAGGAAGGACTTCGTAGGGTTCATTTTCAAATTGTGCGCTCGCATCAGGTCGAATACCGTCCTCAGATCCTGCAGATGGTCTCCCTTACAGCGACTCTTGACGGTGATGTCATCAACATAGCACTCCACCATCTTGCATAAGTGGTCCCTGAAGATGATACTCATGGCTCTTTGATATGTGGCGCCAGCATTCTTTAAATCGAAAGGCATGACTGTGTAGCAATACGTGCCAATCGGTGTTCGGAATGATGTGTGCTTTTCGTCGTCAGGAGACATCTTGATTTGGTTGTACCCCGAGAAGCCATCCATGAATGACATAAAGCCTCAGGTATTGTCAATCATGATGTCCGTGATAGGGAGGGAGAATTCATCTTTGGGGCATGCTTCGTTCAGATTGCGGAAGTCGATACAGATTCGAATTTTCCTATTCTTCTTAAGGACGGGTACTATGTTGGCGACCCAATCCGGATGTTGTTCCTCACGAATGAAGCCGCTGGCTATCAGTTTGTTGACTTCGGTTTCGATCGCATCCATGATGCCTGGGCGGAAGCATCGCTGTTGTTGTTTGACTGGCTTTGCGTCCGGCCGAATGTTGAGCTTGTGAAGAGCAATATCGGGATTTAACCCCGACATGTCTTCATAGCTCCATACGAACACATCAATGTATTCTTTGACAAGTTCCAGCAGTGATTCTCGTTCTTCGTCTGTTAAGCTTTTACTGACGAAGATTGGTTTTAGAGAAGATTCGCTGCCGAGGTCGACCTGGATAACCTCATCTTCAGTAGGAGGTTCCCTCAGTTCGAACCGCTTTTCCCATTGTGCATCCAGCTACTGCGCCCACGGCTCTAGCTCGAGGATCTCAGGGATGTCTTTATCTTCTTCGTAAGCGTCGGTGAATGCCATGTTGACTGACAGAACTTGTCTTAATACATCTCCGATGCTGGTATCTGAGTCAGAAGTTGGTGACCCGGTCGAATGTGAATGCCAGTCACATTCTTCATCTGAACTTTCGGGGGTCGTCGTAGGTGTAACATACCCTAACCCGCATCGAGTCTTGCTATAGTAGTCCCGTGGTTTGCCAGCCGGGACCGGTGGCTTTAAAGGTAATCATCGTCCAGTACCGTAGTTCAAACCTGGCATTATCTCCAGATCATACCCCTGTTTCTGCATGAGATATTTGGATTGGGGGCTGTAAAGATACAGAGGCAGTCTCCCGGCATCTGATCCGAGGTCGACTTCTTCTATGGTGAAGGGATGCGGGTCGTCTTTCCGGCCGAAGATGATTGGATGGTCCCCTTTCTCGATTATGCGGTAAGCGTCTTCCGCTGGAGTAAGCTGGATTGCGGTGTGCACATTTGTCACCTTTGTGTGGAGGTGAGTGCCTATACCGTGTTCCATAGCATACATCGTATATAGCTTATTAAGCTCGAGGTAGTTCAAAGATAGCCCTTTATTGATGAAGTAAGATATCTTTTCTAGAGGGATTACATCATCTGTGGAGGGAACATCAGTGTGGGCAGCCACATACTTGGCTAGCTTCGGTTCCTCTTCAGCTACCCCCTGTATAAACGAAGACTGAGAGGATGACCTGGGCAATTTGATCGTCAGCGATTCAGCTGGTGGAGCAGAGCATGGAGTTGTTGGCAAACTAGCGACCCCCAGCTTGGCACTCGATGCGGGCGGGGAGTGGTTGGTTCACTAGAAGTTTCAGGCCTTGCATCGGTGTGACGACCCTTCTTGGGAAGGCGTATCATCATTGGCTTGTCGGAGGGATTGAGCTTCTCCATTTGAAGCTGGCCGGCTCTTGGCAGCCTAATTATCAGTGGCTCCGTTGTGGGTCTTGACGCTTGGCCAGACCTTGGCAGCCGAATTATCATCTGCTCTTCTTGTGCCGAGAGGCTGATTGCGTCCTTACGCAGAGTGGCGGTAAGGGGTGCAGACTTGCCAGGTTTACGAGCTTGGAGGTGGATCGTCAGAGGCTCTTCTGATCCTGTGGTTGTCTCGGTACTAGCTTGTACATCTCCTTCACCAAGATGCTTCTTCGACTTTTCGTACAGACAGGAGTCTGAGTAGTAGGATTCGACCCCTTTGAAGGGATCGATATCAGCAAATTCCGTCCTCATGAAGCCTTATTTGTCGATATATTTGAAGCATTGGTGCAGCGTGGAAGGCACGATCATATAATCATGTATCCATGGATGCCCCAAGAGGATGTTGTAAGAAGTGTCTGCATCTATGACGTAGCAGGTGACTTCGGATTGGAGGTCGCCAATTTGACACTTCAGACGAATCTTCCCAATTAGGTAGCTCCTGTCCGAATTGAAACCGCTGATGGCGATGCTTGTAGACGTCAGGCGATGCATAGGGATGTGGAGATGATGTAACAGACCCTTCGGGATAATGCTTATGGAAGAGCCAGGATCAATGTGCATCCGATCCACCTTTACGTCGTCGATGTATCCAGTGCAGTATAGCGGGCGATCGTGCAGGTTGGTTTTGATGAGCATGTCTTGCGGAGTGAAGACGATGTTGGGCATTGCTCCCGTACAGGCGCTGTCTTGGAGATCTGCAGGCGGGATCTCTCCTGTGAGGTTGACCTGAGCGAGGTACGCGTCGACATTTTGGAGTGCATCGCTCAAAGCCGCACGAACATCCTTGGAGAGTCTCAGAAGCTCGTATAATGACAACTTGGCCGGTGTGTTGGCCAATTGTGCTAAGATGTCGAAGTTGTAGGGCTTCTACAGCCCTTGTGATGCCTCTTTTCGGAGGGATTTGTCAAAGCGAGTCTTCCTCGGCCTAGGCTTGTCGGTCGTCGGAGGCTGAGCCGGTCCCGGAGCATCAGTTGTAGTGGGTTGATGATCTTCAGCTGGATTGTCAACCACAGGTTGGGATTGCGTCCCAGACCGTGTGACGACGGCTGTAGCTTCTTCGATTTCTGCCGAGATTGTGCGGCAGGACCTGATTTTTCCACTCTTCTTCTTGCAGGTAGAAAATGATATGGGCCGAGTCACTTCCGATACCCAGTCTGGATGGATCCACATGACCTCCCCTCGTGATGTGGTGAGCGACACTAGACCAGCGGTCTGATCTCGGGGAGGAGAAAGATTAGCGATCTCCATTGTTGCCAGAGGGATGGGGACCACCCCGTCTTGAGTTTCTGTCGGAGGAAAGCTGTCGAATTGTACTGACACCATGTTGGCTGCCACGGTTACCTCTTCGAAATCGATAGCCAGAGCATTCGAATCGATGAGATTTTGGATGTACCGTTTTAGCTGGTAGCAGTCGTGTGTAGCATGGTGGACGTAGCGGTGATAATGGCAGTACTTTGGGTTCTCCATCTCTGCCGGCCGCGGTTCCCATCTTGGTGGAGGAAGCTGGACTCTGTCTCCTTATATGAGCATGTCCAAGATGGGCTTGACGTGACCGTCTTCGAAGGAGTAAGTGATTTGCGGCCATTATTTGTCTGCTGGCTTTGGCTCAGGTTTCTGTGCCGTATCGGCCACCATAGCCTGTTTTCCCCTGCTGTCCCGATTGTTGGAGGGGCTACCCCCATTGTCGTTGTTGGGACGTTTACCCTTGTTCTCTCCGTCCGAGATGTGCAATCCCAGTTGGCGAGCCTTCTTCAATCGTTCTTCGGCGCTTGTGGCACTGATGATGAACGTCTTCCAATCCTTGAATTGACTTTCGCCCATCCAGAGACTAATTGTTGGAAGCAGTCTCTTTTGGCAAATTTCAATCAAGGAGGAATCCGGGTTTCCAGAGGGCAACTTCATGGCGGTTTGACGGAACCGCTCGATGTAGTTCCTTGTCAGCTCTTTCTCCTCCTGGACGACGTCCATGAGGGTGCACATGGTGATGTCCTGCCCTACTTCGTAAAATATCTCCAAGAACATACACTTGAAGCCGGCGAAGGAGTGGATGCAGTTGTCCGGCAGATTGCGATACCAGTCAAAGGCGACTCCTTCCAATGCCCCGATAAATAATCGTGTGAGAATGACATCGTCATGGGGCAGGTGGTCGGTGGTGACCTCGAAGTAAGTGATGTACCGACTTGCTGAGGTCTTGCCATCATAAGGATTGATATTGAACGGCTTATATCTTAGTGGGAATGGAACATCCCTCCATGCAGCAGGGTATGGTTGCCGTATTCTGAGGTCTTGAGAGTTTTCTCGAGCGTGGAACATGGCTCGGAGCTCTTGGACCTCTCTTCTCGCTTCGCGGGCCTCATCCATAGCGGTGGGGGCCGTTACTTCGGGAGGACTGTTGCCCGGGTTCGGTGCCACTGAGTTCGAGTCCGCATTGACCGCGGGACCCGTATTTGTTTGGCCAGGCGTCCCTCCTTGGAGAGTTGGAAGGGCCGCTTTTATCTCGTCTACAGACTTGACCAAGGCATGCAGTATGGCCTCTAGAGTGTCGATGCGTTGGCGATCACTGGAACCACCTTGGTTGCTGTCTGTCATGAATACCGTCTTCACATGAGGAGAGATAGACGGAGCGGTGGAGGAAGCGACCTCCGAATCGTACCCCTGTAGTGAGAAGTCATCGGGGTATGTGGGTATGTTCCCTTCTGATTCAGACTCGAAAGGAACAGTATCCCCAGTCTCCGAGTTCGCCTCGTCTTGGGAGTTGTGGACGTCCTCGGGGACGTCGAGGTTTGCTGTATCCGATGGGAGAGTTGTCTCCCCCGGCTCGTCGTCTTGGAACATCGGATTGCTGTGGAAGCTCGGAGGGGTGCTACCCCCAGCCCCAGCAACCCCCTGCATTGTGGACGACGAATCTTCCATTGTAGCAGATTTCGTCTTAGAGCGAGTACCTTGGAAAACTCCGGTGGTGGGCACCCGCTTAGATGACAGTCTTTTAGTCACAGTGGTTGAAATCTTCGGGCTGGGAACATTTGTCTTCTTCCCCCTTCCATCAGCGGGGACTTTCCGAGCAGAGTTGCAGGAGACGACGGGGAGTACCTCGTCTTCTGAAGATGGATGTTGCAGTCTTTGAAAGACAGACTGCCGGTCTTCTCGTATCGTCGCGCTGTTGCAGCAGCAGTAGACGATGACTTGGGTGCAGTGACGTCCGTGGGAGGACTCTTTGCACCCCGATGCATCTTCTCTTCCCTTGCATTTGTGGAGGATGGCCTCACGTAAGTCAGATGGGTCTGGACCGACCATGTTCGCTCCCGAGATTTTGGAAGACTTTTGCGAACCTCTCTATCCGTCTGCCGCCGAGGGCTGGACTCGAGTGGTTCTGCACAACTTCCCATCCGAGGCCCGCGTAACAGTATGCGGAACGCTCGGATGGTCAGAGGTCAGATCAGCGGACCGAACTCGCCAGGCTCGTGCTGCTTTAGACTTCTTCGCTCTAGTGCGTAAGGGCACATAGTAGGAAGAGTCTAAGTGATACTGGAGAGAGTCATACATATCTTCTTGGGAGCACAAAAGATCAGGACTGTACGAGAGACGGGCGAAGACAGAGCCGCGTGGAGTAGGCGTCATGCGGCTGTCATCGTTGGTCCGTATACGGCTGGCAGACGTAGCCGCATAGGCTTTCTTTATGCGGCTGGAAGTCTCAGCCGTATGGGTCTTCTTTATGCGGCTGGATGATCTAGCCGCATGGATTTTCTTCATGCGGCTGGTAGATCCACCCGCATGAGCCTCCTGCATGTGGTTGGCAGATTTGGCCACAGGAGTGCTCAGCTTCTTCTTGGGGCGCATGGAATCACTTTTTGTCCCTGCAAGTCCAGCATCGTATTGCTTTCCTTTGCCGGACTTGGGGACAGCAGAGTGCTCTACGGCTCGAAGTGGAGCCGTATGAGAATCGCCTTCGCCGTCTTGGGTAGCAGAGAGTACCCCGTCCAGAGCTTGCGGAGGAGCAAATAATTTTGGCCTCCAATCGCAGCGAGCTTTCTTTGTGCGGGTTCGCCTCTGGATCGGGCCAGCACTTCCTTCAGAGAGCATTTTTCAAACGCCTATTGGTCGAAACGGACAACCATCTTCTGTTGCGTGGAGCTAAGCTTGGCTGTATCCGATTGCGTCACCAACTTCTCAGCCGTGGAGAAGTTTGTCCCCAGCAGAGTCGCCATCATGTTTGCCATGAAATATAAAAGAGCAGAACAATTATCGGAGGACTGGACTTTTACTTCACGTTACAAACTCGCTTGTACAAAGAAAGCCTAGGGATAAAAACCTAGGTACATCAGTCTAAGTACAATTGTTTATTTTAGATTCCGGGGGGTGACGATAGAGGCTCGGGAAAGCGACGACAGCTCTGCCTTACTCCTTGGACGATCGGTATGCAGCCTTGGCTCCAGAAGATTGCTTGGCGTTGGAAGAAATGCTCTCTTTGCTCTCTCTCTGCTTCTTCTCTCTAAGTATTCTGGTGCTCTCTGATCTCGAAAAAGTCTCTCTCTGTATGTATATGTGCCTCTCTGTATGTGCGTCTTTATTGCAAGGGAATGGCACCCTGCTATTTATAGGAATGGAGGGACCTCATTAGGGTTCACAATGATTACCCCTCAAAGTGGCGGCGGCCTGTCGATCGATCAATCTGGGCCACTAATCTTGAGCGTAATAAATCTGGGCCATTTAGTGTAAATTGCACCAAATCCTATCAGTAATTAATGCTGATTAGAATAAATCTCCGTGGTGATGATTTGATGATGTCTGCGAATCTGAATAAATAAATTTAATTCATTCTCCTACCACGTGTCCCAGATTATTGGGATCGGACCCAATCTTTGATTGCAGTAAATTTGGGAAATTGATTGGCTTTATGACACGTGTCCCAAAAGTCGCTGAGGAGGATTGAGTCGCATAAGGGTTGAGGCGCATAAGGATGGAGCCGCATAAGACTGGCCACGTGTCAGGTCTGCTTGGGGAGTGGCCCCCCCGAACCTTCGAACTATATTGATAATTTGAGCCGCACAATGGGTAATGAGCCGCATGGAAATGATCCTTACGAGACGCATAGGGGGCCTCTGCTTGAGCCGCATGAGACTATTTCTGCCTGAGCCGCATGAGACTGTTTCTGCCTGAGCCGCATGAGACTGTTTCTGTCTGAGCCGCATGAGACTGTTTCTGCCTGAGCCGCATGAGACTGTTTCTGTCTGAGCCGCATAAGGCAGCTTCATCCTGAACCGCATGGAGGGTCTTCGCTCGAGCCGCATATGACCGTCCACGTGTCAGGGCCACGTGGATCTCGAGAGATTGTGTCAGAGATCTCCTTCACTTCCCTAGGGGTCTGTCATTATGACAGAGTCATAATTACCTTTTTTGTGTCAGGGTTGCCACTTTTTCAGAGTTGTCAGCCGTCAAAGTAATTAATGCAGGAGGGGAGAACTGTTTTACAAGCCACGTGTCTCCTGTTCTGAGCCGCATAGGACGTCTTGAGCCGCATAGTCCCTCGTGCCGCATGAATCTGTGAGCCGTATGGGCTTCCTGAGCCGCATGGAGTTTCCTGGCCGCATGGATCTTTCTTCAATATTTTTCATGCTTCTACAGGAGTCCGTAAAGTTCAGGAAGCCCGTTCAAGTCTCAAACATTGACTGACGAGCATTCCAGAAGTTCTTTAGAACTTGCTGGTTCCTGGAAGCGGATCGTATATAGGCGAATCTTGCTTTGAGCAACGTTGATCTGATCACCCCAGCAAAGCTGCCTTTCTTTTTCTTTTTTCCTTTTCTTCTTCTCTGATCTAATCAGAAAACTCTTGTGGGCTTTCATCGCTGCTGCTGCTAGCAACTCGATTTGTACCTTCCTAAAAGAAGCTCTACATTCGTTTGATGTTATAACAAAATCTCTTTAGATTTTCGTTATCCAGAATCCTCCAAGGATCTCTGTAGTGCACCTTCTTTGAAGTGTTGCTACGAAATATTGTTGCTATTTTGACAACTGTTTCGATTCTCCGTTTTCCATAAAAAAATTATGCCTCGGGAATAACAAGGTTAGATACTCTTCCAAACTATGTTTGATGATTACATTATTTCATTTCCATCATTATGATCCAATTCCTTGTTAGGAGACTTTTATTATCTTTCATTTCATTAAGATAATTTTTATTATCTTTTCTTTTTCATCTCATTAATCATCCCTTCTGATCATTCCCTCTTATTAAAACTCTTCTACCTCTTCCACTTAAATTTCTTCTATCCTTTCCATCCGACCAATCGAATCTAGCTACTCTAGACATTCCTTGAATTTTGATGAAGGTGACAAGATAGATGTGACAAATATAGAAAAAAGAATAGGCTGGTCAATGATTAATTTTTGGGATATAATTACGTTGAGGATTGCCTAGTAGCAAATAAAGAATCAAGTAGTGACACTAGAAACTTCAAGGATGATTATAAAATAGGAATGTGAATTCTAGATGATTATCAATGACAGTAGAAAGTTTTAAGATATAGAAGGTGATTGTTTGAAAAAGGATGGCCTTAAAGGAAATAAACATGAATAATGGTATTAAGGAGGTTGAAAATTTTGATAATAGAAGACCACGTTTAATTTGGTTGGATGAAGTCATGAATACACAAAATATTAATAAATGTAGGTATTGATGACAACAATAAATTTAGACATGATTTAAGGCTTTAAGGATAATGTTGAATTAAATTTTGAGATTACAAATTTTAGAGAGAAATTCAAATATAATTAAGATAATGACATGAGAATTTTAATGAATGAATTAGAATTTTGCATTATGTGATGATGATGAGAAGTTGCACAGAAGGTTGGTATGCGCAAAGCAATGAATGACCAAGGATGGTAGAATACGAAAATTTTCAAATGTCAAATATTTAAAGACTAAGACTACTAGATAAGGAAGATTTCAAACTTTTTTGAGGAAATATAGTTTTAGCCACAAGAGTGATCGATGGATATATTAGGGTTAGTTTTTTTTGATCGATGAGATAAATATATTTTGATCATATTATTGACTTATAAATTGAACTCTGGTTCGAAGTTGGAATGAAGAAGTACAAAAAATTGAATTGTGGTGAATAACTATAAGAATCAAGTTATGATTTCGACCTAAGATCCTAACTTTGATAGACGACTAAGTTTGATAATGGAATAAGGGGTTAAAGAGATATAATGAATGGATAAAAAATCATAATCAATCGAAGACAAAGAATTATTGCTTTCATACGAGGATACAAACAGTAGATTGTCATCATTCGTGTCAACCTCCCTTACTATGCTTGGCACATATTCTTCAAGGCCAATTAGTTACTTCTAATTACCTATGAATTCAACAAGAGTTTCTTGAACTCTTGAATGGCTCCTCGAAGACTCGAGAGTTTATTCCGTCTTTGAATAGGAAAATCGAATATTTTCCTCGACTAACTCAAGATCGTGGCTAACTTAAGTGTGCTAGCAAATTTCAACCTAGAACTTTTATTTCGTCATACTTGATTAACTCTTTTATCTTGTTGTTCTATTAAAAATCTATTTCGATTTTAAATATTGAAACTAGCAAATTTCAATATGATGTTCCAACTATCAGCTAAATCGTTTATGTTACCCGGTTATTTAATCCCTTTTGGGGAAGTTCCTTGATCCATATTTGCCAGTAGCGTCCAAGTCGTGCCCTTATCAAATATTCATATTTTTTCTTCCTTAACCAATGTTTCATTAGTAATGAAATTTTTATGACCAATCTTTCACTTATCATCCAAGCCTATCTAACACTCCTTAAATTCGAGGACGAATTTATTTCTAAGGTGGGTAGATTTGTAACTCCTCTTCTCGAAAATTTTAAAATTTGTATTTATTTTTTAAATCGTGTTTTAAAACATTTTTTCTTGAATTGTATAAACGTAATTTTTTACTATTTTTATTTCTGCATATGTTTAAAAAAATCATTTTGAGGAAAACTCTTTTCGAATCGTACAAACATGATTTTCTATTTTTCTATTTCAAAAACTAATTAAAATTATGGTTTGAAAATATTATTTTTGTAAATAAATAGTTATCTTGAATTGACGTTCAAAAATGTTTTCAACCATGGCCTTTTAAATTATTGAAAAATAGTTTTAAAATTATAAATACTTTATAGAATTTCGATTAATAAAAATATGTTATTATTTGACGACGTCAAATATTACTATAATGATAAATCAAGTATCAATTTGATTTACATGTGATTCAAAATTATTTTTGATAAATAGTAAAAAGACTTTTGATCATACTCAACATTATTCTATTTTATCAGATAGATTTAAAAGCATATGATTAAATTACTTGATAATGTCAAGTTTTAATTTACATTAATTTGAAGAGATTATGATTAGGTTTAATTTGGTTTTAAAAAGGTTATTTTGATTTAGAATGGAATAGGACTTGACTTATAGTCCTTATCCCATTAGGAGATCCACCTCCTATTTAAGGAGAGTTCCTTATGCCTTTTTCTCACAATTCCATCAACCACATCCATCGTGTCCGTGTTCTCCGTCCCTCCCACTATTCATCTTTACAATTACAAATCCTCGTCGTGTCCGACAACACCGGACACTCCGACACCAACCACAGATTTTTGACCCTGGCCTCTCCTCTGCTCGACCCAACTCTTTCCCTTCGGCTGACCAGTTCCGCTATCACCACCACTGCTTTTCCACCACCACACCATCATCCTCACATCATCACCCGGCTACCACCCTCATGTTCCTGCAACCACCGACTCCACCTGGACAACCCAGCATCGTTGAACCTCGTCGCAGCCACTCGACCTCCAGGGTCAGATTGGACTCGGTGGTTCTCGACTTCTCGAGCAGCCGACGTCGCAAGTCGACCTCATGCCCGAGTCTTCAGCGCCGCTTCCACCGCCTGACCACGAGCCCCGACTGCCCTCCACTCGGGACAGTCCGACCCCAAACCCACGCTCCTCGCCGCCACAAACCAAAAACCACCATCAACCGACTCAATAAATCACTCACCTCGACGTCTCCGCCGCGACCGCCCTCTAGCGCTGAGGACTCGTCGTGTCGACCGGTGGCGAGCCGCAGCACGAATGGCGAGCACCCGCCGCCGCCCTCCAATCCGGTGTCCCTCCACCGCAGTCACGGCCAGTGCCGGCACCACATTGCCACCACCCTCTGCGTCCGACACCGCCGCACCCTAGTCACCGAAGACGTTCCTTTCCCCGCAGGTGAGTTCTCCTTCTCGTTCTTCTCTCCCTCTTTAGTTCTCTCTCTCTCTCTTACACTGGTAGAAATAGGAAGAATATAAGTTTGCTTTGGGGTTTTTTATTGGGCTGGGCCAGCTTTCTTTGTACTACTAGATTAGGGCTTTATTAATGGACTTTTGGTTTAATAGGCTAAAATAACTGGATTTTATTAACTGAATTATGGGATTTATAAAAAAAAAGTATAGATATTATTACTATTATTATTCTGCTTTACAAAACAGAGCATGACGGCATAGTGCTGTCTTTTACTATTAATATTTTACTGTTATACTTATTTAAATAATCAGTATGTATTACTATATTATGTATATATATGTGTTAAGCATATATATATATATATATATATATATATATGTATATATATATATTATATGTATATATATATATATATATGTATTTTTTTTTTTTTTTTTTTTTTATATATGTATATATATATATATATATATATATATATATATATATATATATATATATATATATATATATATATATATATATATATATAAATACTGATTATTTATATATATATATATATATATATATATATATATATATATATATATATATATATATATATATATATATATATATATATATATATATATATATATATATATTTTTTTTTGTTTTTATATATATATATATATATATATATATATATATATATATATATATATATATATATATATATATATATATATATAATCAGTATTTATATATATATATATATATATATATATATATATATATATATATATATATATATATAAATACTGATTATATATATATATATATATATATATATATATATATATATATATACAGAGTATAATACAATGCCTATTATTATTATTATTATTATTATTATTATTTGTTATTTACTTTGGACTTTTAATGGACGTTTGGGCTTTAATGTTGGGTTAATATATATGGGTATTGGGATTTCAAAATGATGTTTAGATTTTAAAAGTTGATCCTTTAAAACTTATACTATTTAAGTTTTCAATTAAAAATTATTTTGGGTTTATGAATAAGTTGGATTTTATTTAGCGGCTTGAGTCAGTTAGTTCTATATACTTCAAATATTATGGGCTCTATTTTATATTTTGGGCTTTGAACTATTTGAGTTTTAGATTATTCTTAATAAAAATTATGAGGTTTATAAATAGTTTCAAAATAGTCTACAAATATTTTCTAAATAAATACATATATTTTCTAAATAAACTTTCTAAGATATATGCTTGTAACTAAATGATATATAGTTTTCAAAATCATATAGTAATTTCCAAAAATAGTATAAATATTATTTACGTAAATTCTTTCGATTATACGTTCTTGGTCGTAACTAATCATACTCCTCATTTTCTTGCGATTCTGAACTTCTCCACATCGACTTAGGCAATCGGACCATCCTGGACACAATGGTATTATCGGTTTCACCAGCTAAGGACCCCAGGCGAGTACAGTTCTTGTTTATTTTCAATATTGTTAATTAATATATTTACATGATTAGTTATGCATATTTGATTCTTGACACGTTCGTTATACGGATTAGTGGCATATGGGTTTAGTCATGATACCACATTTTATTGTGTTATTTTACCGTATTTTGTGATCCTTTGTCGTGACTTAATCCATGTGTAGTAGTCGGGCGGAGTACTAAGTAAATATGTGATCAGACCTTAGACCTTATCACACTACATATTGCATAGTAGACCATGTAGACCTTGCGGTGTAACTGTCTCAGATCGATCACATATTGAAAGGTGTACTTCAACTCACGTAGATGTTATGTTTCTATGTTCCATGCTTTACCTGTCATCATATAGCTTTTGTTAACTGTTTCGCTTATCTTCCATATTTTACAGTTTATTTACTTTATCATGTATGTTATTTTCTATTCACCGTTTTTATATTCGTTATCATATATTTGGAACTGCATGCATAGATTGTACTCGTTCCATTTCTGACTGAAAACCTTTTTTCAGATAGCCGTCTGCTACGTTGTTCTTTGGACCATTAGGAGAGATATGAGTATATGTCGAGGTCAACCCTAGAAGACTAGCAAGATAGATTGTTGATCAAAAGGTTTAGTTAGTTGTTTTCTATTCTTGTGAGACATTGTATTTCTTCAAATGTAAAATTTGAATATTGTAAATTGATTTTAGTTTTGTGAATGGACAAATAAAAGAATTATTATGATTTTCAGCATTGTGGTCTAGACTGCTTACTACATCGATTCTGCGACGTAGGATGGACTTGCGCGAGCATTTGCATTCCAAAAAGCGGGTGCGGGTCATGACAAGCTTGAAGTGAGCTAAAGGGGGTGCTCACATTCTTCAATCTGTCCATCCTGAAAAGTTGAAGTACTCGGTGAATTTACTTCTCTTGGGACAATTAGACCAATTTGGACCCTCTCTTTCGGCTGATCTCCATCCCAAGAATAATATTTACTGTATCCAAATCCTTCATAAAGAAGGCCACGTCCAATTGAGCTTCAAATCCGCTATCCTGGTGGCATTCCATCCCACCAATAGCATGTCATCCACATAGAGCAATAAAATGATGAAATCATCATTAAAAAATTATTTCATAAACATACAATAGTTCAACATCATATACGACCATAATCAAGATCTCCGATTGTAACGCCCCAGTCCCAAAATACGTATGACCAGGTATACGAATACATACCAGCAGTACTTCACCAATGGGCCAAATCTCATAACAAGCCTATTAGCGAAATATTTAAGCTGTAAATCATGATTAAATCCCATAAACATAATACAGTCCATATGTATATATATTTAATCACATCCACAGAATAATAATTCATAAAGATAGCAAGTCCAATAATAATAATATAATAAATATCCAACAGTAAAAGTGATAATGTCTGTGCGGGCAAAAGACATCGCAAAATTAGAGAAAAGAGAACAAAATAATAATCAACTACGAGTCTGCTGAAATGAAAGAAAATAAAGTAGCAAGTCTAAATATGGAAATGACATGTCTCAAGAGAAATACTCTGGCACTATCTGTCATGCCCAAATTTTCGTAGATTCGATAATTGTCCCCTGGGTGTGATGCCGTCGTGCGAACCTAAGTTGCAATCGTACAAGGCATAGTAATAAGGTTATCCGAATCACAACAACATGAGAGTGCGCAGAGTAATTGAACACATTATATATAGAAAAACTTGAGCTTTATTGATAATGAACATCATATTACAAACTCGATACAAAGGTGCCACGCTGGTGTTCGACGTAACAAAAGGTTGAACGAACTTTTTGCTTTATTGAACGTATAAGGTATCTATGTACAAAGAAGGAAGTCCTAAATAGGATATTCTAAGTACAGTGAGAAGAGGTTTCTTGGAAAGTATGACGATGGAGATCGAGCGCTGCAGTGGCTCCTTTACTCCGTTGACGATCTGACAACGAATCAACCTTGCTATGGCTCTCTGGCACCTTTGATCGGACTCTGGGGTCACCGATCAAGAGGCTGTCTGGATGAGAAGATCCCTTGAAGATGGTTGGTTGGTTGGTTCTTTGGTTGATAGGTGGATGAGGGTGGTCGACTCTTTGTGGATAGAGATCGCTGCTCCTTTGAAGATTATCGATTGTCAATGTTCCCTCTCTCTTTTCATTGCTTTTTTGGTGGAAGAACTCCTTCTATTTATAGAGAACCGAGCACATATACGATGTGCATTAGGGTTACTGAGATATGAAAGAATCTGCCATCATTACACGGTACGGGCTTCTGCGGTACTGACACGTGGCGGACATCGAGATTTCCCTCAAACGAGATCTCCGGTGGTTATAAACATAATCGAAGGATGTGACACATGGCGCGTACCGATTTACTTGCTCTGATACAGCTGAGTAAATCTTTGGATTTCATCCTAGATTTGGAGTCTAATTGATCCTCATCTAAGATTTGAATCAATCTGATATGATATCAATCATGATTTAGTCCCAATCTTCTCTGCAAGAGGTGGTTTAAACAAACCAATTGGGGTGGACCCATGCTTCCTGTGCCTCTGGTGAGGACTAAGTGCTGCTGTGCTTCTGGGGCGACGAGTAGACCGTGCTTCTGGAGACGACGGAACCTCTGTGCTTTCAGGCGACGAGTGGACTTGGCTTCGAATGACGACGAGACTTCTGTGCATATAGAGCAACTTATGAAGCTGTGTTTTGGGCTACCAGAGTCACTATGTTGTAGGCGACAAGTAGGCTTGTGCTTCAGGTTGGCGAGGTTACTGTACTTTTGGAGCGACAGGTTGACTTGCATTGATTGCGATGGGAGTTCCCAAGTCTCTTGTAGAGAAGTGACTTAAGCTTCTGATCCGGAGCAGACGACTGTGCCATAGGAATGGAGGTGATCTAAGCATATCACCATCCTGTACCTCATGCGGACGCAGGTAAGTAGCTGCGCTTATGAACAATGAAGGCGATGGCCGCGAAGGGAAGGGTATGACACCCTTGTGCATCTGAGATTGGCGCAGGCAGTAGCTGCGCGTCTAGAGTGAAGACACTGGCTTCTGAAATAAAAGAAGGGGAGGGGGGCCTACCACCATCTTGTTTCGGAGGTTGGCGCAGGCAGGTAGCTGCATCTCTAGCTTGAAGGCTCTGACTTCTTCAAAGTGCTGAGTTATTGATATGCTTATGAGAGGCTGTACCCACAAGACAATCAGAACTTGCTTCGGTGAAGGTCAATCTTCCAGCGTGTGCATCGAGAAGAAGGAAGGCTGCACTTCGATGAAGACTGCATCCCTTAAAGATCCCTCTAGGCTTCTGTCGAATCTGTACTAGATCCTTTGTAGAAGAACAGAATTAGTCCCTTATGTATAGTCCTGATGTGTCTGTACTAGACTTTGGTAGACATGACAATAAAGGGACTTCTCACCATATCTTCTGTTTTGTTATTTTAGCACCGAGCCTCAGTCTTTTGGATCTTTTGCGCTTTGGCGAAGGGACGTCTTCAGCTGAGATTTTTCATGCTTCTACAAGACTGTAAAACCCTCTTTCAAAAAAAAAAAACTTTTTTCCTAACTCACAAGACTCTCAGCCACTCACCCCCTTTTTTTTCTCCCACACGTCTCCTTCTTTCTCTAAAACACTCTAAACCACCACCACCACCACCTATTTCTCTTTCTTAATTCTTCTACCACCATCACCATTCCCACTCCCTTCCTCTCATCCTCACTAGCACCTCAACTCTCTCTCTCTCTCTCTTTCTTCTTCTTATCTCAAACCCATCATCAACTCTCCATCACCAACCCCCAATCGACCGTCGCCTCCGGAGCCTCTCCGCGGTCGACCCCAGCCCATGTGCCATCTCCCTGTCCGACCGACCCCCGACGGCCAGCGCCAGCTCGACCTCGTGCCCCCCGTCCAGCGCTCCTCTCCGCAACTCGCAACCACCGACGCACACACCCGCTTGTTTTCGTGCTACCAGCGGCTCCCCGTCGCTATCCCAAGTCCCCGCCCGACGCAGCCTTCCGCGTGGCTCCCCACCGCTGCCCGAGGCCCCCGCCCGGTGCAGCCTTCCGTGCGGCTCCCCATCGCTGTCTCGTGCGTCATCGTTTTCCGCGTTCATTTCGTGTCGTCCGTGTGCACGTGTCCGTGCCCGTGCCCGCGTGCGTTCCAAGTCCGAGGCATCCCCTCGCTGCTCCGTCACAGCCTTCGGTAACCCCATAACCTTCTGTTAAATTCACAGAACCATTCCCGTTCCGGAATAGCTAGTTTAGTTAGTTTCCTATTTAGATTCGGTAATAATTGTTAGCATTTTAATTAGATGTTTAGCGTTATTTGATAGATTAATATATTTAGAATTATCGACTATATTTAATTATGAATAACGTCGAGTTAACATTATTTCAATTATTTGCCATAATTTCACTATTATTATCGTCATAATTTCAATAATTATTATTAAATCGATAATTTAGTTTCAATATATATATATATATATATATATATATATATATATATATATATATATATATATATATATATATATATATGTGTGTGTGTGTGTGTGTGTGTGTGTGTGTGTGTGTGTGTGTGTATCAAAATATACTTTGATATAGATTTTTGGTTTAGTACTAGAATGGTAGTACTGTTAGACTCATTATAAATCATAGGAATATGTTTTAGTAATAGACATAATGTTTTATGTTAATTTAGTGATTAATGTAGTCTGGTTATAAGATAATAATTATTAACCCAAATTATGAATTTTTTGGCTTATTAAGAAATATGGAAAAAATGAGTTTATTAGTATAAATATTTTTACTAGCTAAATAATTAGTTTTATAAATAAAAAACGTATAAAATTCTTTTTAGGATAAAATACTTATTATTGAATTATTTTTGACAAGAAAAGCATTTTTTAGTAATAATAACCGAAAAAATGATTTCTAGTTAACTAAAAATATTAAAAATATTAGTTCGGAGGAAAATCGTAATTTTGGTAAAATATTAATTTGTTAATTGCTGTTAAAAATATTATTTTCCTTATTTTGTGAATAATATTCAAAAATGGGTTTTTAGTAAAATTGTACTTTTTGCGTAAATTTGGTAATTACATAAAAATAATAATTTCTATAATACGATTAAATAGCTATTTTTTCGTATCCTCAATTATTACGATAAAACATGTATTTTTATTAAAATGATTATTTTGTCACTTAGTAATAATCAATCAACCTATTCTTAAAATATAAATATTTTCTATGTTACTAACAAAATTATGTTATTTTCAACCCGACCAGACTTAGCCCTAATCAACTAATTAGCGTTGCCCTTAAGGATTAGAGTGTAGTTGATTCTAGCTGCTGAGTCTGGTGTTACGATTATTGTAGGTTCGCATTCCTAAACCCTAATGGTTACTATCTAGTTGTCGCTTCCACACCGAGGATACATCCAAGACAAATTTTATATCTTTCATATCTGCGTTTTATTTAATATTAAATGTATGCATCAGTAGATTCATGTATTGTAACGACACTGATTTACAGTGGATCCCTCTCGGACTCCACATCAATTGATGGATTGATTGATTGCCTTATTGACTCATTGACTCGGGGATTGATTGGGGGAGTATTATATCGTCCGTGACCAAAGCCATCATTTCTTGATTGCCTCTCTCGCGCTAACCCCTACCATACAGGGGGTTGAGCCGTACCGTATACTATCGTTTTGGCCACAATGCTAGTATACATATTGTCTCTATCCAGCCGGTTACAGATTCTGTTATATACTCAAAATACTATTGTAGAATTGCATCATTGTAGTTCCGGAGATATTGCCTGCCGTCTTTTATTATTATTTATCAAAAATATATACTGTTTTCAAACTGTCTTGCATTTTATTTATTCATTATTTAGAATGTTAGATGTGGAAATATGTTTTTTGCTCCTTCCTGCCTGGAGACCCAACATTTTTAGGTGACTACGACGACGAGGATCTCGCCTTTAGCTCTTACTACGGGCCTGGTCCGAACCCTGACGAGGTAGCTGAACCAGATCAGGGAGCCCCAGAGTTTTAGTTGCACTTTGGACTAGTTTATTTCCCTTTCTTGCAAATAAATCCTGTAATAAATGAATGCTTGTTATTTGTACTTTTTATTTCAGATCAGTTTCCATGTTAATAAAAATGTTTTACTTTTCCTGCTTTAGTCTTGTCTGCTTGTGTTTACTGCTTGATACAGCTTACTGTTGCCGTCTCACAACGGTGCAGGCTGGGCATGATCCGACTGGACCCATTACATTAGGATCGGGTCGTACGTGACATATTTTTAGTGGTGGCCCATGCAGGTCCAGTTCTGTAAATTGGTCTTTTCAACTTAGTCTAGACCAACATGCAGTCCTGCAGTCTGACTTAGGTCTAAGTATGACTTTAGGAAAACCGACTCTAGAAATAATTAGAACATTTAGATTATTTTCAACCCGCCACCACATAGGACCGAATTTTATCTATTTTATATATTTTTGTTTGCTTATAGTTTCGTAGGTTATATTACTTATGTTTGTACCTAAACCTTACCCAGATTAGGCCGACTGTATGATGGTATATTTTACTGTCTATATTATTTTCTAGATTTTATGTATCTTTTAGTGTCCCATGACTTTTGGGGGTTATTTTCCTCTATATCATTATCAGATTCTAGCATCCCTTAGGATTTATACTATTTCGCTATTTATGGATTAATATTAGATTTTTTCAATCTCCTTATTCAGCAAACCAATTTCCAATTTCTCTATTAGTTTGATCAAAATTTACTTCTCTATCTTTACTTAGAATCTAGATTCATTCACTATTTGGAGTTTCATATTTTTCTTTAGCAAACCTAATAATCTTTTATCTACCCAAAGTATTTCTACGACTAGTGTATCCAACCATTTGTCTTGACCTTATTTTCAATTGACTTTCTCGGAACTAATCCCGAACCAAATTCTTCTGGAACCATAAAGCCCCAAGGTTAATTATTACCAAATGAATTGGTTCAACTTAGCTAGTTCATGAATCTCCCAAAGGAATTATTTTCCAAAAAAAATTCATTATTTATTGTTATTTCCTAAGTTATTCTCAAGACCGAGAATATTTTCATTTGTTGACTTCCTCCACTCAACTTGAAACATTATTCTCTCTAGGCAACTTTTTTATCAATTCAAGGCCTAGAAAGCTTCTAAACTCAATCCCTGAGTATCATGAAGCAGGAACGGTCAGAGAATTGATTCCATTCTATTATTGAATTTTCTTTAGTCATTGGAAAACTTTTGAATTCTTAAGCTATTCTTTTGAAATTCCCATGGACAAAGTTGAAAAAATATTCAGTGACCTAATATAGCTTCGCATATATACGTTGCAACCATTTACCTGAATTATGGAAACTGCGAGTTTAGTGCAGCTAGTTGCGCACTGGCAAGGCATAGACTCTAAGTTGAAGTGATTTCAGGTGTTCATAGTTTTTCGATATTATTGATACTATGTCCTAAATGCATCATATTTGTCTCCAATGTTGTTCAGCCATGAAATGGATAAAGTTGATAGACTACTCGGTAACCTATCATTATTCAAGTTATGGAGCCAAAAATTCACTACAGTCAGGTGCACTCTGGCGAGGTATGAATTTGAGGCAAAGTGACTTCGGATATATTTGGTTTTCGAATATTATTAAGACTATATCCATACCATGGTTGTCTTTTTAGCACCATCAAATTATTCTGACTTTTGTCCGATTAGAGGATTTGCATTTCTAACGGTTGTCTCCAATTTCAGAAATATCTTATCACAGCCAGAAAGAATATATTTCCTATAAAATTCTACTTATTTTTCCTAGAACTTATTAGGACCATATCAATCTCTATTGGCTCAATATCTTTCAAGGTTCAATTTTAATGTGTTGCATATATTTTGTGGATAGTTATATATTTTTGTAGCTATATATAGTTAGTTGATAGTTATATACGGGAAAAACCTAGATAGCAACCTTATTATATTATTTTGGTAAGAGCATCCTTAGAGGATCGATATGTTTTCAATGAGATTAGATAGCTAAGGGTAGAGTTAGCAAGGAAAGTCTAGGATTTGGTAAGGGTCTCCTATGGAGGAAATAAATTTGGATAATATATAAACATGAGAATATGATGATCAAGTAAAGGAACACTTGACGGGGATCAACTTTTATGATTAAATGACTACTGTACCCAGAAGGGACGGATATAACCATAGAAGGAATATCACAAGCAATGGAATGATAGATTTTAGAGAAGGAATAAGCACTAAGGAATTGAGATAAGAGCATTGGTATGCAACTTTGGAAAGGGATAATTGGGTTTACAATTTCTTCCAAACATTGGAGACTCATATTGGTTATGGTAAGAGTGATTGAGATTTTATGATTTTTTTGCTAATATGTTTGGATGAGAACGATTGTTAGGTGCATGGTTAAAGATTAAAATTTGATTAGTGATTATAATTTGGTCAATTGATTTCAGGAATTGGAAATTTTCGAATATAAATTATGGATCAACCTTAAAGAATTTTCTAAGGATTTACCATGACAAGTGAATTGTGACTTTGATGTAGTCGGTTTTGGAAGAATGGCTGACAAGTAGAAATTGATGTCTGTAAAATAATTTGATCGAAAAAAATACTTGAAATTTGAAATACATTGGACATACAAGTTACGTACGACGACGGATGGAAATTTGATTTAGATGATTTATGATTCCAAATAGATTTAGTTTTAATACCTTGGCAGCTGCATTAGTTTTCTATAGATACTGGAAGTTCAGCTAGTTTAGCGAGTTCGAGATTGGTTTTTGCATGGGTATTAATAAGATGATTATCTTGTAAGTCTTTTTCATGCATATCATATCTGCTGACCGTTGAAATAGTGATACGATATTCTTTCTATCCCCTTTGATCACCACTCAGTCCTCAATGGAAATACCTTATCCAATTACATTTCTATCATAGCTATTCTAATCACCCTCGCTATCCTACCATCATATAACTTGTTGATTTTCCGTAAGTCAGAAATCCTTATATCCCATTCCAATTTGATGTGGAATTCTTAGTCCCTCATCTACGAAGATTCCATTATTTTATGCCTTCTCAATAAACTGTTGGCATCCTTTTCTTTCTTGTCTTTTCTGTTTCACGAGACCTCATTTAATTTTTCCCTATTTTATGATCATTTGATTATATTTTAATCCTACCTAGATTGTACTCGTACCTAAAATGTTTTTGATCACAACAATATTCCAACTCTATATCAGATCATATCTAGATCGTGCCTATATTTTATTATTGTACATAGTGATCATGCCTAGAATCCGATCGTGCCAGATGATTTGAATCCCATTTTTGGTCAAGGCTAAGTGATTTTGATTGTACCCCGAACCTTATCTTTGAAATTTCGAGGACAAAATTTTCTAAGGAGGGAAGGTTGTAAAACCCTCTTTCAAAAAAGAAAAAGGAAAAAAAAAACCATTCCCTTTTTCCCCAACTCACAGCACTCTCAGCCACTCACTCCCCCCCTTTTTTTCTCCCACACATCTGTTTCTTTCCCTAAAACACTCTAAACCATCAACACCACCACCACCTATTTCTCTTTCTTAATTCTTCTACCAACATCACCATTCCCACTCCCTTCCTTTCATCCTCACAGCACCTCAACTCTCTCTCTTTCGTCTCCCTCTCTCAAACCCATTACCAACTCTCCATCACCAACCCCCAACCAACCGTCGCCTCCGGAGACTCTCCGCGGCCGACCCCAGCCCGTGCACCGTCTCCCGGTCTGACAAGCCCCAGCCGGCCAGCGCCAGACCGGCCTCGTGCGCCCCTGTCCAACGCTCCTCTTCGCCACTCGCGACAACCGACGCGCACGCCCGCTCATTTTCATGCGACCAGCGGCTCCCCATCGCTGTCCCAAGCCCCGCACAACGCAGCCTTTCGTACGGCTCCCCGTCGCTGTCCCGAGGTCCCCGCCCGACACAGCCTTCCGTGCGGCTCCCCGCCGCTCTTCCGCTGTCCCGTGTGCCTCCCGTGCATCTCTATTTTTCGCGTTCGTTCCAGGTCGTCCGTGTGCACGTTTTCGTGTCCGTGCCCGCGTGCGTTCCGAGTCCGAGGCATCCTCTCGGTGCTCCGTCACAGCCTGCGGTAACCCCGCAACATTCTGTTAAATTCACAGAACCATTCATGTTCCGGAATAGCTAGTTTAGTTAGTTTTCTATTTAGATACGCTAATAATTGTTAGCATTTTAATTAGATGTTTAGTGTTAATTGATAGATTAATAGATTTAGAATTATCGACTACGTTTAATTATGAATAACATCGAGTTAACATTATTTCAATTATTTGCCATAATTTCACTATTATTATTGTCATAATTTCAATAATTATTATTAAATCGGTAATTTAGTTTCAAAATAAATAAATAAATAAATAAATAAATATATATATATATATATATATATATATATTATATATATATATATATATATATATATATATATATATATATATATATATATATATATAATAATTATTAACCCAAATTATGAATTTTTTGGCTTATTAAGAAATATGGAAAAAAATGATTTTATTAGTATAAATGTTTTTACTAGCTAAATAATTAGTTTTATAAATAAAAAGCGTATAAAATTCTTTTTAGGATAAAATACTTATTATTGAATTATTTTGGACAAGAAAAGCATTTTTTTAGTAATAATAACTGGAAAAATGATTTTTAGTTAACTAAAAATATTAAAAATATTAGTTCGGAGGAAAATCGTAATTTTGGTAAAATATTAATTTGTTAAATGCGGTTAAAAATATTATTTTCCTTATTTTGTGAATAATAGTCAAAAATGGGTTTTTGGTAAAATCGTATTTTTCGCGTAAATTTGGTAATACATAAAAATACTAATTTCTATAATTCGATTAAATAGCTATTTTTCTTATCCTTAATTATTACGGTAAAACGTGTATTTTTACTAAAACAATTATTTTGTCACTTATTAATAATAAATCAACCTATTCTTAAAATATAAATATTTTCTATGTTATTAACAAAATTATATTATTTTCAACCCGACCAGACTTAGCCCTAATCAACTAATTAGCGTTGCCCTTAAGGATTAGAGTGTAGTTGATTCTAGCTGCTGAATCTTGTGTTACGATTATTGTATGTTCGGACTCCTAAACCTTAGCGGTTACTTTCTAGCTGTCGCTTCCACGCCGAGGATACACCAAGGCAAGTTTTATATCTTTTATGTCTGTGTTTTATTTAATATTAAATGTATGCATCAGTAGATTCATGTATTGTAACGACACTGATTCACATTGGATCCCTCTCGGACTCCACATCGATTGATGGTTTGATTGATTGCCTCATTGACTCGGGGATTGATTGGGAGAGTAGTATAACGTCTGTGACTAAAGCCATTGTTTCCCGATTGCCTCTCTCGTGCTAACCCCTACCACACAGGGGGTTGAGCCATACCGTATACTATCGTTTTGGCCAGAATGCTAGTATACATATTACCTCTATCTAGTCGATTACAGATTCTGTTATATACTCAAAACATTATTGTAGAATTGCATCATTGTAGGTCCAGAGATATTGCCTGCTGTCTTTTATTATTATTGTAACGACCGTGGTTCGTATTACGTATTTTGGTATACGTATACGTATATTGCATGTTTCCTGGCATGGTTTATCTTGGTATTTCTTTTGCTTGGTTTGGCTTGGTTGGCTTGGTTTGGATTGATTTTCCTCATGTGGACCAAACCCCCACCTACCCCCACTCTTCTCCTTTATAGCCGTCCACTCCTTCTCTCTCTTCATTTACTTCTTCTTCATTTACTTCTCCTTCTTCACCATTACTCTCTTCACCTACCAGAGAGAGAGAGAGAGAGAGCCTAGGCAAGTGCAACTTGCTTCATGGAGGAACTCAGTTTTTATTGTTCCATTCTCTTCCTTACGAGATTCTAACACACTTTAATACTTAGCATTTCTAATTTTCATGGTTCAATTTGTGTAGATCTAAGTTTATTGTATTTTTGGATTTTTTGGGTTTTGATCTATTTAACCTTGTTATTATCTAGTTTTGATGGTTCCATGTTGTAGAGAATTTGATTCTGCCCTATTTTGACCTATGGAAGTCTTGATTCTGACATCGGATGAAGGATTTGGGAAGCTTTGAATCCATGGATTTCTTGGCTCTTCTTCTCGGACAAGTGGGGAAGAAGCACAGTACTTGACCGTATAGATTTTTGTGCGACAAGTTTTCCTTAGCCGCATGGCAGTCTTTGCCGCATAGGCCATGGGCTCCTTGCCTTAGCCGCATGAACTTCTGCCCTTCAGCCGCATGAATTCATCCCCTGGCTGCATGGCAATAATGGCCGCATGGCAAATCCAGCCGCATGAACTCAATCATTCGCTGCCGCATATGACCCGTCTCCCCGCAGCCGCATAAGGTCCTTCCAATCCCCGAGCCGCATAAGACTCAATCCCACTGCCGCATAAGATCCATTTTTCTGAGCCGCATGGACTCGATAATTCGAGCCGCATGAGCTTCTCTTAGCCGCATGGCCCTTTCATTCCCCGAGCCGCATAAGACTCAATCTCACTGCCGCATAAGATCCATTTTCCTGAGCCGTATGGACTCGATAATTCGAGCCGCATGAGAATCAGTCCCTGAGCCGCATGAGTTTCTGATCCTAGCCGCATGAGGCCCATCCTTTCCCTGGCCGCATGAGATTCTTTCTCTTAGCCGCATGAGCCGCTCTTCTGAGCCGTATACCCCTGTTCCCCCTCTCAGCCGCATGAAGTTATTTTCAGCCGCATGCGCTTAATCCTCTCCAGCCGCATGAGCTTGTTCCTCTCCAGCCGCATATGCTTGCGTCATCCCAGCCGCATGCGCCCTGTGCTTTTGCCGCATAAGCCCGCATATGCTTGCGTCATCCCAGCCGCATGAAGTTATTTTCAGCCGTATGGCCCTTCCCTTAATCCTTGCCCTCTTTGATGTTTATATTATTATTATTATTATTATTATATAGAAATGCTGTATAGATTTGCATATATTCTCTGAATACGACAGTGGCCCACCATGGCGCACTCTTGACAAACAAACCTAAAATGACATCCCCCGATATACTGTTAAGACAGCTAGCCTAATATGACAAGAATGATTGACCTGGACACCGTGGGCGATTGTGTTTGTACAAATAAACGAGTATTGTCTTGCATCATGTCTAGGATAGGGATCCCCCTGAATACCTCGGTCAGGGGTACCTACTGAAATCGACTAAGACTAATAACTAGAAAATCCAGTAGTCATGGAGAGATTTCTCAGCTACAGGAAATCCCGTTATCTGGGCGCCCATCTTGGGATTTGTAGCCTACCGTCGAGTAGGACACATTTCCAGCACACTGTTATGTGTTGCAACCCCTAAACTACTTAAGGGTACATGCATTTCTTGGACGATGTACCCACATGGATTCAATCCCCTAATTGCGTCTAGATAATCTGGATGGTCTGCAGAGCTTGTGGCTGTTGGAACAATCTCATTGCATCTTGCTAGTAACTAGGCCCGTGATAACCCTAGTTAGTTAAAGTATTAAGTCGTACTCATTGCTTGGCCGTGATTGATTTGGATGGGGTCTAGTATAGCTTCGTCTCGTCCTGATCCGGTACAAGATTATGACATGACATGATTACTTATGCTCGCCTTAACAATAATGATCAGGGGATAGGTTCTGTTCAGGCGAAGGGTTACAATCCCGGTCCTTGTTTTGTTTAAGGATTGTAACCTGGCTCCCGGAACAGTTCTGTGTCCTCTCTTCGTTTATTGTCTTATTGTACCCAATGTCATGCTCATCATGTTTTACCTTACTTCAATAGCATGATTATTATGCTTGCCTTAGCAATGATGATCAGGGGACAGGTTCTGTTTAGGCAAAGGGTTATAACCCCGGTCCTCGTTTGGTTTAAGGGTTGTAACCTAGCTCCCGGAACAGTTCTGCGTCCTCTCTTCATTTATTGACTTATTACCTTACCAACTGTATTTGAGACGGGTTTCTATTCAGGTGAAGGGTTGCAACCCGGGTCCTTGTTTGGTTTAAGGGTTGCAATCTGGCTACTTGAATGGTTTCCTCAAACTCAATTTATTATTGTTATCTCTGTTATTATCAGTATCTTTATAATTATCCTTAATATTCATTTATGATATGCTGGTTTTAGTTCCTAAGTGAAGCCTCCCTTGTGGCACTTGCTCTTTCTGGGGTCTGACCCAGCTGGTTTTGTACGGCCAGATATCGGAGCAGCACCAGAGGATCTACCTTCCTTCCAGCTAGATGATGACCACCAGACGTAACCCTGGCAATGAGTGGATTTATTTTTGGCTCTCCCACTCTATTGTAAAATTATTCTTTTGAGGCGTTTAGCCGACGAGCATGTGTTAGCTCGATTGCACTTTTATTTATTGTCTGCCTACGGGTTGTAACATGATTGACAAATCCTAGGATTGATCATGTATGACTAAAACTCTTGCTAGTCTTGACATTTTGTACGACTAGCTTGATGATCATCCAAATATGTAATGTATGAGACGTCTTACTATTGTATATTTGATGTTCTGACATCTTGTACCTGTTATTACTTGCTTGAGATTGAGACAATAGGCTTGTTCATGATCATAGGAGACCGATGGCTTGTAGTTAAACCCTCATGTATCTAGACAGCCATGACCGTATAGAGAGGTAGGTTGCACTTCAATATACGTAGCTGGCTATGTACGCCCCCGCTCTCCAGTATTCTGGTTCTGGGGCGTTACAATTAGTTAGGCTAAATTTCACTTTGATACCCTCAATTATTCCGCTTTTTCAAGTTGATACCATAAACTTTTTTACTCAACAACTTAATACCTCAACTATTATTTTTTTCAACTTGATACCTAAATTTTTAAAAATCCACAAAATGCCCTTATCCCTTCCCTTCCCCCTCCCCTATTCTGGCAACCACCTCCTCCCTTCCCTCTCCGGTGACCACCTCCCCCCTCCCGCGGTGGCGACCCCCCCTCCGACGATGGTGGAGTCGAAAAAGGAGGGCAGCGGGAGAGGAAGGGGAGGGAGTGGGAGGGGGGGTACGGGTGGCCGAAGGATGGAGTGGGGAGGGCAGAGAAGGAGGGTGCAGGCGGGGCGGGAGGGGGGGAGGGGCGGAGGGGGAGGGTGCAGGCGGGGCGGGAGGGAGGGGAGGGGCGGAGGGAGGGGAGGGACGGAGGGGGAGGGTGCAGGCGAGGCGGGTGGGGGGGGAAGGGACGGAGGGTACGGGCGGGTCAGCGGGGAGAGGGGCGGGGGCGGGGACGGGGGTGGTGGCCGAAAGGGGGGGAGGGGGGCTGAAGGAGGGGAGGGTGGAGGGGTTGAGTGGTAGTTTTTATTTTTGGGTAAGGGCATTATTGTCCAAAAAAGTTTTAGGGTATCAAGTTGAAAAAAAAGTTGAGGTATCAACTTGAAGAAGCGGAATAGTTGAGGGTATCAAAGTGCAATTAAGCCTATTATTTATCAAAAATATATACTATTTTCAAACTGTCTTGCATTTCATTTATTTATTATTTAGAATGTTAGATATGGAAATATGTTTTTTGCTCCCTCCTGTCTGGATACCCAAAATTTTTAGGTGACTGCGACGAAGAGGATCTCGCCTTTAGCTCTTACTACGGGCCTGGTCCGAACCCTGACGAGGTAGCTGAACCAGATCAGGGAGCCCCAGAGTTTTAGTTATATTTTGGACTAGTTTATTTCCCTTTCTTGCAAATAAACCATGTAATAAATGAATGCTTGTTATTTGTACTTTTTATTTCAGACCAGTTTCCAGGTTAATAAAAATGTTTTACTTTTCCTGCTTTAGTCTTGTCTGCTTGTGTTCACTGCTTGATGCAGCTTACTGTCGCCGTCTCACAACGGTACAGGCTGGGCATGATCCAGCTTACATTAGGATCGGGTTGTGACAAAGATCCCCTTCAAAGTGTCCCGAACTTGATTTAAGCTCGGAATACTTTGAACAGAAGCATGGACACGTGTCAGGACTGTACGAGCTGGGTGATGGCTGGTGTCACGCCTAGCTCTTAGCATTAATTAATTGTTCTGAGTCATCATTTTAGAGCATGGGCTCCTGATGGCTTCTTGATATTGGAGCCTCTTGCCTCTTTGCAGGGATCGCGAATCTCTTTAGCAGAGGAAGTTTAGAGTCACGTTCCTTTGGTCACTCGCAGTACTGTCATCTGTCATGGAGTGTAGCTTTAGCTTAACTTGTAAGCTTCCTTCTGACCGATGTCTGGCTCGTGCTTGGACCATGCGAACAACCTACATAAAGGAATGTCCCCACTTCAAGAGAAGACTCAGCTGCTTCAACAATGGCCTTGCTTGCCTGATGTTCGGCTCCTGATGATCCTGGAGTTTTCTTGAGGCGGTTGTCGGTGGAAAATCTTTTTATCCAAAGAAGCTATAGTAGAACTACTACTGGATCTCGAGACGTCCCCCGTTCTGGATGTCGTGGGCGTCAATGGCGTCTTGGACCTCTGCTTCCTAGGTTTGGATTGCTTGCCATTCTGACCGAGGAATAACAAGGCCTGCTACTGTGGTTGCTCTTTCCGGCCAGCTAGGGAAATAGGGGAGTCCTGTGTTGGTCTTCATTCCCGGCTCAGGCCAGTAGCAGCTTCGGGCGGTGGCTTCCTTTACCAGGAAGTGATTGGCTCTGTCACCGCCTCGCCCACGCTATTGAGAGCTTGTACCGTAATTTTAGCTTTTTTCTGTGTATGTAAGTACAAAGAGTCTGTAATAGGTCTTTGTAGCCACATATTTTTATATGTAGAAGCTTTCTTGTTTCCTTTGATTTTGTCTCCAGAATAAAGAGGGAGTCTTCATAATGGATTTGCCTGACCAGAGGTAATATGGACGTGGTAGGCTTGATCTTTGCCGGGATATAGAACAACTATCGAGAGGTAATATGAACGTGAACCGTTTTCTAGACCGCCGTGATAATCATAGAACTAATGCGAGAAGAACGACAACTCAGAGGTAATGTGGACATGGTAGTCGCATCTTCCAGGTGTAGAGAAGCAATCTAGAGGTAAGGTAGACGTGAAGTGATTCATCTACTTGTGAGAATATATAGGAAGGGAGAGCGAGAGATCCCCTTACCAGAACTCATCGGCAACCTTTTCAGGGGATGTGGGTGCCTATGCTGGTTGTGTCTTCAGACGTAATACTTCTTTAGGAACTTGTCGTTGATGGGCATAATTAGCAAGTCTCCATTAGGCTTGGCTAGCAGATAAGCACCATTGGGGTATACCGTTTCTATGACAAACGGTCCTTCCCACTTGGGCTCGAAATTTCTAGCCGTCTTGTGGGTCATCACCATCGGTCTCCGTACTGCCAAGACGAGGTCGCCCACCTGGTAGGATCTTTTGCGGACCTTTTTGTTGAAGGCCCCAGAGATGCGAGCTTGGTAAAGCTCAATCCTTTGCTGTGTGAGCAAGCACTTTTCATCCAATGCTTCTAACTCTTGTAACCGCCTGCGCTGATTGTCTTCGACGGTTAACTGATTAGTGATGGCTACTCGTAAGGACGGGATTTGAATCTCCAAGGGGAGGATAGCCTCGCTCCCATAGACCAAGGAGAATGGTGTACTACTTGTAGGTGTACGAACAGTCATACGGTAGGCCCATAGATATTTGCCTAACTTCTCATTCTAGTTGTGTTTGTTGGAGGAGACGACCATTTTAAGGAGTTTGACAATATTTTTGTTGAATGCCTCGGCCAATCCATTAGCTGCCGGGTTGTAAGCTGTTGATGCCATATTCTGAATTAGACTTTTGTCACAGAACTGGTGGAATACGTGGCTTACGAACTGAGGACCGTTATCGTGAATGATCCTTCTGGGAACTCCGAAGCGGTAAATCACCTGATGTTTGACGAAACAGATCATGTTAGAAGTCTTCACCTCTACCAATGGTACTGCTTCTGCACATTTAGAGAAATAATCCATAATGGCGAGGATGAATCGGTGTCCTTTGGAGGATGGTAGACTGACTGGCCCCACGATATCCACTCCCCAAGCTTCGAATGGCCACGAAGCCACCATGGGGTGTAAATATTTTAAAGGTTGATGGATGAAATCTTCATAAAATTGGCACGCCCGACATTTCTTTGCATATTCAACAGCGTCTGCCATCATTGTTGGCCATTAATAGCCCATACGGCGCAGCCGATCTTGTACCTTAGGGCTTGGCTGGTGGGCTCCGCAGGTTCCATCATGCGCTTCTCTGAGTGCTTCTTGTGCCTCTGTATAAGACAAATAACGTAAGGAAAGTTCGTCATATGATCGACGATATAGCATTTTGGTGGCCGAATTGTAGAAGAAACGGAGTGAGCGCCTCCTGATAGAAGCCGCTTCTCTTGGGTCTTCGAGCAGAATCCCATAAACTGCATAGTCTATAAATAGGAACCGCTAATCCCTGGTGCCTTCATCCGTTACTACTTGTAACGAGTAGTTCTGACATGCGTACAGGGCATTCTTTAGACAGACTAACTCCCGACCCGTTACTGAAATGGTATGATGAGATCCAACGGGTACGGCCAAAGAGGCGGCAAGATCGACTAGTACGTCGGCCTCCAAGTTCTGCAACCGTGGCACATGTTCTATAAAGAATCCTGTGAAGGTGGAGATAATGTCGATTGCCTCCTGGTGGTAAGGGATTAAGTCCTCATGTCGAACTTCGTACTGACCTCAAACCTGACTGATAATAAATTTTGAGTCTCCATAGGCCTCGATATAGTCAACCCCAACTGTTTGGCAGTCCGATGATGAGGGCGTTATACTCTGCAACATTGTTGGTGCATGACTCCGTGCGAGAATATGCATGATTGATAACTAGGCCGTTCGGAGTAACAAGGATGATCCCGACCCCTGCTATAATTTCACCCATTGGCTCCGCTCTTGAGGCTCCGTCAAAGAACATGCACCATACTGAGTTGTCCGAACTACGTTGGACTCCAGTACTTCATCGGGGATTTCTTCGTAGAGTTTTGAATTTTTTGGCACTGGATGAGCAGCCAGGAAATCTGCCAATACTTGGCCTTTGACTGCTTTCTGTAGGACGAATACCATGTCGTAAGGAGTCAAGAGGATTGCCCATGTGGCTAGTCGTGAATTCAGTGCCCCTGGCTTGGTTATAACGACTCTGAGAGGGTTGATCCTGAACACCACATGGATCGTCTGTCCGGTCACATATTGCCGTATCTTCTGGATGGCGAAAAGAAGGGCAAGACATTCCTTCTCAACAGGATTATACCGGTGCTCGGCTCCAACCAAGGTCCTGCTGAGATAATATATTTCTTGTTTGTGGCCTTATTTATTCTTTTGGGCTAATAAGACACCAAGAGAATGATCCATGGCTCGGACGTATAGTAGGAAAGACTTTTCCATGACTGGGGCTACTAGTACAGGAGGGCTGGTGAGGTACTTCTTGATGTCGTCGAACACGCGCTGTCACTCTTCGGTCCATTCAAAAGTGACCCCTTTCTTCATTAGTCTAGTGAAGGGTTGACATTTACCAGAGAGATTTGCTATGAACCTCCTTATATATGCCAGTCGCCCCTGCAAACCTCGAAGCTCTCGGAGGTTCTTTGGAAGTGCCATGTCAAGAATTGCTTTGGTCTTCTCCGGGTCGATATAAATTCCTTTTGCTGTGATGATGAAGCCTAAGAACATGCCGCTGGAAACGCCCAAAAAAGACTTGGTTGGATTCATTTTTAGCTGATGTGTCCGTATTAGATCGAACACCGTCCGTAGATCATCTAAGTGGTTGGATTTGTACTTGCTTTTGACGACGATGTCGTCAACATAACACTCTACCGTTTTTCGGAGATGCTTGCGGAATATGGTGCTCATAGCCCTTTGATAGGTAGCTCCCACGTTTTTTAATCCAAAAGGCATTACTGTGTAGCAATACACCCCTTCGGAGTCCGAAATGCTGTATGCTTTTTGTCTTCGGAGAGCATCTTGATCTGGTTGTAGCCGGAGAATCCATCCATAAAGGACATACGCTGAAGCCACAAGTGTTGTCAATCATCACATCGATGATCGGGAGAGGGAATTCATCTTTAGGACAGGCCGAATTGAGGTCTCTGAAGTCTATGCAAATTCGTATCTTTCCGTTCTTCTTAGTGACATGGACGACATTTACGACCCAATCTGGGTGCTGCTCTTCGCGGATGAGGCCGCTCTTGATGAGTTGTCGACCTCCTCATCAATAACATCTATAATGTTGGGGCGGAACCGACGCTGTTGCTGCTTGACCGGTTTAACATGGGGTAGGATATTGAGGTGGTGCATGACTACTTGCGGGTTTAGCCCTGGCATATCTTCGTAGCTCCAGGTGAAGACGTCGATATACTCACGGATGAGCTGTATCAGGGACTTCCTGTCATCTTCTGTTAGACTTTTGCTGATGAAGATGAGCTTAGGTGAGGCATAATCTCCTAATTCGACCTGGACGACTTCATCTTTCGTAGGGGTTCGCGCTGCTCGAAATGCCACTCCCGTTGGGATCCTAAGTGCTGCGCCCAGGGTTCCTCTTCGAAGTACTCGAATGCTTGGTCTTCGTCCTCGACTGGGGGGTTTAGAGAGACCATGTTGGTGGATAGCGTTTCCTCAAAGCCCCAAACGGCTCTGTCATCAGAGTACAGGGTGTCCTCTTGCTTGTAACCCAATGCTGTTAGAAGATTGACCACTTTTACTGCTGCATCAGGGACATAAATGACGTCATACTACACCTCTGCGGCTGGACTACTCTCAGTCTGAAAAGTAACCATGTTGGCCGTGACGGTCTTCTCATCGTAATCCAACGATATGACTTTGGCGTTAATGAGGTATTGAATTTGCCTCTTCAACACATAGCAGTCCTGTGTTGATTGATGGACGTACTGGTGATAATGACAGTACTTGGGATGGTCCACCTTTTCCACTTCATCAGGACGTCGGGATGTCGGGATGGACAGTTTGCCACTCTTCGTAAGCATATTAAAGAGCTCTAGCGTATCCTCGTCATTGAAGGAGCAAGTCTCCCTCGGCCTCTGTGCTAAAGTGACTTGGGATTCACAGCTGCTGAACCTTTGGAGATGTTGATGGTCATGGCTTGCTTACATTTTTTGTCTTTAGGGTTATTGCTAGATGAGCATCTCCCCTTGTCTTCGGGCGTAGGAAAGTGTAGCCCTAGGAGCTGCACGTCCTAGGCTTTCTTTTGTGTGGCATCCGCCTCTGTAATGTCCACTCCGTGCAGGGAGTACTGTGCCACAATTTTATAGCGGGCTACTTGTTCTTGCGGCAGGAGTCCACAAGCATGGGCTCGGGCATGCCGGGTGGTAATCTGAGGGCTGCCTGGCGGAAGCGCTCGATGTATGCACGGACAGGCTCTTTCTCCCTCTGGACAATTTCTATGAGGGTCGACATGGTCATATCCATGCCTTCTTCGTAGAATCGGTCCATGAACCGAGTCTTCAGATCTTCAAATGACGAGATGCAGTCGTCCAAAAGAGTGCAAAACTACTCATAGGCTACCCCCTGCAGGGCTTCTATGAATATGTTGGATAAGAGGGCGTCATCCTTTGGCAGGTGCCCCATTACTGACGTAAAGCACCTCAAGTATTGTCGGGGAGACCCCTTCCCTTCATAAGGTGTAAGTGTCTGTGAATTATATTTGGGAGGATAGGCGACATTGTCCCACTCGGCAGGATATGGCTACCGTATCCCCATCTTTCGAAGCGTTGCTTGCTTCTCTTTGGCATCATGATGAGCATACAGCTCCTTGATGGCCTGCTGTATCTCTGTCGGCATTGCGGAGCCTGTAGCCGATGGAGTAGACGAGGATGGTCCTGCCTGATTGGCAGTAGGCAACCTGCTGGATTCGTCATTGGTTGGCGGATCACGCGCAGGTGTAGAGGCAGCAGGGGCCATGCTACTCTTGAGGTCGGTTATGATCGAGGACAGGGTCTTCATGGTGTCCGTCAACGTATCTAACTTCGCCTCGAGGACTTCGATACGTTTGAGAGCTTCGTTGTTATCTTCCTCATTGCCATCGGCCATGAACACTAACCGAGTGTAAGGGTGACTCGAAGGAGCCATAGATCCTTCACTTTCTGGCTCAGACGCCTGGGTCTCGCTGTCCTGAGGATATACTGTAAGATTATGATCTTCTTCGGACTCAATATTGTTTCTAGCCCCGGTCTAGTGACTGGCTGTGCCAACGGAGACATCCGTGTCGTATTGTGCCTCGTCAGATTGGAACACAGGATTGTCATGCATGGTAGGAGGCTGGCAACCCCCAATTTTTGATAAGGCACCCAATGCAGATTTGGAATGAGTGCCTTGGAACACATCTACATCGGGTACCTTAGCTTTACTTTTCTCTGACCTCCTCTTCAGTTTAGCAACTTATACAGAAGGATTCTGGGATGACTTCTTGAAAGCTCTGAAACCCTGCGTCGCATGGCATGTGGTGATGCAGGGATCATCTTCTCTATGGCTCACTGACCTCCTGTTAAGCCTCTGGCGTGGGGTCGACGTAGAGTAGAGTCTCTGGAAGATGGAACGCCTGCTCGGCGATGGCGCAGTCGTCTGCTGACAACGACAGTTGATGGTAATCTGGGTACCAGAATGCCTTGATTTAGGTACGTCTTGTGCCACAGATTCTTCTTCCGCTGGGTTGGATCTTCTGTCGTAGCACTCCCGTTGTACATGCAGAAAAGTTGCATGTTAGCACGATCAGAACGGGTCTGGCGAGAAAGCCTCCTGTCGCTCCTGCGGGAATGCAGCTCGCGTGGCTTTCTCTCCGTGGGACGCACCCCTGGCTTGGCTTACGCACAGGAGTACCCCGATGGAAGGAAGATTCGACTGGTTGAGGCATCGGAGCACGAGAGCCAGTCTTGTATAGCTTTCTGTCGACTGCACGTGTTACTGTCAACACGGGCCTCTGGTTTGCCGCTGATGTCGCACGCTTGTTGTACGAAGCGCGAGCCACCTGGGATCTTTTCCTACTACCCTGAGCGGGCGAGTAGTATTCAGAGTCTGCCGAAGGTTTACCGGAAGGGAAAGCGATTCTATAGAAGATAGATTTCCTTACCGGCAATACTTCCGTCGTAAGGGTTGGACCGGTGTGCGCTTTATTGGGCATAATTCCTTCATCAGATCAACCATGGAACCACCATCTTCCTCACCATGCTTTCCCGGGATAGGAATTGGACGAGGGGATAAGGTTGTAGCAGCCGAGATCTTCTCTGTGGCATTGACATTGAGGGGGTCCTGAGAAGCAGTTCCCGCCATCGTGTTGCTAGCTGCAGCCGTCTTAGGCCTCTAGACACGTCGAGTCTTTTTCGGTTGTACGAACCGCTTCGAAGTCTTTGACTTTTCATCAGAGAGGAGATATTCAAAATCTTGCTGGTCGAAACGTACGACCAGTATATCTTGAGAAGCTCCCAGCAAGTGTCATCAGATTACGTCACTGCCTTCTCGTTGGAGGAGAAGGTAGTCCCCAACAGAGTCACCATTTTGTTCGATGTAACAAAAGGTTGAACGAACTTTTTGTTTTATTGAACGTATAAGGTATCTGTGTACAAAGAAGGAAGTCCTAAATAGGATATTCTAAGTACATGAAGAAGTGGTTTCTGGAAAAGTGTGACGATGGAGATCGAGCGTTGCAGTGGCTCCTTTACTCCGTTGACGATCTGATGACGAATTAACCTTTCTATGGCTCTCTGGCACCTTTGATGGGACTCTGGGGTCACTGATCAAGAGGCTGTCTGGATGAGAAGATCCCTTGAAGTTGGTTGGTTGGTTGGTTCTTTGGTTGATAGGTGGATGAGGGTGGTCGACTCTTCGTGGATAGAGATCGCTGCTCCTTTGAAGATTGTCGATTGTCAATGCTCCCTCTCTCTTTTCATTACTTTTTTGGTGGAAGAAGAACTCCTTCTATTTGTAGAGAATCGAGCACATATGTGATGTGCATTAGGGTTCCTGAGATATGAAAGAATCTGCCGTCATTATACGGTACGGGCTTCTGTGGCACTGACACGTGGCGGGCATCGAGATTCTCCTCAAACGAGATCTCTGGTGGTTATAAACATAACCGAAGGAGGTGACACGTGGCTTAACTGAAGGAGGTGACACGTGGCGCGTGTCGATTTGCTATCTTGGATACAGTCGAATAAATCTTGGGATTTTATCCTAGATTTGGAGTCTAATTGATCATCTTCTAATATTTAAATCAATCTGATATGATATCAATCATGATTTAATCCCAATCTTCTCTGTAAGAGACGGTTTAAACAAACCAATTAGGGTGGACCCATGCTTCTTGCGCCTCTGGTGAGGACTAAGTGCTGTTGTGCTTCTGGGGCGACGAGTAGACTGTGCTCTGGAGACGACGGAACCTCTGTGCTTTAAGGCGACGAGTGGACTTGGCTTCGAATGACGTCGAGACTTCCGTGCATATAGAGCAACTTATGAAGCTGTATTTTGGGCTACCGGAGTCACTGTGCTGTAGGAGACAAGTAGGCTTGTGCTTCAGGTTGGCGAGGTTACTATGCTTTTGGAGCGACAGGTTGACTTGCATTGGTTGCGATGGGAGTTTCCAAGTCTCTTGTAGAGAAGTGACTTAAGCTTCTGATCCGGAGCAAACGACTGTGCCGTGAGAATAGAGGTGATGTGAGCATATCACCATCCTGCACCTCATACGGACACAGGTAAGTAGCTGCGCTTCTGAACAGTAAAGGCGTTGGCTACGAAGGGAAGGGTATGACACCCTTGCGCATCTGAGATTGGCGTAGGCAGGTAGCTGCGCGTTTGGAGTGAAGACACTGGCTTCTGAAATAAAAGAAGGGGAGGGAGGCCTACCACCATCTTGTTTCGTAGGTTGGCGCAGGCAGGTGGCTGCGCCTCTGGCTTGAAGGCTATGACTTCTTCAAAGTGCTGAGTTACTGATATGCTTCTGAGAGGCTGCACCTACAAGAAATCAGAACATGCTTTGGTGAAGATCAATCTTCCAGCGTGTGCATCGAGAAGAAGGAAGTCTATGCTTCGATGAAGACTGCATCCCTTGTAGATCCCTCTAGGCTTCTGTCTAATCTGTACTAGATCCTTTGTAGAAGAACAAAATTAGTCCCTTATGTATAGTCTTGATGTGTCTGTACTAGACTTTGGTAGACATGACAATAAATGGACTTCTCTCCATATCTTCTATTTTGTCTTTTTAGTACCGAGCCTCAGTATTTTGCATCTTCTGCGCTTTGGCGAAGGGATGTCTTCAGCTGAGATTTTTCATGCTTCTACAGCTGGCTTACAAACTGACTCCATTACAAAATGAACGTCGATGAGATAGTCGTTCCATACATCACACCCATTTATACAACTAAAACATGCGGACACCTTGAATAGGGGATAGTTGAGACATCTCATCTTAGATAGTTGCGGAGTCTTCAAAAGAGATTGCTTCAAGGCTTCGTACGCACAGACGAAGCTCCAAAAACGTACGAGCGCTGCCTTCAGTCATGTGGTACGCTCCTCCTGATTTATAGCACCTGTAGAGAGCGATGATCAGTACAATCAACATGTACTGGCGAGTGGCTAATTATTTTACATGCTCTCATTTGGTTCAAGAATTTAGGTGAATCATGCAGTATATTTAGTGATCTTTCTAGCCATCCTAGTCAGTTCCATGCGAGCAGTTTTACAAAATGTAAGCAAGGTAAATTATGCTAAAACTTACCCACGGCAACGCGTGTCATGCACATAAAACTTACTAACGTCTTCCCTCTTATTTTGATATCAATTCATATTAAGTGTGATGTGGAGGTCACTGGCATTAACTAGCCATCATGGACATAGCCTGGTTAGACGGGGTCCTTTCAATGCAAGTAGCAAGCTTCGTTGCAAGTCCTCGAATTACCCATTGCTTAAATCCAGCTCGGCTATACCGTGTTCCTTCCTAGGCCGAAACGGTCCCGTGGCCACGGGTTACCGTTCGAGGAAACAAATGCCCTTGTATACAAGTTGTACAAGACCGTTCTAGACTAAACTACTTATTCAAGCATAGTCTATGATTCATAGTAAACTTAACCAAACTCGGCGTATCTTGCCTTGTTATTTTGCACTGTACATTCGTTGGTTCATCCCTTTTTTGCTTAACATAGTTTGATGGAAAACATATTATAAGCAAGCATATGAACAATTCTATGATAAGCAGTTCTATAGTCCATATTCGTGATGTCGTGCAACAGTTTATTAGAATAAGCATTTTTTATTGCATTTACAGCTTAGCATAGCATATGTTTGTATCGACAATACATTGGAGAAAAGGTTTGAGAAGAGAAGGGTTAGCCACTCACCTTAGTCTTACTTGAGACGAGGAATTGGTTGGCCGTGCTTAGACGTCGCCGATGCGATCACCTGAATTCGCATAAGCAACTGATTAGAACAATCTGTCATTCAAGGAGTTCGATACGAAATGCGAAGTTCGAAATACAAGCCATAAAAACCATCGAAAACAATCACGAAAACGTATTCACGAAAACCAAAGCCGAAGAGCAAGTACGACATGAAAAGCAGAGCAACGGGAGGTCTCTTCCGACTCAGCCGCAGAGTCTATCCTCGAGGCGCAACCCGCTGAATATGAGACTTAATTACGAAGAAGCCTTTCCATAATGAAAAAAATGATCTTAATTCAATCGTTCCCATTCGACAGCTTCAAACAATCTCGACCTATCAGTTTCGACTAAATCGATAGCGACAGTATTCCTTTCTCGTGCATCCCGTGGACGAAAAATAGGGCACGATGTAGGGATGGGGCACTACACCATAACCAACTAAGAAAAAGTTTTGTCCTCAAAACTTAAGAAGAGAACCTACCGCTAGGATAATAGAGAAGGGAACTTTTCCCTCATCTCAGACTCAAGCTCCCAGGTCGACTCCTCGACCGCATAGTTCTTCCAGAGCATGCGAACGAGAGGGATAGAATAATTCGAAAGTAGCTTATCCTTGCGCTCCAAGATTTGCACAGGCTCTTCTACATATGATAAGTTTGCCTGCAGATTCAGCTGGCCAAAATCTACCACATGGCTCAGATCGTGCACGTACTTTCAGAACTGAGAGACATGGAAGACGTTGTGCACATCCGACAATGCTGGCGACAATGCAATCTAGTAAGCTACTCGGGCGACTCACTTCAATATTTCGAAAGGACCGACAAATCTTGGACTCAACTTTCCTTTAGCTCCAAATCTCGTGACTTCTTGCATAGGCGTGACTTTCAGAAACATGTGATCGCCCTCTAGGAATTCAAGGGGTCATCGGTGAGTGTCGGCATAGCTTTTCTACCGACTTTGTGCTATCTTTAATCTCTCCTGTATCAACTTAACTTTTTGTACAGTCTGCTCCACTAGTTTCGAGCCGAGTATCTGCATTTTCCTGACTTCATTCCAGCAAATGGGCAATCTGCACTTCCGTCCGTACAAAGCTGCATACGACGCTATTTGGATGCTGGACTGATAGCTATTGTTATATACAAATTTGGGCAACGGTAGATGAACATCCCAACTTGACTTCAAGTCGATTGCACAAAGGCGTAACATGTATTCGAGAATCTAATTCACCTGCTCTGTTTGGCCATCGGTCTGAGGATGGTATGCTGAATTAAACTTTAACTTGGTTCACATTGCTAACTGAAGAAAGCACCAAAAACATGACACGAATCGCCCATCCTAATCTGAGACAATTGATACTGGAATCCCGTGCAGCCGAACTATTTCATCAAGATAGATCTGAGCAAGGCGATCGATGCTCCAAGTGACTTTAATGGAAATGAAGTGCGCTGACTTGGTTAATCGATCGACGATGACCCAGACGGCATCGTTCCCCCACGGCATCTTCGGCAGGCCAATAACAAAGTCTATAGTGATGTGATCTCATTTCCATTCTGGAATAACAAGGTTTTGTATCTCCATGCCCGGTCGCTGGTGCCCAGCTTTTACCTGCTGACAGGCCATACATTATGACACGAAGAGTGTAACATCTCTCTTCATGTCGTGCCACCAAAAGACAATGCGGAGGTCCTTATACATCATGGTGCTGCCAGGATGCAAGGAAGATTTTGCATAATGCGCTTCCGATATTATCTCATTTCTGAGTTCTGGGTTATCCGGTACATATAGCCTGTCCTTCATTCGCAATATTCTCGACTCGTCTTCTGTAAAGTCAGATGCCTTCCCCTTTGATATTAGCTTCCGTATCTTCTCCAGGTACGGATCATCCTTCTGAACAGTCTTGATCTTTTCTAATAGGCTCGGTTCTAGCCGCAGTTACGCCAGATGTGCACCCACAAATCGTACTCGGAGTTCTATGCCCATTCCTTTCAAGTCGTGCAACAGTTGACTGTTGATGGATAGTGAAGCTATGTACTTCCAACTCAGTGCACCCACCACAACATTCTTCTTGCCCGACGTATAGTCGATCGACAAGTCGTAGTCTTTAATCAGTTCCAGCCTTCGCCTCTGCCACAAATTCAGTTCCTTCTGGGTGAAGAGATACTTGAAGCTCTTGTGGTCCGCATAAATCTTGCACGCCATGCTATAAAGATAGTGGCACCATAGTTTCAACTTAAACATAATTGCTTCTAATTCTAGGTCATGAGTGGGATAGTTCTTTTCATGCGGCTTTAGCTGTCTTGAAGCAAAAGATATCGCCTTATCCTGCTGCATGAGCACACACCCGAAACCCTGGCTAGAAGTATCACTGAAGATTTAAAATCCCTCTGTCCCTTCAGGAAGAGCAAGTATTGGGGCCGAAACGAGTCGCTATTTTATCTCCTGGAAAGAAGTTTCACAGTCATCTGACCACTCGAACGCGATTCCCTTCTGGGCGAGGCGAGTCAACGGCGATGTAATCTTCGCGAAGAATTTCACGAATCGTCTATAGTTATCCCGCCAAGCAGAGGAAGCTTCAATTTTTGCTGACCAGTGTGGGTTTTTTCCAATAAACAACTGCTTCAACTTTCTTTGGATCGACCGAAATGCCGCCGACGGAGATAATGTTCCCAAGGAATGATATGCTATTCAGCCAGAACTCACATTTGCTCCTTTTCGCATACAACTGATTATCTCGGAGGATCTGGAGTACGATCTACAGATGTTTTGCATATTGCGCACGATCCTTCGAGTAGACGAGGATGTCGTCTCTGAAGACTACTACAAATTTATCGAAGAACGGACGAAACACCCGATTCATTAGATCCATGAAGGCGACATGAGCGTTTGTCAGGCCGAATGGCATTACCAAGAACTCGTAGTGGCCATAACGAGTACGGAAGGCAGACTTCGGCACGTCCTCTGGCTTGACCTTGAGCTGGTGATAACCAGATCGAAGATCAGTCCTCGAAAATACCGTGGCACCATGGAGCTGATCGAACAAATCTTCAATGCGGGGTATGGTATTTGTTCCGGATGGTGGCTTTATTCAATTCCCGTAGTCGATACAGAGCCACATCGACCAATCCTTCTTCTTGATGAACAACGCAGGCACACCCCATGGCGAGACACTAGGACGAATGAACCCTTTATAGAGTAATTACTGTAATTGTACTTTAAGTTCTTTTAATTCTGCAGGGGCCATTCTGAACGGGGCCTTGGAAATCGGTCGAGTGTTGGGACGGTGTCAATAGTGAACTCAATTTTTCGATCGAGTGGCATGCCGGGTAGCTCGTCCGGGAACACGTCTGGAAATTCTGCCACAATATCAGTTTGATTCGTATTTGTACCATCCTGTCGTGTGTCTCGAACGAATGCTAAGTAGCCTTCACATCCGAAATGCAGTATCTGCCGAACAGAGATTGTCGAGATCACCATACAGGTTATCGACGCTTTGCCACATGAGTAGCAGAATTTAGGCTCCCCCGGTAGACGGAAGGTGACATTATTTCCTGCACAGTCAATAGTGGCCGAGCAAGCACTGAGACAATCCATACCCAGAATGATGTCGTAGTCCTTAAGGTCCAGAACTATCGCATCTAGAGTCAATTTTCTCCCACCTATACATATGCAACCGTCTCTACCGATAGTGTTTACAGGGATTTGTGTGCCCGACGGGGTGCTAACGCTAAGGTTAAGGCCTAACGATGCCATGGAGAATTTGTGTTCATCAATAAAATCTGCCGCTATAAAACTATGGGCAACACCCGAATCAAACAGTACACGAGCAGGTTTATTATTGAAAAGTAGTGTACCTGTCATGACTGTATCAGAGGAAAATACCTCATCTCGAGTCCTGGCATAAATGTGGCCCTAAAAATTGGGGCGACAGTCTTGACCATTCTGCGACGCGGGTTGTTGGGTTCGAGGCACTGGACCCTGGTTCCCTAGACGATGTTGTTGTTGTTGGGGTGCCGTTGTCGGCCTTCTGGTTGGATAATCAGCACGAATGTGGCCCTTTTTACTACAGTTCCAGCATCCGCCTTCCGGTATCTGGCAGTCGTTGATAGTGTGACCGAGCCGGTGACATCGGGTGCATCGAGGCCATGGGTTACACCCTTGATATCCTCATTGTTGCCCATTATTCGGACACTTGGTCACATTGTTTCCTCCTGCATGGCTAGGGCATTTGTGATTGTATGTATGCACAATGCCGGCAGCAGCTGGAGGATATTGGTGTTCAAGGCGACGAGCATGGTTCAGGGACTCGCCCATTGTCATGTATTCCGGAATTGACACATGATCAGAGATAGAGGGCCACAGACCCACTTCGACCGTCGAGCACGAGTCTCCATTGTAGGCAAGAATGATCTAGGAAATTTGGCCAGTTTATTGAATTCTGCTGCATACTGCCGCACCATCATATTCCTTTGCTTCAACTGTATAAATTCATTCTCCTTTTTTTTGTCGAACGGCTGCAGGTAGGTACTCGATTTTGAACACCTGTCAGAAGGTGGCCCAAGAGATTTTTGCTGTCTCGTCATCCCGTCGAACTGCTCGCTTTTGTACGGCCCACCAGTTGTGTACGTTCAATTGGAGTAGAAGTTGAGCACATGCAACTTTCTTGGACTCATCCACGTCCAGAAGCTCGAAACGGTCTTCCAACTCCTCCAACCAATCGATCACCAAAGAAGGGTCTTCAGTACCGCAGAAGGATGTGCGACAATTTTTTGTGAATCGGGCCTCCGGCTCGATTTCGATCGGTCGAGCTGCAGGCTCGGTTACGGCATGAGTCGTTGTAGAGTTGCTGTTGGCCACAACTGTCTAGACGATTTGCTGAAGTGTATAAAGCTGCATCTGCTGTAACTTGAATTGTGCATCGAATCGGGCCTCAAATAGAGTTTGTTGTGCCTCAGCTTGTCTCCGCTGGTCTTCAACGGGCTTTCGATGCTGTTCGCTCAGGCACTGATTGGCTTCGGATTGTCGTTGTTGTGCTTCCAGCATGCGCATCATCCGTTCCATGGATTCTATTGGGACGTTTGAGGGTCCCGTCCCTGAGCTGTTCGAACCACTCGAAGCACTTTTTTCGTTCCCGTCCGCAGTTTTTCAAACTTCTGAAATTAGAAGGCAACTCATATTAGTCTCTAAAAATATTATGGACCCATTATATGGCTCATCGACACGAGGTCGATGGTTCGAGACTCAAACGGAAGGCCAAAAAATGTAAAGCCATGCTCTGATACTATTATATCATGTCCCGATTTTCATAGAATCAATAATCGTCCCCCGGACGTGATGCCGTACGAACCTAAGTTGTGATCGCAGAAGGCATAGTCATAAGGTTATCCGAAACACAACAACAAGAGAGTGCGAGAGTAAATTGAACATATTATATATAGAGAAACTTGAGCTTTATTGATAATGAACATCATATTACAGACTTGATACAAATGTGCCATGCGGGCTTACAAACTGACTCCATTATAAAATGAACGTCGATGAGATAGCCGTTCCATACATTACACCCCTTTATACAACTAAAACATGCAGACACCTTGAATAGGGGATAGTTGAGACATCTCAGCTTGGATAGTTGCGGAGTCTTCAAAAGAGATTGCTTCAAGGCTTCGCACGCACAGACGAAGCTACAAAACGCACGAGCACTATCTTCAGTCACGCGGCATGCTTCTCCTGATTTATAGCACCTGTAGAGAGCAATGATCAGTACAATTAACGTGTATTGGCGAGTGGCTAATTATTTTCTATGCTCTCATTTGGTTCAAGAATTTAGGTGAATCATGTAGTATATTTAGTGATCTTTCTACCCATCATAGTCAGTTTCATACAAGCAGTTTGACAAAACATAATCAAGGTAAATTACGCTAGAACTTACCCACGACAGCGCGTGCCGTACACATAAAACTTACCAACGCCTTCCCCGTCATTTTTATATCAATTCATATTAAGTATGTGATGTGGAGGTCACTAGCATTAACTAGCCATCCTGGACATCGCCTGGTTAGATGGGGTCCTTTTAACGCAAGTAGTGAACTCCGTTGCAAGTCCCCGAATTACCCGTTGCTTAAACCCAGCTCGGCTATACCGTGTTTCCTCCTAGGACAAAACGGTCCCGTTGCTCCGTGTCATGACCCGTACCCGCTTTTCGGATACGAGACGTGTCCAAGCGAGCCTACGCCGCAGAGTCGGTGGTAGAACGCTGTCAAGCCCGCAAGAAATAATTGTTCAAAATAAATTTTATTGCTCATTCAAATTTCTAAATTTATTACAACATTTACAAGATTTATATTGGAAAGAAAATACAATGTTCTTACACATTTAATGAAAATAATACCACTACTATCTATTTCTAGGTTTATGTCTACAAGTACACCCGTATCTCCCAAGGCTAAGTGAATCCACGGCTAACCTGAAAAATGTTGGTTTCCAGTCAGGAATGGAACAAGCACACAAACCGATGGCAATGCGAAAACACAATAGAATTAACAAGGCATGAAAATAGCATATGAGAGATGAAAACCAGAAAGTAACAGATGACATGGCACGATGGAGAAGACAAGGAAAACAAATAAAAGACGACTATCTATGTGGTTTGAAATATCCTTTTCGATATGTGAACAGCTAGGGGATAAATCCGGCACCTGCACGTGTCGTGTACAGATGCTATTATTCACGAATAGACATCATGGGGATAGTTCTGGGTAGTCCACATGTCTACTAAGATATTTCTCCTCTCGACTACTCCGTGTGACGAGCGTGTCAACAAGCAGCAAGATATATATATAAACATGAAATGAAAAGACTACTATAAATCGAAAAGCAATCAGAAAGTATACTTGCCTGAGGTCCTTAGCTGGTAAAACAAACCATCTTGTTGGGTCCAGCATAGTCCAGTTAGCCTAGGGTGGATATGAGGTAGTCAGAATACAAAGAAATAGGAACGTATGACTAGTCATGATCGAAATTCGATAATCAAAGAGAATTTATATATAAATAAATATATATAACTATTTAAAAAATATTTAGAATACTAGAAAACTATATTTTATTAGTTAAATAATTTTAGATAAATACTTAAAAGTCAAGAAATCATTTTAAGGCTAGAACCCAATCTTTTCAAAATACACTTTTGATTAAAAGACATATTTAAATAAAAATAATTCACTAATATATTTAAGAAACAACTTTACATATAGATTAAAATCAAGTAACAATATTAATATCAATAACCCAAGGATAATAATAATATTAATAATAAAATACTACTAGTATTTTATAACTTATATGCCCAAGCCCCAAAAAATTTAGAGCCCAACCCATAAATCCTTATTCAAAAAGTCCAACCCATATATTTCCAAAATTAATCCTATAAAATTATATCTAAAATATTAGCTAAAACTTATAGGACCCAAACTAATACCTAATAAAACTATTTTAAATCCCACAAAAATTTGGCCCGAGTTAGATGAACTAAGTCCAGAGACTGGACCCGGCCTATCCCACAAACAACAAAAATAATAAAATAAAAACAAACAGTAAAGTGAAAGAATAAAAGCTGTTCCAGCTGTTCCTTAATAGAGAGAGAATAACTAGGAAAAGAAGGAAATGGAAAGGGAAGAGGGTTTACCAAGTTTTCCACCAACCAACGGTGGCTCGCGCGCCGGCGGGACAACAACGCGGAGGGCGGCTCGGTGGTGCTAGGTCGCTGGAGGAGAGGAGCGGCTGCAAGCGGTCAGGGAGGACAGCGATCGAGGCGCGTGTAAGAGGGTGCGACGATGCTCGCCGGGCCGCAGGCGGCGCTCTCGCGCGGAGGCGCGCGCATCGACAGGGAGTAGCCGACGGTCACGCGGTACGAAATGCCTCGAAGGTGGAGGAGCTCCCTCGATCTGGAGAGGAGAGAGCGTCGGCCGGAGATCGGCTCGGCCACGCGATACTGGCGGACTAGGAGCGGTGGTTAGCACGGCTGGTCACGCGGGCTGCATTCGGCTGCAGTGCCGGACCTTGGCACGACGACGGTTGGGAAGCACGGCTCACCACGAGTGGTGCTAGTGGCGCTCGGCGACACAGATGAGGTTAAGATTTTAGGGTTTTGGTTATTCTGGTGTCTTGTGTCCAATTCGTTGGACACGGAGGATGTATCATTGGGTCGTGTCCAATTCGGACACAGGAATTTTGTTCTGTGGTGTAGCGGCTGGACATAATAGTAAATAAATTTGGTGGAGGCAAGGACACGGACACACGGGTCCTGACACGGTTACAGGCTTTATGTGCTTGGCTATGATGATGGTGGCGGTGAGGGAGATCTGGTTGTAGTTGTTGGTTTGGTGGTGATGACGAAATCGACGACGGGATGGCTGCTTGATAGGGGATCGGTGGGATTTGTCGGGATCGGGTGGAGACGTGGTTACGCTGGTGATGTATCGATAGCGTTGGAGGGTGACGTGAGGGTGAAAAGGTGCATAAGGTATTATATATTAGGGCGAGAGAGGAAGGGATATATATATATATATATATATATATATATATATATTTTTTTTTTTTAAGGGATATATATATATATATATATATATATATATATATATATATATATATCCCTTAAAAAATATATATATATATATCTATATATATCTATATATATATAGATATATATATATATAGATATATATATAGATATATATATATATATTTTAAGGGATATATATATATATATATATATATATATATATATATATATATATATATATATATATATATATATATATTTTTTAAGGTATTATATATTAGGGCGAGAGAGGAAGGGATATATATATATATATATATATATATATATATATATATATATATATATATATATATATATATATATATATATATATATATATATATTTTGATATATATATATATATATATATATATATATATATATATATATATATATATATATATATATAAAATATATATATATATATATATATATATATATATATATATATATATATATATATATATATATATATATATATATATATATATATATATATATATATATATATATATATATATATATATATATATATAAGATATGTAGAGAAAAATTTGGCTCCAGATGAATCATATCTGGATTAGAACAAAACTAGTTTAATCTAATCCAAACCAAATAATTGATAATACCAATATTTTAGATTAACATTTGGTATTATCAAATAGATTGAATAATATGTATTGAGATCTAGCTCGAATGAAAGCTCAGAATAATACTTTAAAAAAAATGATATTTAGTATTTTAAATAATCCTTAAAATAAATTTTCATAAAATCAATTCTCAACGTATTCTTGAGAATAATTCAATTATTTGTGTATAAAAATAAAACTAGATTAATTAAATCTAACTATAGTATTTGGTACAATAATAATATTAATATTATCAAAAATAGCATTTTATAGTATCAATCAAAACTAGATTATCAAATCTCAATCGCCATAATAGTTGCAAATATATTCAATATAAAATATTATTTAAAACAAGTTTTATAAATTCAAATCTTAAACATAATTGCGGGTAATAAATCAAATAATTCTTAAAAGTATGTTTTCAAAAATCTAAAAATCTATTTTAAAAATAATTGGACAAACTTTTAGAATCAAACCAATTAAACACTGGATCAAATAAGTTCTAGATTTACTCAAAATCAATCTATCATGATTTAAAAACAAGACCAGATATTATTAGTAACATTTAAAATACATTTAACCGAATTTTAACTTAATACTTTGTAAATAATAACAATGATTCCTTGAGTCAATATTTAAATATTAAAATATATTTTTAAATCTTAAAAATAATTAATAAGTTTAAAATATCGTTTATAAGATAAAATCATATGAAAATAGTTTTCCTTCATTAGTCAAAATATCTTTCGTATGCTAACAACCGATTTTCTACTATAAATATTTAAACAAACAAAAAATTTAAAAAAAATCCGGGAAGAGGAGTTACACTCCGGGTTACCATTCGAGGAAACAAATGCCCTTATATACAAGTTATCCATGACCGTGCTAGACTAAACTAGTTATTCAAGCATAGTTTATGAATCATAGTAAAGTTAACCAAACTCGGCGTATCTTGCCTTGTCATTTTGCACTGTACATTCGTTGGTTCATCCCCTTTTTGCATAACATAGTTTGATGGAAAACATATTATAAGCAAGCATATGAACAGTTCTATGATAAGCAGTTCTATAGTCCGTATATGTGAAATGTTGTGGAATAGTTTATTGGAATAAGTCTTTGTTTTATTGCATTTACAGCTTAGCATAGCATATGTTGGTATCAATAATACATCAGAGAAAAAGGTCGAGGGGAGAAGGGTCAACCACTCACCTTAGTCTTACTTGAGGCGAAGAACTGGTTGGCCGTGCTTAGTCGTCGCCTCCGCGATCACCTGAAATTGCATAAGCAACTGATTAGAACACTGTGCCATTCAAGGAGTTCGATACGAAATGCGAAGTTCAAAAATGCAAGCCATAAAAACTATCAAAAATATTCACGAAAATATATTCACGAAAACCAAAGCCAAAGAGCAAGTACAACATGAAAAAGCAGAGCAACGGAAGGTCTCTCCTGACTCAGCCGTAGATCTATCCTCGAGGCACAACCCGCTGAATATGGGACTTGATTCCGAAGAAGCATTTCTATAACGAGAAAAGGATCTTAATTCAATCGTTTCTGTTTGACCGCTTCAATCGATCCCGACCTATCGGTTCCGACTGAATCTCGCGCACCCCGTGGACGGAAAATGGGCACGATATAGGGACGGGGTATTACACTATCTCTTCGTCCTGTGCCGGTACGTCTCTGGTCTCAGCTCCCAAATCGTAAATCTTCGAATAATCTTCTGCTTCATCTAAGCCCGGAAAATAACCAGGTCCTCAGGGGACTATCAAGGTACATAATATACATGCCATGGTATAAATATGGAAATACGAACTAAGACAATCTACTACATCCGGACTATGTGTTATGCAAGTGAGAAACCTTCCTATAATATCAGACCTCTCTATTGAGTCTCACAAGCTCCTTAGTAGGATATTTCACCCAGTACCGTGTCGTAGAACCAAAAACAATCAAACATGATAGTGATAACCTCTACTCAGCTACAGAGCTAAAGGGTCACATAAACAACAGGCCACATGACAATAGGTCTGATACTGTAGTTAAGCCCCAATACCATGTCTAGTATCTATCATACAGTCAAGTCCATGCAATCATCTCAATAACAATAATAATAATGATAAGCAATCCAGAATACTACTATAAGGCCAATACCACGAATATTCATGTAAACCTCACATCATGAATGTGTCAGTGTCCTGTAGTCAATCGTGTCAATGGATACGTCAACATGCACCTAATGCCTAAGTCAATACTCGGTGTCATCATCATGACATCGGTACCCATCTACGAAATGGATACTAAGTATCGACAATCCTAAGTCATGCAATGCTAACAAATAAACAACATAAAAGGAAAAGAAAACAATCCAAACCGCGACAAGGTACACTTGCCTGTAACTGCGGTCTAAAGGTATGCCTGACCAACTCTGGTGTCTCCGTCACTCCCTCTAAGATCGCCTATAATAATATACTATCATTAATACTCTATATCGACCTACCATATATAGTTTATATTAGTATTACCTAGTAGTCGCCCTAACGTTGATACAACACTATCTAATGTATAAGTACCAACTTCTCTCATAAAAATGTTTTATAACTATAAAAAAATAATAAATCTAAATTATGAAAATAATTATAAATATCTATATATTACCAATATTAATATTTTAATGGTGAAACTCATTCACAACAGGTCTCATATCAATACTACACATTAATACCACAATTGACCTACTAATTTATCCCCGAAATAATAATTAATTACAAATATTAAATTTTCTAAAAATTCCAAAAATTAGCAAAATAGTATTTGAAACATTAAACCTTGCACAAAAATTGTTTAGTAGAGTTTTACGAAGTATTGGGACTTTTAGACAAAAAGAACGTAGGATTTCTGGCCCTCGTATCGCCACATCGTGAATGCGAATGCCAGTGGATGGTGCTGTTATTCGGGGTGCTACTCCCCCTCCTCCTTCAATCTGATTGTGAGATCTCTTCTGACCTCCAGTCCTTGCTATGATCCTCTGGATGGTGATCTCATGCCTTCGGGTTGCCGTCAACACCTCATCGAAAGTTTGGTAGTTGTGTCCCTCTATCAATTACAATAGTTCAAGATGAAACCCTTGTTGAAACCTCATAGCCCTCTGGCTCTCTGTTGCTACCATCTCTGGGGCAAACCTACTCAGTCTGCAGAACTCTGCTGCATAAGCATCCACTGTCTTGCCAGCCTGCTTGAGGTTGATAAACTTCTGTTGTAGCTCAAACTACGCCACAACTCTATAGTACTTCGTCTTAAATCTTGCAGTAAAATCATTCCAAGCTACAGGACGTCTGATGCCCACTTCTTCTGATTCCCACCATTCACGTGCGAGGTCCTGAAGTAACAGCTTCACTAGATCCACACGTTCTTCCGCCGGTACCTTAGCCGCTGTCAAAATAGACTCGATGTCCTTAAGCCATGCATCTGCTGAAATGGCATCTTCCGTGCCTTCGAAACGACGGGGGTTGTACTTACAAAATCTTGTTGATGCTCCTGAATCTGTCCTCACCCCTCTTTCTAAAGTCGTTTGCAATCCTTGGTTGACTAATACATTCTGCTCTTGTAGCTGAGTGTGCATGTGTTGCTGAGCCAACATCTGATGTTGCTGAGTAGCCATCATTCCCCTTATGATTTCTAAAAGGGCTGGTGTGTCTACTGCCATAGGGGTAGGTAGAACTGTTGGTGGCGTTGGAACCTTCGGATACTGCGGTCCAGCTGTTGGTTCCACTATCACCTCTTCTTGGATGGTCTCTTGAGGTAGTACTGGCCCTTGTTGCTGATCAACAGGGTCTCGCTGTCCATGTTGCCCTTGTTGTTGCTGTCCAGCTCTAGCAGATGCGGACGAAATGCCCCTAAGAAGGGACAAGAGAACAATCAAACGAACGGACAGAAAAGATCAATGAAGTCAAAGGATACCAGAATGTCAAGCTAGGGTCGAGAGTAACGAATCATGAGATCAAGGGGAAACATGTGTGATTGAGACATCCTATAAATTATAACACCCCATAAGTCTGAAATTAGACCTGCATGGGCCACCACAAAAACCTTGTCACGCCTCAGAACCAGAATACCGGAGAGCGGAAGAGTAACTCAGCCAGCTACGTATTACGGGTAGATGAATATCGTATAATACGATCAATGCTGTCTAAAAGATGAAGGAGTGCATACTACATGAAAGTCTCACTAGGGTTACTTGACATCTATTTTCTCAATCATTCAAACAAGAAGCAATAATAAAGAACATGTAAGATAAAGCAGTAAGGCGTCCTGAACGCTTAGTCAAAATGTTCTCGAGTTTTGGCTGTACAAAACATAGCCAGATGGTATAGCAAGGTATACACAATCGTTATCAGCTGCAGTCTGACTTAGTTACAATTATGTAAAGGTAAGTGCAAGACAGTCCGACTAACATGTCGGTGCCAAATGGCAAAATATAAAGTAAATAGCAAAACGAGCAGGGAAGTAAAGAACCCACTCGTATCCTCCTGCGATCATCCCTCTAGTATTGACCATCTTGGAGGTAGAAGTAAGCTGAGTCCTCGGAAACTGGCTCTAAATTTGGCCATGCAAAACCAGAGAGGTTAGACCTCAAATAGCAAGTACCACAAGAAAGCACGATATAAGAACTAAAACCAGTAATAAGAGTTAAAAATATAATAATAAGCCTCCGCTTGCTACTGGGATTCACACAGCATCACGACACTTCAAACCAACTTCCCAACCAAACAAGGACAGAAGTTGACCCGTAATGTCCTGACATTCTGATCATCTCAGTAGTTAATAGAGTAGGTACAGTACACAAACAAATCAATTTAAACGGTCATGCAACTACTACGACTTGCTACTATAAGTTCTAAGTTATCCTGGAAATATGTAATAAGGGATACCTCAGTTCTTACTATACACATGCAAGGCTAGTCTACCCAATAATCAATTACGACAATCATAAATTAGACGAGTCCCAACGGGGCGGCCGTCATCAGTATACAGTAAATAAATATAAGCAGATACCGCTCCCTGCCCGTGTGGCAGATTTGCAGTATCTGTGGGAACCAGCCGGCATGTCGGGGCACTAATTGTCCCAAGGATGGCTGCCATGTAAGAACTCGGAAATCCACTCTCTATGCAATCGTTATTTTATTTAACTTAGTAGTCCCTATGTTAATTAAAATTCCATACCGTGGATCATGGTCATTCAGAATGAGTACTTCTGTACAAAGTACGATATGCACAACTCTACAACGATGCCCGTGCGGTTAGGTTGTAGGTCTTACATAGCGTAATGCAACAATCAAACCTAGCCACGGAATAATCATGCCTTGACTGTAAAGTACACATGCCGCTTTTGTAGAAAATTAGTTGAAGCCTGTACGTGTCCATATGCCAATGTTCGGGATCGGCTAGTCGATTGTAATGGTTCATAGTTAATATGAACGTGTCTCATTCAGTTTCAGTAAGACGACTAGCCAGTCTCTTTAGTTCCAACTAGGAACGCATGATCAATCATTTAGTCAAGGTAAAAATCAATATCAATTCGTGCCAAGGCATGAAAGTCAAACTAGTATTTAGTATGGTCGAGTCTATAACTCTCGGGGTTAAGTTCCAGTCATACTGGGTATCTATAAACCAATCGGGATACAGGGCCCATTCCACACCATAATATGTATTAAAATATTAGCATATCATGATTATATCGAGTTCATGTCAAAAAGGCGTAAGGATAAATTAGGGGATGCCATGTACGCCAAAGGAGTATGCTCAATGAATTATGCCAAGCCAGAAGAGTACGCCCAATGAAATACGCGTAAAGGAAATTTACGCGTGAGGGAAGTTTACGCATGAAGGAATAAAGCTTACGCGTAAAGGAGCACGCTCAATAAAGGAATAAAGTTGCGCGTAAAAACTCGTCTTACGCCAAGCCAGAGGAGTACGCGTAAAAATAACGTTACGCGTAAAAACTCGTACGCGTAAAGAGTCAAGGTTTACGCATGAATCTTGTACGCGTAAAAAGTCAGAGTTTACGCATGAATCTTGTATGCTGTTATGCGTAAATTAATACGCGTAAAGGAAATGATGTTATGCATAAACTTGTACGCGTAAGAAATGATCGTTACGCATGAACTTGTACGCGTAAAGAATAGTATTACGCGTAAAGGAATACACGTAAAAGAAATACGCCAAGCCAGAGTAAACTTGCATAATCCAGATTCATGCTAACAAGAATGAACGTGGGCGTAGAGCTTGATATCACGCGGGCACGTATAACGTGTGCGTAAAGCCTGATATTACGCAAGTACGTATAAACGTGTGCGTAGAGAACCTTCAAAACTCCAATTCCATGAACTTCAATCTGAGCCAAAAATAGGAGTTTCACGGATCGAAAGGGGTTATAACACAAATCTCACAATCTGGAATGAACGAAACTTGAAAATAAGGAAGTTTGATAGATCAAAACCAACAAAATCGAAAAATTACAATTTTTAGATCGAGTAAAAATGAAACTTCAAAATGCAAAATGTCAAGTTCTAAACTATCTTAGGATCACGAGAGGAAGATAAATGAACCATAAAAATATGGGTTCTCATGTGGGGCAAGATGTACTTGCCTAAGCTCTTGGTAGGTGGAGAGAGTTATGAGGAAGAAGAAGAGTAATGAGAACAAAAAGTAATGAAGAGAGAGAAAGGAGTTGGGGCTTTAAATAGAATGATGGGAGGTAGGGGGTTGGTCGGGTTCATGATGAACCACCAAAATCCGAAAATAAACCAACCCAAGCCGAACCTAAGAGCAAAGCAAAAGCAGAAAATAAAATACAGAAAAATAATTAGCGTAAAATTAAAGAAATTAAATACAAAACAAATGCATGATAATTATTTAATAAATACATTCAAGCAGTACACGTATTAAAATACGTATTCTGGGAATGGGGAGTGACACGACTCCTTTTGTGTGAAGACGTACTTCAAACTCTTATGATCCGTAAATATCTCCACACGCTCTCCGTACAAATAATGCCTCCATAGCTTCAATACGAAGATCACTACTGCTAACTTCAGATCATGAGTAGGGTAATTCTTCCCATGGACCTTAATTACCTCGATACGTAGGCTATGACCTTTCTGTATTGCATTAATACACATCCAAGTCCACTACCTGACGCATCACTATATACAACGAATCCTTCTGATCCAGAAGGAAGCGTCAAATTAGGTGCTGAGGCAACCTCTTCTTTAATTCCTCAAAAGCCTTCTGATAGTCTTCTTTCTACTGGAGCTCATGATCCTTATGCATCAACCATGTCATCGGTTCTGCAATAAGTGAGAAATTTTCTACGAACCTTTGGTAATACTCGACAAGTTCGAGAAAACTCCTGACCTATGCAACAGATAGCTATATTTTTCGGATCAACTGAAAGTCTTTCTCCCGAAATGATATGGTCCAGAAATGAGACATTGTCTAAGTAAAAGTTACACTTACTGAGCTTGGCGTGAAGCTTCTCCTTCATCAATACTCCCATTGCAACTCTAAGATGCTCCTCGAAGTAAAAAAAAAGCCAGGAAGAAAAATGGGTAAAAGTATTTACTACAGAAGAATTCTAATACGACTAGTCGTACCGTTCTGTCGTAGGTATAGTATTATCAACCTATTCAATAATACCCGTCATTTCAATCCTAACAATTTCTCCTAATAGGCTCTACGCATCCGATAGCCAGGCACTCATACTCTATAGCATTTGGTTTCCTAGAATTTATTTTAAATTTTGGAGAATATTTTTTATATTAGATATAGAGTGGTTAGAATCATTATTAATTATGATTTTGATGTTGGGATCACAAGGATGTGTACCTAGGTCTATAGGTGAGATATGCTAACATTATATCACATATGGTCACTAGGGTCTCTAGATAGCCCCATATCTTTTATTTTATTATTTTAGTTTTTTTTTGGAATTTTTAGATAATTTAAACCGATATAAATTATTTTTTCATATTTTTTTGGGATTTACTGTGGAGTAATATGAAGTGATTTTGAGACCAAACTTTTTATTTAGGCTCTAGACACCTAGAAATAGTTTTTAGATTTTTTTAAGGATTTTTTTTGGATTTTTTTTGTATTTATTTGGAGTTAAAATGAATTTTTAATAAATTTATATAATTAAAATAAGTATTTACACAGTTAGCAGCCCAGTCTGCTACCCCCCTAGCCCACCTGTCGACGCCCAGATGACTCATTCACTGCCTCTCTCTCTCCTATATATATGTACTAATCCAAAAATCCTAGTTTATTATTCCAACCTCCTTTATGGTTTGATCTTGGAGACCTTCCAACTTCACGAGGCGATTGCGATAAACTCTGACGTCCTTTTCGTGCGACGTTTTTTTGTTAGAAGCACATCGAGGTATGTTTTCTGGTTAAAAAAAATTATTTTCATAAATTCTAAAGTAAAATTTCTAGAAAATTCATGAAGTGCCAGTTGTCCAAAATCTGATACATTTCAGTATTTTCGAGATTTCGGGAGAACCAAGAATCAGAATCATGAACTGTTTGAAGTTTTAAAAAGCTGACACAAAGATATATGACATATAATTTTTCTAGAAATTAATACTTTCATCTAGTATTTTAATTAAATTTTAGAACTCAATTTTGGCTGACGAATCAACGATTTGGTCATGGTTAGCCATAATAGCGATATCTTTTGACCAAATTGTGATTTTATGGCACGTTCAATTCTAGTGCACTCATGGCACTGAAATCTACTAGGGTGCATACTCAAGTCCTAGAGTTTGTGTCATTTGACAACTTAGTCAATGATATACCTCGATTTGCATGCCACGGATCTCGAATTTGGAACCGTAACTTTCCTTGGCCAAAAATTTGTATTTAATTTTTTACTTCAAATTTAAATAGGTTAAAATAGGATTTTAGATGATTTATTCTAGAATTAAAATAGAATTAATTAGGTTAACCCATTAGTCACTCTCTAGGATTTTTAGATTGGGAATCGTAGATCTAATTTGTGGTTTTTTATGTGACGGGGTAGAACGGACTACGACATCTTAAGTTGTGACTTCATCATCTATCAAAGCAAGCAAATATCACTATGACCTATATTGCCTTTATTTTGTACTGCATTATCTTCATATCGTCTTTTCATTGTTACCTCTTTATAATTCATATTATCGTTTTTCTTAATTCATCATGATTACTACTTATGCACGAGTGTTAGAATCGTTAGGGTATATATATAGCATGTTCATGTCTTACTTCTTGTTTATCATGTTTACTGTTTATCATATTGCTAATATTTTATTGTAATGAACATGTATCGTGAGTGAGTTGGGCGTGGCGAATACAATAAGTAAGCATGTGGTTAACGAATTGAATAAAGACTCCCTATACATTGATTGCATAATATCAGTTATGTACTACACATATGACTGACGTATATCCCAATCCATCTATATGCAGAAAGTTAGTATTTTAAAACACACAGTACACGTGACTTGATCATTGCTTCTATATTATTTGTCTTCCATCGAGTCTATTTTATACTGTAATCATGTCATAGTAGTACTCTTCTTATCATATCATGTTATGTCTATAGTTTATCTTTCTTTATCTTATTTATTACTTCATGCTTGTATATTATATGGTTTAATGTAGTGTTATGGTAATCTTGCTCCAATCCTGACTAGATAACTATTTTTTAGCTTTAGACGACGTGATTTGTCCCGAGGTCTATGATGAGTATGTTGGGACACTTACATTACTGGCTTACCCGATTCCAGCACTGATGTGAATTAACAAATTTTCTTTCTTATGCATTAACATTAGTTAGTGGTTATAGGTATGGATTCTAGTTTTTCTATTATATTTTCTACTACCGGATTTGTTTTCGAGACTATCTGAGTTATAGTGGATTATTTGATGACTATTTTTAGTTTATTTAGTGAGACTATTGGATATTATTTTTTGTTATTATTGATGGCTTAGTTGTGGATGATATGTGCGTATTGTTCTTATTGTGGACTATTATTATCATAGACAACGTACTATCACCGATGCTGCGACATAGGCTGGACTTGGCCATGGACTCGTATCCCAAAAGTGGGAGCGGGTCGTGATAAGTTTTTATGGTGGCCCATGCAGTTCAGGTTTCGTATATGGTTGCGAAATCATGGTTAGTACTTCAACTTAGTAGTACTAGCTGTGAGCCTGCGAATATAATTAAAGATAGGATTCAGAATAACTTATAAAAGAGTATATCATCCTCAAATAGGATTCCCAACCCATCGAGTCTTCTATCATCGTCTCTCTTATGCATCCTGCTTGATTTTATCTGTGATTTCTTCGATATATTTACAGCTATCATTTTAACCATATCCTTTTCGTCCCTTTCAGTTGGCATCCTTTTCTTTCTTATCTTTTCTGTTTTATGCCTTCTCAATAAACTGTTGGCATCCTTTTCTTTCTTGTCTTCTTAGTCCCTCAAATAGGATTCCCAACCCATCGAGTCTTCTTAGTCCCTCATCTACGAAGATTCCATTATTTTATGCCTTCTCAATAAACTGTTGGCATCCTTTTCTTTCTTGTCTTTTCTGTTTCACGAGACCTCATTTAATTTTTCCCTATTTTATGATCATTTGATTATATTTTAATCCTATCTAGATTGTACTCGTACCTAAAATGTTTTTGATCACAACAATATTCCAACTCTATATCAGATCATATCTAGATCGTGCCTACATTTTATTATTGTACATAGTGATCATGCCTAGAATCCGATCGTGCCAGATGATTTGAATCCCATTTTTGGTCAAGGCTAAGTGATTTTGATTGTACGCCGAACCTTATCTTTGAAATTTCGAGGACAAAATTTTCTAAGGAGGGAAGGTTGTAAAACCCTCTTTCAAAAAAGAAAAAGGACAAAAAAGAACCATTCCCTTTTTCCCCAACTCACAGCACTCTCAGCCACTCACTCCCCCCCTTTTTTTTTCTCCCACACGTCTGCTTCTTTCCCTAAAACACTCTAAACCATCAACACCACCACCACCACCTATTTCTCTTTCTTAATTCTTCTACCAACATCACCATTCCCACTCCCTTCCTTTCATCCTCACAGCACCTCAACTCTCTCTCTCTTTCGTCTCCCTATCTCAAACCCATTACCAACTCTCCATCACCAACCCCCAACCAACCGTCGCCTCCGGAGACTCTCCGCGGTCGACCCCAGCCCGTGCACCGTCTCTCGGTCTGACAAGCCCCAGCCGGCCAGCGCCAGCCCGGCCTCGTGGGCCCCTGTCCAACGCTCCTCTCCGCGACTCGCGACCACCGACGCGCACGCCCGCTCATTTTCGTGCGACCAACTGCTCCCCGTCTCTGTCCCAAGCCCCGAACAACGCAGCCTTCCGCGCGGCTCCCCGTCGCTGTCCCGAGGCCCTCGCCCGGCACAGCCTTCCGCGCGGCTCCCCGCCGCTCTTCCGCTGTCCCGTGTGCCTTCCGTGCATCTCCATTTTTTGCGTTCGTTCCAGGTCGTCCGTGTGCACGTTTTTGTGTCCGTGCCCGCGTGCGTTCCGAGTCCGAGGCATCCTCTCAGTGCTCCGTCACAGCCTGCGGTAACCCCGCAACATTCTGTTAAATTCACAGAACCATTCATGTTCCGGAATAGCTAGTTAAGTTAGTTTTCTATTTAGATTCGGTAATAATTGTTAGCATTTTAATTAGATATTTAGTGTTAATTGATAGATTAATAGATTTAGAATTATCGACTACGTTTAATTATGAATAACATCGAGTTAACATTATTTCAATTATTTGCCATAATTTCACTATTATTATTGTCATAATTTTAATAATTATTATTAAATCGGTAATTTAGTTTCAAAATAAATAAATAAATAAATATATATATATATATATATATATATATATATATATATATATATATATATATATATATATAGATTGATGGTTTAGTATTAGAATAATAGTACTGTTAGACTCATTATAAGTCATAGGAATATGTTTTAGTAACAGACATATTTTTTGCTATGTTAATTTAGTGATTAATGTAGTCTGGTTGTAAGATAATAATTATTAACCCAAATTATGATTTTTTTTGGCTTATTAAAAAATATGGAAAAAAATAATTTTATTAGTATAAATGTTTTTACTAGCTAAATAATTGGTTTTATAAATAAAAAGAGTATAAAATTCTTTTTTGGATAAAATACTTATTATTGAATTATTTTGGACAAGAAAAGCATTTTTTTAGTAATAATAACTGGAAAAATGATTTTTAGTTAACTAAAAATATTAAAAATATTAGTTCGGAGAAAAATTGTAATTTTGGTAAAATATTAATTTGTTAAATGCGGTTAAAAATATTATTTTCCTTATTTTGTGAATAATAGTCAAAAATGGGTTTTTGGTAAAATCGTATTTTTCGCGTAAATTTGGTAATACATAAAAATACTAATTTCTATAATTCGATTAAATAGCTATTTTTCTTATCCTTAATTATTACGGTAAAACGTGTATTTTTACTAAAACGATTATTTTGTCACTTATTAATAATCAATCAACCTATTCTTAAAATATAAATATTTTCTATGTTATTAACAAAATTATATTATTTTCAACCCGACCAGACTTAGCCCTAATCAACTAATTAGCGTTGCCGTTAAGGATTAGAGTGTAGTAAATTCTAGCTGCTGAATCTGGTGTTACGATTATTGTATGTTCGGACTCCTAAACCTTAGCGGTTACTTTCTAGCTGTCGCTTCCACGCCGAGGATACACCAAGGCAAGTTTTATATCTTTTATGTCTGTGTTTTATTTAATATTAAATGTATGCATCAGTAGATACATGTATTGTAACGACACTGATTCACATTGGATCCCTCTTGTACTCCACATCGATTGATGGTTTGATTGATTGCCTCATTGACTCATTGACTCGGGGATTGATTGGGGGAGTAGTATAACGTCTGTGACTAAAGCCATTGTTTCCCGATTGCCTCTCTCGTGCTAACCCCTACCACACAGGGGGTTGAGCCATACCATATACTATCGTTTTGGCCAGAATGCTAGTATACATATTGCCTCTATCTAGTCGATCACAGATTCTATTATATACTCAAAACATTATTATAGAATTGTATCATTGTAGGTCCAGAGATATTACCTGCTGTCTTTTATTATTATTGTAATGATCGTGGTTCGTATTACGTATTTTGGTATACGAATACGTATATTGCATGTTTCCTGGCATGGTTTATCTTGGTATTTCTTTTGCTTGGTTCGGCTTGGTTGGCTTGGTTCGGTTTGGATTGGTTTTCTTCATGTCGACCAAACCCCCACCTACCCCCACTCTTCTCCTTTATAGCCGCCCACTCCTTCTCTCTCTTTATTTACTTATTCTTTATTTACTTCTCCTTCTTCACCATTACTCTCTTCACCTACCAGAGAGAGAGAGCCTAGACAAGTGCAACTTGCTTCATGGAGGAACTCAGTTTTTATTGTTCCATTCTCTTCCTCACGAGATTCTAACACACTTTAATACTTAGCATTTCTAATTTCCATGGTTCAATTTGTGTAGATCTAAGTTTATTATATTTTTGGATTTCTTGGGTTTTGATCTATTTAACCTTGTTATTATCTAGTTTTGATGGTTCCATGTTGTAGAGAATTTGATTCTGCCCTATTTTGACCTATGGAAGTCTGGATTCTGACCTCGGATGAAGGATTTGGGAAGCTTTGAAGCCATGGATTTCATGGCTCTTCTTTTCGGACAAGTGGGGAAGAAGCACAGTACTTGATCGTATAGATTTTTGTGCGACAAGTTTTCCTTAGTCGTATGGCAGTCTTTGCCGCATAGGCCATGGGCTCCTTATCTTAGCCGCATGAACTTCTGCCCTTCAGCCGCATGAATTCATCCCCTGGCCGCATGGCAAATCCAGCCGCATGAACTCAATCATTCGCTGCCGCATATGACCCGTCTCCCCGCAGCCGCATAAGGCCCTTCCAATCCCCGAGCCGCATAAGACTCAATCCCACTGCCGCATAAGATCTATTTTCTTGAGCCGCATGGACTTGATAATTCGAGTCGCATGAGCTTCTCTTAGCCACATGGCCCTTTCATTCCCCGAGCCGCATAAGACTCAATCCCACAGCCGCATAAGATCCATTTTCCTGAGCCGTATGGACTCGATAATTCGAGCCGCATGAGAATCAGTCCCTGAGCCGCATGAGTTTCTGATCCTAGCCGCATGAGGCCCATCCTTTTCATGGTCGCATGAGATTCTTTCTCTTAGCCGTATGAGCCGCTCTTCTGAGCCGTATACCCCTGTTCCCCCTCTCAGCCGCATGAAGTTATTTTCAGCCGCATGCGCTTAGTCCTCCCCAGCCGCATGAGCTTGTTCCTCTCCAGCCGCATATGCTTGCGTCATCCCAGCCGCATGCGCCCTGTGCTTTTGCCGCATAAGCCCGCATATGCTTGCGTCATCCCAGCCGTATGAAGTTATTTTCCGCCGCATGGCCCTTTCCTTAATCCTTGCCCTCTTTGATGATTATATTATTATTATTATTATTATTATATTGAAATATTGTATAGATTTGCACATATTCCCTGAATACGACAGTAGCCCACCGTGGCGCACCTTTGACAAGCAAATCTGATATGACATCCCCCAATATGCTGTTAAGACAGCTAGCCTGATATGACAAGAATGATTGACCTGGACACCGTGGGCGATTGTGTTTGTACAAATAAAGGAGTATTGTCATGCATCATGTCTAGGATAGGGATCCCCTTGAATACCACGGTCAGGGGTACCTACTGAAATCGACTAAGGCTAATAACTAGAAAATCCAGTAGTCATGGAGAGATTTCTCAGCTACAGGAAATTCTATTATCTGGGCGCCTATCATGGGATTTGTAGCCTACCGTCGAGTAGGGCACATTTCCAGCACACTGTTATGTGTTGTAACCCCTAAACCACTTAAGGGTACATGCATTTCTTGGTCGATGTACCCACATGGATTCAATCCCCTAATTGCGTCTGGATAACCTAGATGGTCTGCAGGGCTTGTGGCTGTTGGAACAATCTTATTGCATCTTGCTAGTAACTAGGCCTGTGATAACCCTAGTTAGTTAAAGTATCAAACCGTACTCATTGCTTGGCCGTGATTGATTTGGATGGGGTCTAGTATAGCTTCGTCTCGTCCTAATCCTGTATAAGATTATGACATGACATGATTACTTATGCTCGCCTTAACAATAATGATCAGGGGACATGTTCTGTTCAGGCGAAGGGTTACAATCCCGGTCCTTGTTTTGTTTAAGGGTTGTTACCTGGCTCCCGAAACAGTTATGTGTCCTCTCTTCGTTTATTGTCTTATTGTATCCCATGTCATGTTCATCATGTTTTACCTTACTTCAATAGCATGATTATTATGCTTGCCTTAGCAATGATGATCAGGGGACAGGTTCTATTCAGGCGAAGGGTTACAACCCCGGTCCTTGTTTGGTTTAAGGGTTGTAACCTAGCTCCCGGAACAGTTCTGCGTCCTCTCTTAGTTTATTGACTTACTACCTTACCAACTACATTTGAGACGGGTTTCTATTCAGGTGAAGGGTTGTAACCCGGGTCCTTGTTTGGTTTAAGGGTTGCAATCTGGCTACTTGAATGGTTTCCTCGAACTCAATTTATTATTGTTATCTCTGTTATTATCAGTATCTTTATAATTATCCTTAATATTCATTTATGATATGCTGGTTTTAGTTCCTAAGTGAAGCCTCCTTTATGGCACTTGCTCTTTCTGGGGTCTGACCCAGCTGGTTTTGTATGGCCAGATATCGGAGCAGCTCCAGAGGATCTACCTTCCTTCCAGCCAGATGGTGACTACCAGACGTAACCCTAGCAACGAGTGGATTTATTTTTGGCTCTTCCACTCTATTGTAAAATTATTCTTTTGAGGTGTTTAGCCGACAAGCATGTGTTAGCTCGATTGCACTTTTATTTATTGTCTACCTACGGGTTGTAACATGATTGACAAATCCTAGGATTGATCATATATGACTGAAACTCTTGCTAGTCTTGACATTTTGTACGACTAGCTTCATGATCATCCAAATATGTAATGTATGGGACGTCTTACTATTGTATATTTGATGTTCTGACATCTTGTACCTGTTATTACTTGCTTGAGATTGAGACAATAGGCTTGTTCATGACCATAGGAGACCGATGGCTTGTAGTTAAACCCTCATGTATCTAGACAGCCATGACCGTATAGAGAGGTAGGTTGCACTTCAATATACGTAGCTGGCTATGTACGCCCCCGCTCTCCAGTATTCTGGTTCTGGGGCGTTATAATTATTTAGGCTAAATTTTACTTTGATACCCTCAACTATTCCGCTTTTTCAAGTTGATACCATAAACTTTTTTACTCAACAATTTAATACCTCAACTATTATTTTTTTCAACTTGATACCTAAATTTTTAAAAATCCCCAAAATGCCCTTATCCCTTCCCTCTCCCCTTCTTCCCTCTTCCCCTCCCCCATTCTGGCAACCACCTCCTCCTTTCCCTCTCCGGCGACCACCTCCCCTCCCGCGGTGGCGACCCCCCCTCCGGCGATGGTGGAGTCGAAAAAGGAGGGCAGTGGGAGAGAAAGGGGAGGGAGCGGAAGGGGGGTACGGGTGGCCGGAGGATGGAGCGGGGGGGGGGGGGGGGCAGAGAGGGAGGGTACAGGCGGGGCGGAAGGGAGGGGAGGGGCGGAGGGGGAGGGTGCAGGCGGGGCGGAGGGAGGGGAGGGGCGGAGGGGAAGAGTGCAGACGGGGCGGGAGGGGGGGAGGGGCGGAGGGTACGGGCGGGGCGGCGGGGAGAGGGGCGGGGGCGAGGACGGGGGTAGTGGCCGGAAGGGGGGGCTGGAGGAGGGGAGGAAAAAGGGGTTGAGTGGTAGTTTTTATTTTTGGGTAAGGGCATTATTGTCCAAAAAAGTTTTAGGGTATCTAGTTGAAAAAAAAGTTGAGGTATCAACTTGAAAAAGCAGAATAGTTGAGGGTATCAAAGTACAATTAAGATTATTATTTATCAAAAATATATACTATTTTCAAACTGTCTTGCATTTCATTTATTTATTATTTAGAATGTTAGATATGGAAATATGTTTTTTGCTCCCTCCTATCTGGATACCCAACATTTTTAGGTGACTGCGACGAAGAGTATCTCGCCTTTAGCTCTTACTGCGGGCCTGGTCCGAACCCTGACGAGGTAGCTGAACCAGATCAGGGAGCCCTAGAATTTTAGTTATATTTTGGACTAGTTTATTTCCCTTTCTTGCAAATAAACCCTGTAATAAATGAATACTTGTTATTTGTACTTTTTATTTCAGACTAGTTTCCAGGTTAATAAAAATGTTTTACTTTTCCTGCTTTAGTCTTGTCTGCTTGTGTTCACTGCTTGATGCAGCTTACTGCCGCCGTCTCACAATGGTGCAGGCTGGGCATGATCCGACTGGACCCGTTATATTAGGATCGGGTTGTGACAAAGATCCCCTTCAAAGTGTCCCGAACTTGATTTAAGCTCGGAATACTTTGAACAGAAGCATGGACACGTGTCAGGACTGTACGAGCTGGGTGATGGCTGGTGTCACGCCTAACTCTTAGCATTAATTGTCCTGAGTCATCATTTCAGATCATGGGCTCCTGATGGCTTCTTGATATTGGATCCTCTTGCGTCTTTGTAGGGATCGCGAATCTCTTTAGCGGAGGAAGTTCAGAGTCACGTTCTTTTGGTCACTCGCAGTACTGTCATCTGTCATGGAGTGCAGCTTTAGCTTAACTTGTAAGCTTCCTTCTGACCGATGTCTGGCTCGTGCTTGGACCATGCGAACATCCTACATAAAGGACTGTCCCACTTCAAGAGAAGACTCAGCTGCTTCAACAATGGCCTTGCTTGCCTGATGTTCGGCTCCTGATGATCCTGGAGTTTTCTTGAGGCGGTTGTCGGTGGCAAATCTTTTTATCCAAAGAAGCTATAGTAGAACTACTACTGGATCTCGAGACGTCCCCCATTCTGGATGTCGTGGGCGTCAATGGCGTCTTGGACCTCTACTTCCTTGGTTTGGATTGCTTGCCATTCTGATCGGAGAATAGCAAGGCCTGCTGCTGTGGTTGCTCTTTCCGGCCAGCTGGGGAAATAGAGGAGTCCTGTGTTGGTCTTTATTCCCGGCTCAGGCCAGTAGCAGCTTCGGGCGGTGGCTTCCTTTACCAGGAAGAGATTGGCCCTGTCACCTCCTCGCCTACGCTATTGAGAGCTTGTACCGTAATTTCAGCTTTTTTTTCTGTGTATGTAAGTACGAAGAGTCTGTAATAGGTCTTTGTAGCCACATATTTTTATATGTAGAAGCTTTCTTGTTCCCTTTGATTTTGTCTCCAGAATAAAGAGGGAGTCTTCATAATGGATTTGCCTGACCAGAGGTAATACGGACGTGGTAGGCTTGATCTTTGTCGGGATATAGAACAACTATCTATAGGTAATATGAACGTGAACCGTTTTCTAGACCGCCGGGATAATCATAGAACTGATGCGAGAAGAAGGACTACTCAGAGGTAATGTGGACATGGTAGTCGCGTCTTCCAGGTGTAGAGAAGCAATCTAGAGGTAAGGTGGACGTGAAGTGATTCATCTACTTGTAAGAATATATAGGAAGGGAGAGCGAGAGATCTCCTTACCAGAACTCATGGGCAACCTTTTCAGGGGATGTGGGTGCCTAAGCTGGTTCTGTCTTCAGACGTAATACTTCTTTAGGAACTTGTCGTTGATGGGCATCATTAGCAAGTCTCCATTAGGCTTGGCTAGCAGATAAGCACCATTGGGGTATACCGTTTCTATGACAAACGGTCCTTCCCACTTGGGCTCGAAATTTCTAGCCGTTTTGTGGGTCATCACCATCGGTCTCCGTATTGCCAAGACGAGGTCGCCCACCTGGTAGGATCTTTTACGGACCTTTTTGTTGAAGGCCCCAGAGATGCGAGCTTGGTAAAGCTCAATCCTTTGCTGTGTGAGCAAGCACGTTTCATCCAATGCTTCTAACTCTTGTAATCGCCTGCGCTGATTGTCTTCGACGGTTAACTGATTAGTGATGGCTACCCGTAAGGACGGGATTTGAATCTCCAAGGGGAGGATAGCCTCGCTCCCATAGACCAAGGAGAATGGTATACTGCTTGTAGGTGTACGAACAGTCGTACGGTAGGCCCATAGATATTCGTCTAACTTCTCATTCTAGTTGTGTTTGTTGGAGGAGACGACCTTTTTAAGGAGTTTGACAATAGTTTTGTTGAATGCCTCGGCCAATGCATTAGCTGCCGGGTTGTAAGCTATTGACGCCATATTCTGAATTCGGCTTTTGTCACAGAACCGGTGGAATACGTGGCTTACGAACTGAGGACCGTTATCGTGAATGATCCTCCTGGGTACTTCGAAGCGATAAATCACGTAATATTTGACAAAACTGATCATGTTAGAAGTCTTCACCTCTACCAATGGTACTGCTTCTGCCCATTTAGAGAAATAATCCATAATGGCGAGGATGAACCGGTGTCCTTTGGAGGATGGTGGACTGACTGGCCCTACGATATCTACTCCCCAAGCTTCGAATGGCCACGAAGCCACCGTGGGGTGTAAATATTTCAAAGGTTGATGGATGAAATCTTCATGAAATTGGCACGCCCAACATTTCTTTGCATATTCAACAGCGTCTGCCATCATTGTGGGCCATTAATAGCCCATACGGCACAGCCGATCTTGTAGCTTGGGGCTTGGTTGGTGGGCTCCGCAGGTTCCATCATGCGCTTCTCTGAGTGCTTCTTGTGCCTCTGTATAAGACAAATAGCGTAAGAAAAGTTCGTCATATGAGCGATGATATAGCATTTTGGTGGCCGAATTGTAGAAGAAACAGAGTGAGCACCTCCTAATAGAAGCCGCTTCTCTTGGGTCTTCGAGCAGAATCCCATAAACTGTATAGTCTATAAATAGGAACCGCTAATCCCTGGTGCCTTCATCCGTTCCTACTTGTAACGAGTAGTTCTGACATGCGTACAGGGCATTCTTTAGGCAGACTAACTCCCGGCCCGTTACTGAAACGGTATGATGGGATCCAACGGGTACGGCCAAAGAGGCGGCGAGATTGGCTAGTGCGTCGGCCTCCAAGTTCTGCAACCATAGCACATGTTCTATAAAGAATCCTGTGAAGGTGAAGATAATGTCGATTGCCTCCTGGTGGTAAGGGATTAAGTCCTCATGTCGAACTTCGTACTGACCTCAAACCTGACCGATAATAAATTTTGAGTCTCCATAGGCCTCGATATAGTCAACCCCCAGCTGTTTGGCAGTCCGATGATGAGGGCGTTATACTCTGCAACATTGTTGGTGCATGACTCCGTGCGAGAATATGCATGATTGATAACTAGGCCGTTCGGAGTAACAAGGATGATCCCGACCCCTGCTATGATTTCACCCTTTGGCCCCGCTCTTGAGGCTCCGTTAAAGAACATGCACCATACTGAGTTATCCGAACTACGTTGTACTCCAGTACTTCATCGAGGATTTTTTCGTAGAGTTTTGAATTTTTTGGCACTGGATGAGCCGTCAGGAAATCTGCCAACGCTTGGCCTTTGACTGCCTTCTGTAGGACGAACACCATGTCGTAAGGAGTCAAGAGGATTGCCCATGTGGCTAGTCGTGAATTCAGTGCCCCTGGCTTGGTTATAACGACTCTGAGAGGGCTGATCCTGGACACCACATGGATCGTCTATCCGGTCACATATTACCGTGTCTTCTGGATGGCGAAGAGAAGGGCAAGACATTCCTTTTCAACAGGATTATACCGGTGCTCGGCCCCAACCAAGGTCCTGCTGAGATAATATATTTATTATTTGTGGCCTTATTTATTCTTTTGGGCTAATAAGACACCAAGAGAATGATCCATGGCTCGGACGTATAGTAGGAAAGGCTTTCCCACGACTGGGGCTACCAGTACAGGAGGACTGGTGAGGTACTTCTTGATGTCGTCGAACACGCGCTGTCACTCTTCGGTCCATTCAAAAGTGACCCCTTTCTTCATTAGTCTAGTGAAGGGTTGACATTTACCAGAGAGATTTGCTATGAACCTCCTTATATATGCCAGTCGCCCCTACAAACCTCGAAGCTCTCGGAGGTTCTTGGGAAGTGCCATGTCAAGAATTGCTTTGGTCTTCTCCGGGTCGATATGAATTCCTTTTGCTGTGATGATGAAGCCTAAGAACATGCCGCTGGAAATGCCCAGGAAGGACTTGGTTGGATTTATTTTTAGCTGATATGTCCGTATTAGATCGAACACCGTCCTTAGATCATCTAAGTGGTTGGATTTGTACTTGCTTTTGACGACAATGTCGTCAACATAACACTCTACCATTTTCCGGAGATGCTTACGGAATATGGTGCTTATAGCCCTTTGATAGGTAGCTCCTACGTTCTTTAATCCAAAAGGCATTACTGTGTAGCAATAAACCCCTTCGGAGTCCAAAATACCGTATGCTTTTTGTCTTCGGAGAGCATCTTGATCTGGTTGTAGCCGGAGAATCCATCCATAAAGGACATACGCTCGAAGCCACAAGTGTTGTCAATCATCACATCGATGATCGGGAGAGGGAATTCATCTTTAGGACAGGCCGAATTGAGGTCTCTGAAGTCTATGCAAATTCGTATCTTTCCGTTCTTCTTAGTGACAGGGACGACATTTACGACCCAATCTGGGTGCTGCTCTTCGCGGATGAAGCCGCTCTTGATGAGTTTGTCGACCTCCTCCTTAATAGCATCCACAATGTTGGGGCGGAACCGACGCTGTTGCTGCTTGACCGGTTTAACATGGGGTAGGATATTGAGGTGGTACATGGCCACTTGCGGGTTTAGCCCTGGCATATCTTCGTAGCTGCAGGCGAAGACGTCGACATACTAACGGATGAGCTGTATCAGGGACTTCCTGTCATCTTCTGTTAGACTTTTGCTGATGAAGATGAGCTTAGGTGAGGCCTCATCTCCTAATTCGACCTGGACGACTTCATCTTTCATAGGGTTCGCGCTGCTCAAAATGCCACTCCCATTGGGATCCTAAGTGCTGCGCCCAGGGTTCCTCTTCGAAGTACTCGAATGCTTGGTCTTCGTCCTCGACTGGGGGGTTTAGAGCGACCATGTTGGCGGATAGCGTTTCCTCAAAGCCCCAAACGGCTCTGTCATCAGAGTACAGGGTGTCCTCTTGCTTGTAACCCGATGCTGTTAGAAGATTGACCACTTCTACTGCTGTATCAGGGATATAAATGACGTCATACTGCACCTCTGCGGCTGGACTACTCTCAGTCTAGAAAGTAACCATGTTGGCCATGACGGTCTTCTCATCATAATCAACGATATGACGTTGGCGTTAATGATGCATTGAATTTGCCCCTTCAACATATAGTAGTCCTGTGTTGAGTGATGGACGTACTGGTGATAATGACAGTACTTGGGATGGTCCACCTTTTCTACTTCATCAGGACGTCGGGATGTCGGGATGGACAGTTTGCCACTCTTCGTAAGCATATCAAAGAGCTCTAGCGTATCCTCGTCATTGAAGGAGCAAGTCTCCCTCGGCCTCTGTGCTAAAGTGACTTGGGATTCACAGCTGCTGAACCTTTGGAGATGTTGATGGTCATGGCTTGCTTACATTTTCCGTCTTTAGGGTTATTGCTGGACGAGCATCTCCCCTTGTCTTCGGGCGTAGGAAAGTGTAGCCCTAGGAGCTGCACATCCTGGGCTTTCTTTTGTGTGGCATCCGCCTCTGTAATAAAATATGTCCACTCCGTACAGGGAGTACTGTGCCATAATTTTATAGCGGGCTGCTTGTTCTTACGGAGGAGTCCACAAGCATGGGCTCGGGCATGCCGGGTGGTAGTCTGAGGGCTGCCTGGAAGAAGCGCTCGATGTATGCACGGACAGGCTCTTTCTCCCTCTGGACAATTTCTATGAGGGTCGACATGGTCATATCCATGCCTCCTTCGTAGAATCGGTCCACGAACCGAGTCTTCAGATCTTCATATGACGAGATACAGTCGTCCGAAAGAGTGCAAAACAACTCATAGGCTACCCCTGCAGGGCTTCTATGAATATGTTGGATAGGAGGACGTCATCCTTTGACAGGTGCCCCATTACTGAGGTAAAGCACCTCAAGTATTGTTGGGGAGACCCCTTCCCTTCATAAGGTGTACGCGTCTGCGAATTGTATTTGGGAGGATAGACGACATTGTCCCACTCGGCAGGGTATGGCTATCGTATCCCCATCTTTCGAAGCGTTGCTTGCTTCTCTTTGGCATCATGATGAGCATACAGCTCCTTGATGGCCTGCTGTATCACGGTCGGCATTGAGGAGCCTGTAGCCGATGGAGTAGACGAGGATGGTCCTGCCCGATTGGCAGTAGGCAACCGGCTGGATTCGTCATTGGTTGGCGGATCACGCGCAGGTGTAGAGGCAGCAGGGGCCATGCTACTCTTGAGGTCGGTTATGACCGAGGACAGGGTCTTCATGGTGTCCGTCAACGTATCTAACTTCGTCTCGAGGACTTCGATACGTTTGAGAGCTTCGTTGTTATCTTCCTCATTGCCATCGTCCATGAACACTAACCGAGTGTAAGGGTGACTCGAAGGAGCCATAGATCCTTCACTTTCTGGCTCAGACGCCTGGGTCTCGCTGTCCTGAGGATATACCGTAAGATTGTGATCTTCTTCGGACTCAGTATGGTTTCTACCCCCGGTCTAGTGACTGGCTGTGCCAACGGAGACATCCGTGTCATATTGTGCCTCGTCAGATTGGAACACAGGGTTATCATGCATGGTAGGAGGCTGGCAACCCCCAATTTTTGATAAGACACCCAATGCAGATTTGGAACGAGTGCCTTGGAACACACCTATATCGGGTACCTTAGCTTTTCTGTTCTCTGACCTCCTCTTCAGTTTAGCAACTTATACAGAAGGATTCTGGGATGACTTCTTGAAAGCTATGAAACCCTGCGCCGCATAGCATGTGGTGATGCGGGGATCGTCTTCTCTATGGCTCACTGACCTCCTATTAAGCCTCTGGCATGGGGTCGACGTGGAGTTGAGTCTCTGGAAGACGGAACGCCTGTTCGGCGATGGCGCAGTCGTCTGCTGACAACGACAGTTGATGGTAATCTGGGTACCAGAATGCCTTAATTTATGTACGTCTTGTGCCACGGATTCTTCTTCCGCTGGGTTGGATCTTCTGTCATTGCACTCCCGTTGTACATGCAAAAAAGTTGCATGTTAGCACGATCAGAGCGGGTCTGGCAAGAAAGCCTCCTATCGCTCCTGCGGGAACGCAGCTCGTGTAGCTTTCTCTCCGTGGGACGCACCCCTGGCTTGGCTTACGCACAGGAGTACCCCGATGGAAGGAAGGTTCGACTGGTTGAGGCATCGGAGCACGAGAGCCAGTCTTGTATAGCTTTTTGTCGGCTGCACGTGTTACTGTCAACACGGGCCTCTGGTTTGCCGCTGATGTCGCACGCTTGTTGTACGAAGCACGAGCTACCTGGGATCTCTTCCTACTACCCTGAGCAGGCGAGTAGTATTCAGATTCTGCCGAAGGTTTACTGGAAGGGAAAGCGATTCTATAGAAGACAGATTTCCTTACCGGCAATACTTCCGTCGTAAGGGGTTGGACCGGTGTACGCTTTATTGGGCATAATTCCTTCGTCAGATCAACCATGGAACCACCATCTTCCTCACCATGCTTTCCCGGGATGTGAATTGGGCGAGGGGATAAGGTTGTAGCAGCCGAGATCTTCTCTGTGGCATTGACGTTGAGGGGTCCTGAGAAGCAGTTCCCGCCATCGTGCTGCTAGCTGCAGCCGTCTTAGGCCTCCAGACACGTCGAGTTTTTTCGGTTGTACGAACCGCTTCGAAGTCTTTGACTTTTCATCAGAAAGGAGATAATCAAAATCTTGCTGGTCGAAATGTACGACCAGCGTGTCTTGAGAAGCTGCCTGCAAGTGTCATCAGATTACGTCACTGCCTTCTCGTTGGAGGAGAAGGTAGTCCCCAGCAGAGTCACCATTTTGTTCGATGTAACAAAAGGTTGAACGAACTTTTTGCTTTATTAAACGTATAAGGTATCTGTGTACAAAAAAGGAAGTCCTAAATAGGATATTCTAAGTACATGAAGAAGTGGTTTCTGGGAAAGTGTGACGGTGGAGCTCGAGCGCTGCAGTGGCTCCTTTACTCCGTTGACGATCTGACGACGAATCAACCTTTCTATGGCTCTCTGGCACCTTTGATGGGACTCTGGGGTAACTGATCAAGAGGCTGTCTGGATGAGAAGATCCCTTGAAGATGGTTGGTTGGTTGGTTCTTGAGTTGATAGGTGGATGAGGGTGGTCGACTCTTCGTGGATAGAGATCGCTGCTCCTTTGAAGATTGTCGATTGTCAATGCTCCCTCTCTCTTTTCGTTGCTTTTTTGGTGGAAGAAGAACTCCTTCTATTTGTAGAGAACCGAGCACATATGCGATGTGCATTAGGATTCCTGAGATATGAAAGAATCTGCCGTCATTGTACGGTACGGGCTTCTGTGGCACTGACACGTGGCGGGCATCAAGATTCTCCTCAAACAAGATCTCTGGTGGTTATAAACATAACAGAAGGAGGTGACACGTGGCACGTGCCGATTTGCTATCTTGGATACAGTCGAATAAATCTTAGGATTTCATCCTAGATTTGGAGTCTAATTGATCCTCTTCTAATATTTAAATCAATCTAATATGATATCAATCATGATTTAATCCCAATCTTCTCTGCAAGAGACGATTTAAACAAACCAATTGGGGTGGACCCATGCTTCCTGCGCCTCTGGTGAGGACTAAGTGCTGTTGTGCTTCTGGGGCGACGAGTAGACTGTGCTCTGGAGACGACGGAACCTCTGTGCTTTAAGGCGACGAGTGGACTTAGCTTCGAATGACGTCGAGACTTCTGTGCATATAGAGCAACTTATGAAGCTGTATTTTGGGCTACCGGAGTCACTGTGCTGTAGGAGACAAGTAGGCTTGTGCTTCAGGTTGGCGAGGTTACTATACTTTTGGAGCGACAGGTTGACTTGCATTGGTTGCGATAGGAGTTTCCAAGCCTCTTGTAGAGAAGTAACTTAAGCTTCTGATCCGGAGCAAACAACTGTGCCGTGGGAATAGAGGTGATGTGAGCGTATCACCATCCTGTGCCTCACACGGACACAGGTAAGTAGCTGCGCTTCTGAACAGTAAAGGCGTTGGCTACGAAGGGAAGGATATGACACCCTTGTGCATCTGAGATTGGCGCAGGCAGGTAGCTGCGCGTTTGGAGTGAAGACACTGGCTTCTGAAATAAAAGAAGGGGAGGGAGGCCTACCACCATCTTGTTTCGTAGGTTGGCGCAGGCAGGTGGCTGCGCCTCTGGCTTGAAGGCTATGACTTCTTCAAAGTGCTGAGTTACTGATATGCTTCTGAGAGGCTGCACCTACAAAAAAATTAGAACATGTTTCGGTGAAGATCAATCTTCCAGCATGTGCATCGAGAAGAAGGAAGGCTATGCTTCGATGAAGACTGCATCCCTTGTAGATCCCTCTAGGCTTCTGTCTAATCTGTACTAGATCCTTTGTAGAAGAACAAAATTAGTCCCTTATGTATAGTCTTGATGTGTCTGTACTAGACTTTGGTAGACATGACAATAAAGGGACTTCTCTCCATATCTTCTATTTTGTCTTTTTAGCACTGAGCCTCAGTATTTTGCATCTTCTGTACTTTGGCGAAGGGATGTCTTCAGCTGAGATTTTTCATGCTTCTACAGTTGGCTTACAAACTGACTCCATTACAAAATGAACGTCGATGAGATTGCCGTTCCATACATCACACCCATTTATACAACTAAAACATGCGGACACCTTGAATAGGGGATAGTTGAGACATCTCAGCTTAGATAGTTGCGGAGTCTTCAAAAGAGATTGCTTCAAGGCTTCGTACGTACAGACGAAGCTCCAAAACGTACGAGCGCTGCCTTCAGTCATGCGGTACGCTCCTCCTGATTTATAGCACCTGTAGAGAGCGAGGATCAGTACAATCAACATGTACTGGCGAGTGGCTAATTATTTTACATGCTCTCATTTGGTTCAAGAATTTAGGTGAATCATGCAGTATATTTAGTGATCTTTCTAGCCATCCTAGTCAGTTTCATACGAGCAGTTTAACAAAATATAAGCAAGGTAAATTATGCTAAAACTTACCCACGGCAACGCGTGTCATGCACATAAAACTTACTAACGCCTTCCCTCTCATTTTGATATCAATTCATATTAAGTGTGATGTGGAGGTCACTGGCATAAACTAGCCATCATGGACATAGCCTGGTTAGACGGGGTCCTTTCAATGCAAGTAGCGAGCTCCGTTGCAAGTCCTCAAATTACCCATTTCTTAAATCCAGCTCGGCTATACCGTGTTCCTTCCTAGGCCGAAACGGTCCCGTGGCCACGGGTTACCGTTCGAGGAAACAAACGCCCTTGTATACAAGTTGTCCATGACCGTTCTAGACTAAACTACTTATTCAAGCATAGTCTATGATTCATAGTAAACTTTACCAAACTCGGCGTATCTTGCCTTGTTATTTTGTACTGTACATTCATTGGTTCATCCCTTTTTTGCTTAACATAGTTTGATGGAAAACATATTATAAGCAAGCATATGAACAATTCTATGATAAGCTGTTCTATAGTCCATATACGTGACGTCGTGCAACAGTTTATTAGAATAAGCCTTTTTTATTGCATTTACAGCTTAGCATAGCATATGTTTGTATTGACAATACATTGGCGAAAAGGTTCGAGAAGAGAAGGGTTAGCCACTCACCTTAGTCTTACTTGAGGCGAGGAACTGGTTGGCCGTGCTTAGACGTCGCCGATGCGATCACCAGAAATCGCATAAGCAACTGATTAGAACACTCTGTCATTCAAGGAGTTTGATACGAAATGCGAAGTTCAAAATGCAAGCCATAAAAACCATCGAAAACAATCACGAAAACGTATTCACGAAAACCAAAGCCAAAGAGCAAATACGACATGAAAAGCAGAGCAACGGAAGGTCTCTCCCGATGTCACGACCCGCACCCTAGAGTTAGGGCACGAGAACGTAACAACGCCCAGCCTACGCCGCAGTGTCGGCGGTAGAACGCTGTCCTAGGTCTCGATGCATCTAACAGTATAAGACTAAACCGTTTATACTCCCCGAATGGGGGTGACATAGCAGAATATAAACTCAATCACATCTAAGGTAGAGCATAAAGGAAGATAGATAAAACATAAAATCGAAAAGAGATACAACAGATAGAAGTCTAAGTGTCTAAGATATAAACCCAGAATACATCTCAAAACTCAAATACAGTAATCCATAAATACAACTCAAGACGACTGAAAATAAACTATGAATAAACCCTAGCTATCTATACAACCTCTACTGTCTCCTCTAGGCTAGCAGGCAACCTCCAGACTATCTGTAAAATTTATCAACAGGTCCAGTCAGGACTGGAGCGAGCACAATACATCTCAACAAGTCATAACAGGAAAGGAAATGTAATCATGCTAGAGAATAAAATACAGGATCTGAAGAAATAGCATAATATAAAAGAGAGACTGTAAGTAAATATCTATGATATATATAAAGAGAGACAGTGCTAGTGATTTAGAGTACAGATGAACATGTGAATGGCTTAGGACTGATTCATGACTACACTAAGAGTGATTCATGACTACACTACTTTGGATATTTATTCACATGACCATTCATACTCCCCCGTACCCCAATCAATACACAAGGATCCATTCAAGCTACGTTAATATTCATGACTACACTACGTTGCCCATAAAGGGTGATTCATGAATTGATTCGTGAAGGCTCGGTGATCATGAGGGTACATGAGTCACTAGCTGATTCCCGAAGATTCATGATGATAGAAGCATATGATACGTGATGTAAGTGAAACACACATGACAAAAGTATCTGATGCTTCCGAGAGGGATAACATCTCATGAAGGGATCCATATAGTACCAATCCGTGTTACCAATGTGTCAGCATCAAGTAAGATAGTCTAAAGCAGGAAATATAATCCTAAACATGATATGAAATGATCAGAGAATGTACTCGCCTGATATCTGAATGTCCAAGGTAAAGATACTGTTCGAGGAGAGGTGTCTGGCTCCAAATTAGAACAGCACAAGTCACAACATGTCCAGAAGGGTAATATAAAGCACTACAATGCATTCTACATGAATCTAGGTCAAACTAGGCCAAAGTCAACCCTTGCTCAACTCTGGTCAACTGCACTAGTCAAACTAGGTCATGTCCTAACCCAGCAAGTCTTACTAGGCCTAACCAAGACTATCCTAGCAAGCACACATCAATACAAGGCTATACAAGCCAACATACACCCAACTCTATATAGCATGCAATTATTCAATACTCAAATAGGCAAGAATTCACATTGGATATACACTAGGTAATCTATTACTTTAAGCTATATATGTCTACACATATATACACATGCATATATTGGTATTCAATATTAGGTCTATAATCATGGCATTTCAAATGGTTATATAAACTTATATATTACAACACAATATGCTAACATATATATAATATACATACATAGCTAAGTTAACTATATTCATAAATACTTATTTAAGAGGCTATGTGTGTGTAGGTGAACATGGCAAAGGGGCAAGTGAAGGTTAAATGGGCATACATAGTGTATACATATCAAAGAGTGTCAAAGTGTAAGTGAACAAAGTGTCAAGTGTGATAGTGTCAACATAGTGTAAGGGGTACATGAGGTAATATAGGATTTGTGTTAACATAGAACATTACATCTCATTAACTCGTATATTGCATACATTACATCTATTATTATATTACATTCATGCATGCATTCATTCATCATTCATTTATTCTCTTGCACTACTATATGCACCATACATTACATACTATGGAACCTACATATTCATTACAAGCCATACTTATACATGCTTACATTAGATAGGATACTTACACCTCATACATCATTTATTTAACCATTTACTCATGCTTACATTCTCTATTTAATTACATAATGTATATACATTAACATGGGTTAAAATCGAATAGAATATTATATTACACACAAGGGTACACAAAATGCATATGCCGAATAGTAACTCATACTAATAATCAATACTGTACCATCTTAACATGAATTAAAATCTAGGATTAAAGTATGTTATAGATCTATGTGTTAGCTTTCCGAAACTTCAAACGGATCGCGTTTTCGTTTCCGGAAACTCCCGAAATCGCGAAAACACCGAGAACGCGTTTGTCTTTCATACAGCTGACACTCAAATAATTCTCTAGAAAGTTACATAAAGAATTAGGCCTATTAATACATGTTTTTGGAAAGCTAACTTCAATACGCTTCTTTTAAAAAAAACGGGCGATTAAACCGAGATTTGAGCTAGAAGTTATGACATTTCTAAGTTAGGGCTGAAATTAAAAACGTGGATAAAAATCATGACGGATTTGGGTAGTTTGAGACAAAAGAACACAAGTATATAACATAATATATCAAGAACTCACTCTCTACACTAATATATATATATATATGAGACACTATAGAACACATCTTCAATACAAAAATATGAGATTAAATATGTAATAATTCATTCATACATAACAACAACACATAGTGTGTCCAAATTTAGGATTTTCCCACATGGACACAACCACAACACAAATGACACTCCTATGACCTCCAAATAGACACAAAATGGATACAAATTGAGATACAACCATGGAGGTCATTTCTATGGGTTCAAAATAGACCTATATGCATGAGGAAATGAAAAGGAGAAGGGATTTATACCTCCCGGTAGATCGAATCGAAGAAAAACCTTCCCGGAGCGACACCGACACGTAGAGATTCCAAAAGGACACGAACGAGCTCCGAATCCTCCCAAACTTGGATAGCTTCCTCCTTGGCTAGAATGGAGAAGGAAAGAAGAAGATTTGGTGGCAAAATGGAAGGATTTGGTGGAGAAATTGCTAGGGATTGCTCTCTAGGAATTTGGAGAAGAACAAGAGAGAGAGTGTGGATGAGAATAACGAAATAAACTTGAGCCTATCCTCTTCCAAAGTGGCTGGCCATATGGGGCTATTTGTCCTATTATGGTAAGATCCAAAATGCCCCCACTAACCTATTCTATGAGTATTAGAAAAGGGCTAATTGGTTGGGGCTAAATTAGTCATTCTAAAGTCTCTAATCACACTAACCTTATCCATAATAATTAGTCTAACCTCTAACTAAAATATTTCTATCATGTTGACTAAAATTAATATCATGTGGGCCATGTCTAACTAGTGTGTGGGTTCCACTAGAGTCAAACTACCCCCGGGTCCCCGTTTCAAGTCGGATTGAGTTGAAATTCGAACCCGACTCAAATAACCCCAAAACAATATCATAAATAATAAAATAATATCAAAATAATTCAAGGAGGTCAAATGCAAAAAATATCCTTAGGCCAAAAATGACATTAAAATATCATAATCATATGGTTAGGCTCTAGGTCAAACAGTCTCTAGGGTTTCACTAGCAAAACGTCAAAACCACAAGTTATTGATTTAAATAATTTTAAAATAATTTAAAATCACTAAAAATTATATCATGAATTAAATATCATTATTAAAATAATTATAAACACGAAATTTCAAAATTATCCTCATTTGGGAAACTGGGTGCTACAACTCTACCCACCTTAGAAAAATTTTGTCCTCGAAATTTAAGATCGATAGTACTCCTTCTAGAGCCTCTAACCTACCCAATATCTAAGGTAACACTTCCTAACACTGGAATAATAAACGGACATCTAAAAAGTGTCAATCTAGGAATACCTCCAATATTGCTCTGCTGTACGGCGGTAATGGAACTTCAATAAAATATGGACTGGAACCTATATCCAAGGGACTGGACATATTTTAAAGTGGTCTTAACTAAGGATAAAAAGGAACTGATCATAGGCTATAGGTATGCTCAAACTATTATCTTCCTATTAACCATCTATTAATACATTCTATTACCATAGGAACGATGCTTTACTAAGACATATAGGCCCCTATCTCTCATAACACATTTATACTCACCAAAAGACTAGTACATCCTATCAAGGCTGATACTATAATCTCTCATAAATCTCCTAAGCTACATGTTTATAGACACACATCCCCACATCAAGGACTAACCTATATATATCTACAACTGATACTAATGGGGTGACGTCCCTATTTCCCAACAATCAAGGTCTAAAAATATTTATCTAAATCATGCAATTTGAAGGAATAGTATACAAGGTCAGGGCATACCGTAGTAGTTGGAAGTCTCACCTAGGTACACTAATCATTCTAGGTCAAACAGTACTATGGTATCAACACAAACAATCTAGGGTGTCCTAATTGGGAAGGTAAGGAAACAACAATCATCAAGGTTGTAGGGCTGTCTACCATCCTATATAAAAATTGGTCATTAACAAGCAACTAAGAAATTATTAAAAGGTTACTATTCCATAAAATGGCAAAAATTGAAAATTTAGGCACAACAAATCACAAATAGATTTTTGTCTTGACACGATCTAAGTTGATCAATTTCGGGATAAAACGAGATTTGGGCAAGAAGGGAAATCAATGAAATCAAAGTATGAGCACGAGCATCCAATGATGGAGGTTCAGGTCATGATTAAATTTAATTCGACTGAGTACGAATACGAGGTTCATAGGCGATGAAAAGATTTCAAGGAGAATTGTCAAGGCTGTCGCGAATGAGACTCTAGGGTCAAGTTTAACTATGTCTCCATTCTCGTAGATTGATACATGAAAAAGCGAACCAAAGTGCAATAGGTTGATCAGACCATCATGTACCGGTTCTGATTAGACAATATGTTAGTGGGTGGCCACCCAATAAAATATGTCATGACCAAGCTCGAAAATAGATAAGCTTGCAAAACTAAGGCTAATTTAGCAGCACAAGATATAAGGGTGGTAATGATGAAAGGAATTACGTAATCCAAGTTTCTTAACCAACGGATCAAGTAATCAGATAAGGTACAAGATTAAGCATCTAAGGAAACAAGCAGAACACCATCACATGTCGGGTCGAAAGAATTGAGTCAAGGCTGGATTTCTAATTAAAATAAGAAGAAATTTAGTATAATGGTAGAGGTTATAGTTTAGCCAGTTGACCAGAAAATCATATCAAGAAAATAGAGTACAAAAAGACGGGTTTTTAGTGGGACATGATATACCTACACGAAGGTGAGCTCGTCTAGGTCTTGCATATAAGATTTGTTGGAGGGTAACAGCTAGTATTATATTCCGAATATCAAAGTCAGGATAAGGAACGTCAAGGATCTCAATTAGAAAGTGGGAGTTCAAGAGGTGGTAATTAATGCACAAAAATAATGAAGATCGAGTTAGTCATCTGCTTCTGATACTCTTAAGTTCATCTGGTCATAACTTGCCAATCATATCTTTACCTCACCAGTCTCCATATGAAAATTTAACCTTTACTTAAACCATTACCATGACTACCGTAGGCAATTCCCAATTTCCAAACATCACTCTTGAAGCACAGCCCTCACATTTAGGAATCAACATTAACCATTTATTTAAATTTCCAAGTTCTTTCACCTTGTCTTAAATTTGACCCAAAACCTCTAAATCCCATTTACGAATTCCTTGAACTTGTTCAAATTGTTCTCCTCGTATCATTTAATTTAAATCTCTAGGCCTTACAAAACTTATCTTTCATCATAAAATCAACTTCCGTATTTTCTTCGACATAAACCCTTGAATATTATTCTCCTAAAAATATTTCACAACAATCTCTAAACTTTCATAACTTTGTGCTCTCTCTATCACTAGTCATTTCCTCGCGCGCAACATCTTGTTTAATATCCTTATTAAACACAATTAACTTCTCTTTTCCATTACTAACCTTCTACATAACCTCAGAGTAAAAGTTTTTCCCAGAATCAATAACCAAGATTTTCTAAGTTCTCAAAACTAGGTTGACCTCTGATATCCTCATTAGTTTTGAATACACCTATAAACTATCTTATAACCCCAAAATTTCTCTAAATGTAATTGTTTCCAGATTGACAGTATACATCTCTTTATTCTATTCGAGACCTTTACCACATTTCTATCTCAAGTTTCTATATGGAACACTCCACATTTGATTTCCTTTAGATCATCATAAAATAACCAGTTACGTCTTCTCTGAGCTACATAATTTACGTCACTTCCTTAGCCTTCCCATACAAAAGATACGAAGATTCAAGGGTTTCGAAGTACATTTGGTAGGGATGACAAGATATGGATAATTAATGTAATGAGACAGAGTTTAAGATAAGAGGTAAATAAGAATGCAAGGGAATAATAGCGAGAAAGAATAATGAAGATATGTTCCTTCTCATCGGTTCAAACGAGAGGAACCCATCAAGCTTAAATTCAATAGCAAGGAATGAGGGTGAATCCAAACATGAGGAAAAGGAATTCCAATTGAAGTTCAAAATGAGTTTCTCAGGGGTCGTCCCAGAAATCTCTCAAAGAATCCTAAGTGTGATTGAGTACCTTGGATTTGAAAATATTAATCTAAATACAAAATTAAATCAACAACTACAAAATTTTATCAAAATCATCAACTAATACCAGGATTCAAAGTTCTACAATGAATCCACAAAATCAAATTCAAATCAAGGAAAAAGGTGAATCAAAACAAGGAAAAGGAGTTTAAATCGGAATTCAAAATGAGATTCTCAAGGGTCCTCCCAGGAATCTCTCAAGGAATCCTAACAGTGATTGAGTATCCTCTCATCCTAACACCTTAATTTATATATCCTATAGCAGGCTCGTAGTAGTACAACTAAGTCATTACGCACTAATGCGAATCTCGACCTGCATGGGCCACCACTAAAAACGTGTCACGACCCGCACCCTAGAGTTAGGGGACGAGAACGTAACAACGCCCAGCCTACGCCGCAGTGTCGGCGGTAGAACGCTGTCCTAGGTCTCAATGCATCTAACAGTATAAGACTAAACAGTTTATACTCTCCGAATGGGGGTGACATAGCAGAATGTAAACTCAATCACATCTAAGGTAGAGCATAAAGGAAGATAGATAAAACATGAAATCGAAAAGAGATACAACAGATAAAAGTCTAAGTGTCTAAGATATAAACCCAGAATACATCTCAAAACTCAAATACAGTAATCCATAAATACAACTCAAGACGACTGAAAATAAACTATGAATAAACCCTAGCTATCTATACAACCTCTACTGTCTCCTCTAGGCTAGCAGGCAACCTCCAGACTATCTGTAAAATTTATCAACAGGTCCAGTCAGGACTGGAGCGAGCACAATACATCTCAACAAGTTATAACAGGAAAGGAAATGTAATCATGCTAGAGAATAAAATACAGGATCTGAAGAAATAGCATAATGTAAAAGAGAGACTGTAAGTAAATATCTATGATATATATAAAGAGAGACAGTACTAGTGATTTAGAGTACAGATGAACATGTGAATGGCTTAGGACTGATTCATGACTACACTAAGAGTGATTCATGACTACACTACTTTGGATATTTATTCACATGACCATTCATACTCCCCCGTACCCCAATCAATACACAAGGATCCATTCAAGCTACGTTAAGATTCATGACTACACTATGTTGCCCATAAAGGGTGATTCATGAATTGATTCGTGAAGGCTCGGTGATCATGAGGGTACATGAGTCACTAGCTGATTCCCGAAGATTCATGATGATAGAAGCATATGATACGTGATGTAAGTGAAACACACATGACAAAAGTATCTGATGCTCCCGAGAGGGATAACATCTCATGAAGGGATCCATATAGTACCAATCCGTGTTACCAACATGTCAGCATCAAGTAAGATAGTCTAAAGCAGGAAATATAATCCTAAACATGATATGAAATGATCAGAGAATGTACTAGCCTGATATCTGAATGTCCAAGGTAAAGATACTGTCCGAGGAGAGGTATCTGGCTCCTAATTAGAACAGCACAAGTCACAACATGTCCAGAAGGGTAATATAAAGCACTACAATGCATTCTACATGAATCTAGGTCAAACTAGGCCAAAGTCAACCCTTGCTCAACTCTGGTCAACTGCACTAGTCAAACTAGGTCATGTCCTAACCCAGCAAGTCTTACTAGGCCTAACCAAGACTATCCTAGCAAGCACACATCAATACAAGGCTATACAAGCCAACATACACCCAACTCTATATAGCATGCAATTATTCAATACTCAAATAGGCAAGAATTCACATTGGATATACACTAGGTAATCTATTACTTTAAGCTATATATGTCTACATATATACACATGCATATATTGGTATTCAATATTAGGTCTATAATCATGGCATTTCAAATGGTTATATAAACTTATATATTACAACACAATATGCTAACATATATATAATATACATACGTAGCTAAGTTAACTATATTCATAAATACTTATTTAAGAGGCTATGTGTGTGTAGGTGAACATGGCAAAGGGGCAAGTGAAGGTTAAATGGGCATACATAGTATATACATATCAAAGAGTGTCAAAGTGTAAGTGAACAAAGTGTCAAGTGTGATAGTGTCAACATAGTGTAAGGGGTACATGAGGTAATATAGGATTTGTGTTAACATAGAACATTACATCTCATTAACTCGTATATTGTATACATTACATCTATTATTATATTACATTCATGCATGCATTCATTCATCATTCATTTATTCTCTTGCACTACTATATGCACCATACATTACATACTATGGAACCTACATATTCATTACAAGCCATACTTATACATGCTTACATTAGATAGGATACTTACACCTCATACATTATTTATTTAACCATTTACTCATGCTTACATTCTCTATTAATTACATAATATATATACATTAACATGGGTTAAAATCGAATAGAATATTATATTACACACAAGGGTGCACAAAATACATATGCTGAATAGTAACTCATACTAATAATCAATACTGTACCATCTCAACATGAATAAAAATCTAGGATTAAAGTATGTTATAGATCTATGTGTTAGCTTTCCGAAACTTCAAACTGATCGTTTTTTCGTTTCCGGAAACTCCCGGAATCGCGAAAACACCGAGAACGCGTTTGTCTTTCGTACAGCTGACACTCAAATAATTCTCTAGAAAGTTACAGAAAGAATTAGGCCTATTAATACATGTTTTTGGAAAGCTAACTTCAATACGCTTCTTTTAAAAAAACGGGAGATTAAACCGAGATTTGAGCTAGAAGTTATGACATTTCTAAGTTAGGGCTGAAATTAAAAACGTGGATAAAAATCATGACGGATTTGGGTAGTTTGAGACAAAAGAACACAAGTATATAACATAATATATCAAGAACTCACTCTCTACACTAATATATATATATATGAGACACTATAGAACACATCTTCAATACAAAAATATGAGATTAAACATGTAATAATTCATTCATACATAACAACAACACATAGTGTGTCCAAATTTGGGATTTTCCCACATGGACACAACCACAACACAAATGACACTCCTATGACCTCCAAATAGACACAAAATGGATACAAATTGACATACAACCATAGGGGTCATTTCTATGGGTTCAAAATAGACCTATATGCATGAGGAAATGAAAAGGAGAAGGGATTTATACCTCCCGGTAGATCGAATCGAAGAAAAACCTTCCCGGAGCGACACCGACACGTAGAGATTCCAAAAGGACACGAACGAGCTCCGAATCCTCCCAAACATAGGTAGCTTCCTCCTTGGCTAGAATGGAGAAGGAAAGAAGAAGATTTGGTGGCAAAATGGAAGGATTTGGTGGAGAAATTGCTAGAGATTGCTCTCTAGGAATTTGTGGAAGAACAAGAGAGAGAGTGTGGATGAGAATAATGAAATGAACTTGAGCCTATCCTCTTCCAAAGTGGCTGGCCATATGGGGCTATTTGTCCTATTATGGTAAGGTCCAAAATGCCCCCACTAACCTATTCTATGAGTATTAGAAAAGGGCTAATTGGTTGGGGCTAAATTAGTCATTCTAAAGTCTCTAATCACACTAACCTTATCCATAATAATTAGTCTAACCTCTAACTAAAATATTTCTATCATGTGGACTAAAATTAATATCATGTGGGCCATGTCTAACTAGTGTGTTGGTTCCACTAGAGTCAAACTACCCCCGGGTCCCCGTTTCAAGTCGGATTGAGTTGAAATTCGAACCCGACTCAAATAACCCCAAAACAATATCATAAATAATAAAATAATATCAAAATAATTCAAGGAGGTCAAATGCAAAAAATATCCTTAGGCCAAAAATGACATTAAAATATCATAATCATATGGTTAGGCTCTAGGTCAAACAGTCTCTAGGGTTTCACTAGCAAAACGTCAAAACCACAAGTTATTGATTTAAATAATTTTAAAATGATTTAAAATCACTAAAAATCATATCATGAATTAAATATCATTATTAAAATAATTATAAACACGAAATTTCAAAATTATCCTCATTTGGGAAACTGGGTGCTACACCCGACTCAGCCGCAGAGTCTATCCTCGAGGCAAAACCCGCTGAATATGAGACTTAATTACGAAGAAGCCTTTCCATAACGAAAAAATGATCTTAATTCAATCGTTCCCATTCGACAGCTTCAAACAATCTCGACCTATCAGTTTCGACTAAATCGATAGCGACAGTATTCCTTTCTCGTGCATCCCGTGGATGAAAAATAGGGCATGATGTAGGGATGGGGCACTACACCATAACTAACTAAGAAAAAGTTTTGTCCCCAAAACTTAAGAAGAGAACCTACCGCTAGGATAAAAGAGAAGGGAACTTTTCCCTCATCTCAGACTCAAGCTCCCAGGTCGACTCCTCGACCGCATAGTTCTTCCAGAGCATGCGAGCGAAAGGGATAGAATAATTCAAAAGTAGCTTATCCTTGCGCTCCAAGATTTGCACAGGCTCTTCTACATATGATAAGTTTACCTGCAGATTCAGCTGGCCAAAATCTACCACATGGCTCAGATCGTGCACGTACTTTCAGAACTGAGAGACATGGAAGACGTTGTGCACATCCGACAATGCTGGCGGCAATGCAATCTAGTAAGCTACTCGGGCGACTCACTTCAATATCTCGAAAGGACCGACAAATCTTGGACTCAACTTTCCTTCAGCTCCAAATCTCATGACTTCTTGCATAGGCGTGACTTTCAGAAACATGTGATCGCCCTCTAGGAATTCAAGGGGTCGTCGGTGAGTGTCGGCATAGCTTTTCTACCGACTTTGTGCTATCTTTAATCTCTCCTGTATCAACTTAACTTTTTGTACAGTCTGCTCTACTAGTTTCGAGCCGAGTATCTGTATTTCCCTGACTTCATCCCAGCAAATGGGCGATCTGTACTTCCGTCGGTGCAAAGCTGCATACGACGCTATTTGGATGCTGGACTGATAGCTATTATTATATACAAATTTGGGCAACGGTAGATGAACATCCCAACTTGACTTCAAGTCGATTGCATAAAGGCGTAACATGTATTCGAGAATCTAATTCACCCGCTATGTTTGGCCATCGATCTGAGGATGGTATGCTGAATTAAACTTTAACTTGGTTCACATTGCTAACTGAAGAAAGCACCAGAAACATGACACGAATCGTCCATCCTGATCTGAGACAATTGATACTGGAATCCCGTGCAGCCGAACTATTTCATCAAGATAGATCTGAGCAAGGCGATCGATGCTCCAAGTGACTTTAATGGAAATGAAGTGCGCTGACTTGGTTAATCGATCGATGATGACCCAGACGACATCGTTCCCCCACGGCATCTTCGGCAGTCCAACAACAAAGTCTATAGTGATGTGATCTCATTTCCATTCTGGAATAACAAGGTTTTGTATCTCCTCGCCCGGTCGCTGGTGCTCAGCTTTTACCTGCTGGCAGGCTATACATTATGACACGAAGAGTGTAACATCTCTCTTCATGTCGTGCCACCAAAAGACAATGCGGAGGTCCTTATACATCATGGTGCTTCCAGGATGCAAGGAAGATTTTGCATAATGCGCTTCCGACATTATCTCATTTCTGAGTTCTGGGTTATCCGGTACATATAGCCTGTCCTTCACTCGCAATATTCTCGACTCGTCTTCTGTAAAGTCAGACGCCTTCCCCTTTGATATTAGCTTCCGCATCTTCTCCAGGTATGGATCATCCTTTTGAATAGTCTTGATCTTTTCTAATAGGCTCGGTTCTAGCCGCAGTTACGCCAGATGCGCACCCACAAATCGTACTCAGAGTTCTATGCCCATTCCTTTCAAGTCGTGCAACAGTTGACTGTTGATGGATAGTGAAGCTATGTACTTCCGACTCAGTGCACCCACCATAACATTCTCCTTGCCCGACGTATAGTCGATCGATAAGTCGTAGTCTTTAATCAGTTCCAACCATCGCCTCTGCCACAAATTCAGTTCCTTCTGGGTGAAGAGATACTTGAAGTTCTTGTGGTCCGCATAAATCCTGCACGCCATGCTATAAAGATAGTGGCACCATAGTTTCAACTTAAATATAATTGCTTCTAATTCTAGGTCATAAGTAGGATAGTTCTTCTCATGCGGCTTTAGCTGTCTTGAAGCAAAAGATATCGCCTTATCCTGCTGCATGAGCACACACCCGAAACCCTGGCTAGAAGTATCACTGAAGATTTGAAATCCCTCTGTCCCTTCAGGAAGAGCAAGTATTGGGGCCGAAACGAGTCGCTATTTTATCTTCTGGAAAGAAGTTTCCCAGTCGTCTGACCACTCGAACGCGATTCCCTTCTGGGTGAGGCGAGTCAACGGCGATGTAATCTTCGCGAAGAATTTCACGAAGCGTCTATAGTTATCCTGCCAAGCAGAGGAAGCTTCAATTTTTACTGACCGGTGTGGGTTTTTTCCAATAAACAACTGCTTCAACTTTCTTTGGATCGACCGAAATACCGCCGGCGGAGATAATGTTCCCAAAGAATGATATGCTATTCAGCCAGAACTCACATTTGCTCCTTTTCGCATACAACTGATTATCTCGGAGGATCTGGAGTACGATCTGCAGATGTTTTACATATTGCACACGATCCTTCGAGTAGACGAGGATGTCGTCTCTGAAGACTACTACAAATTTATCGAAGAACGGACGGAACACTCGATTCATTAGATCCATGAAGGCGACATGAGCGTTTGTCAGGTCGAATGGCATTACCAAGAACTCGTAGTGGCCATAACGAGTGCGGAAGGCAGACTTCGGCACGTCCTCTGGCTTGACCTTGAGCTGGTGATAACCAGATCGAAGATCAGTCCTCAAAAATACCGTGGCACCATAGAGCTGATCGAACAAATCTTCAATGCGGGGTATGGTATTTGTTCCGGATGGTGGCTTTATTCAATTCCCGTAGTCGATACAGAGCCACATCGACCAATCCTTCTTCTTGATGAACAACGCAGGGACATCCCATGGCGAGACACTAGGACGAATGAATCCTTTATTGAGTAATTACTGTAATTGTACTTTAAGTTCTTTTAATTCTGCAGGGGCCTTTCTGTACGGGGCCTTGGAAATCGGTCGAGTATTGGGACGGTGTCAATAGTGAACTCAATTTTTCGACCGAGTAGCATGTCGGGTAGCTCGTCCGGGAACACGTCTGGAAATTCTGCCATAATATCAGTTTGATTCGTATTTGTACCATCCTGTCGTGTGTCTCGAACGAATGCTAAGTAGCCTTCGCATCCGGAATGCAGTATCTGTCGAGCAGAGATTGTCGAGATCACCATACAGGTTATCGACGCTTTGCCACATGAGTAGCAGAATTTAGGCTCCCCCGGTAGACGGAAGGTGACCTTATTTCCTGCACAGTCAATAGTGGCCGAGCAAGCACAGAGACAATCCATCCCCAGAATGATGTCGTAGTCCTTAAGGTCCAGAATTATCGCATCTAGTGTCAATTTTCTCCCACCTATACATATGCAACCGTCTCTACCGATAGTGTTTACAAGGATTTGTGTGCCCGACGGGGTGCTAACGCTAAGGTTAAGGCCTAACGGTGCCATGGGAAATTTGTGTTCATCAATAAAATCTGCCGCTATAAAACTATTGGCAGCACCCGAATCAAACAGTACACGAGCAGGTTTATGATTGAAAAGTAGTATACCTGTCATGACTGTATCAGAGGCAAATGCCTCATCTCGAGTCCTGGCATAAACGCGGCCCTAGGAATTGGGGTGACAGTCTTGACCATTCTGCGACGCGGGTTGTTGGGTTCGAGGCACTGGACCCTGGTTCCCTGGACGATCTTGTTGTTGTTGGGGTGCCATTGTCGGCCTTCTGGTTGGATAATTAGCACGAATGTGGCCTTTTTTACTACAGTTACAGCATCCACCTTCCGGTATCTGGCAGTCGTTGATAGTGTGACCTAGCCGGTGACATCGGGTGCATCGAGGCCATGGGTTACACCCTTGATATCCTCATTGTTGCCCATTATTCGGACGCTTGGTCGTATTGTTTCCTCCTGCATGGCTAGGGCGTTTGTGATTGTATGTATACACAATGCCGACAGCAGCTGGAGGATATTGGTGTTCAAGGCGGAGAGCATGGTTCAGGGACTCGCCCATTGTCTTGTAGTCCAGAATTGACACATGATCAGAGATAGAGGGCCGTAGACCCACTTCGAACCGTCGAGCACGAGTCTCCATTGTAGGCAATAATGATCTAGGAAATTTAGCCAGTTTATTGAATTCTGCTGCATATTGCCGCACCATCATATTCCTTTGCTTCAACTGTATAAATTCATTCTCCTTTTTTTGTCGAACGGCTGCAGGTAGGTACTCGATTTTGAACGCCTGTCGGAAGGTAGCCCAAGAGATTTTCGCTGTCTCGTCATCCCGCCGAACCGCTCGCTTTTGTACGGCCCACCAGTTGTGTACGTTCAATTGGAGTAGAAGTTGAGCACATGCAACTTTCTTGGACTCATCCACGTCCAGAAGCTCGAAACGGTCTTCCAACTCCTCCAACCAATCGATCACCAAAGAAGGGTCTTCAGTACCGCAGAAGGATGTGCGACAATTTTTTGTGAATCGGGACTCCGGCTCGATTTCGATCGATCGGGCTGCAGGCTTGGTTACGGCATGAGTCGTTGTAGAGTTGCTGTTGGCCACAACTGTCTAGACGATTTGCTGAAGTGTATCAAGTTGTATCTACTGTAACTTGAATTGTGCATCGAATCGGGCCTCAAACAGAGTCTGTCGTGCCTCAGCTTGTCTCCGCTGGTCTTCAATGGGCTTTCGATGTTGTTCGCTCAGGCACTGATTGGCTTCGGATTGTCGTTGTTGTGCTTCCAGCATGCGCATCATCCGTTCCATGGGTTCTATTGGGACGTTTGAGGGTCCCGTCCCTGAGCTGCTCAAACCACTCGAAGTACTTTTTTCGTTCCCGTCCGCAGTTTCTCAGACTTCTGAAATTAGAACGCAACTCATATTAGTCTCTGAAAATATTATGGACTCATTATATGGAATAACTCATCTCATCGACACGAGGTCGAAGGTTCGAGACTCAAGCGGAAGGCCAAAAAACGTAAAGCTATGCTCTGATACTATTATATCATGTCCCGATTTTCGTAGAATCGATAATCGTCCCCCGGACGTGATGCCGTGCGAACCTAAGTTGTGATCGCAGAAGGCATAGTCATAAGGTTATCCGAAACACAACAACAAGAGAGTGTGCAGAGTAAATTGAACACATTATATATAGAGAAACTTGAGCTTTATTGATAATGAACATCATATTACAGACTTGATACAAATGTGCCATGCGGGCTTACAAACTGACTCCATTATAAAATGAACGTCGATGAGATAGCCGTTACATATATTACACCCCTTTATACAACTAAAACATGCAGACACCTTGAATAGGGGATAGTTGAGATATCTCAGCTTGGATAGTTGCGGAGTCTTCAAAAGATATTACTTCAAGGCTTCGCACGCACAGATGAAGCTACAAAATGCACGACCACTGTCTTCAGTCACGCGGCACGCTTCTCTTGATTTATAGCACCTGTAGAGAGCGATGATCAGTACAATTAACGTGTATTGGCGAGTGGCTAATTATTTTCCATGCTCTCATTTGGTTCAAGAATTTAGGTGAATCATGTAGTATATTTAGTGATCTTTCTACCCATCCTAGTCAGTTTTATACAAGCAGTTTGACAAAATATAAACAAGTTAAATTATGCTAGAGCTTACCCATGCACATAAAACTTACCAACGCCTTCCCTGTCATTTTTATATCAATTCATATTAAGTGTGTGATGTGGAGGTCACTAGCATTAACTAGCCATCCGGGACATCGCCTGGTTAGATGGGGTCCTTTCAACGCAAGTAGTGAACTCCGTTGCAAGTCCCCGAATTACCCGTTGCTTAAACCCAGCTCGGCTATACCGTGTTTCCTCCTAGGCCAAAACGGTCCCGTTGCTCCGTGTCATGACCCGCACCCGCTTTTCGGATACGAGACGTGTCCAAGCGAGCCTACGCCGCAGAGTCGGTGGTAGAATGCTGTCAAGCCCGCAAGAAATAATTGCTCAAAATAAATTTTATTGCTCATTCAAATTTCTAAATTTATTACAACATTTACAAGATTTATATTGGAAAGAAAATACAACGTTCTTACACATTTAATGAAAATAATACCACTACTATCTATTTCTAGGTTTATGTCTACAAGTACACCCGTATCTCCCAAGGCTAAGTGAATCCACGGCTAACCTAAAAAATGTTGGTTTCCAGTCAGGAATGAAACAAGCACACAAACCGATGGCAATGCGAAAACACAATAGAATTAACAAGACATGAAAATAGCATATGAGAGATGAAAACCATAAAGTAACAGATGACATGGCACGATGGAGAAGACAAGGAAAACAAATAAAAGACGACTATCTATGTGGTTTGAAATATCCTTTTCGACATGTGAACAGCTATGGGGTAAATCCGGCACCTGCACGTGTCGTATGCAGATGCTATTATTCACGAATAGACATCATGGGGATAGTTCTGGGTAGTCCACATGTCTACTAAGATATTTCCCCTCTCGACTACTCCGTGTGACGAGCGTGTCAACAAGCAGCAAGATATATGTATAAACATAAAATAAAAAGACTACTATAAATCGAAAAGCAATCAGAAAGTGTACTTGCCTGAGGTCCTTAGCTGGTAAAACAAACCATCTTGTTGGGTCCAGCATAGTCCAGTTAGCCTAGGGTGGATATGAGGTAGTCAGAATACCAAGAAATAGGAACGTATGACTAGTCATGATCGAATTTCGATAATCAAAGAGAATTTATATATAAATAAATATATATAACTATTTTAGAAAATATTTAGAATACTAGAAAACTATATTTTATTAGTTAAATAATTTTAGATAAATACTTAAAAGTCAAGAAATCATTTTAAGGCTAGAACCCAATCTTTTCAAAATACACTTTTGATTAAAAGACATATTTAAATAAAATTAATTCACTAATATATTTTAGAAACATCTTTACATATAGATTAAAATCAAGTAACAATATTAATATCAACAACCCAAGGATAATATTAATATTAATAATAAAATACTACTAGTATTTTATAACTTATAGGCCCAAGCCCCAAAATATTTAGAGCCCAACCCATAAATCCTTATTCAAAAAGTCCAACCCATATATTTCCAAAATTAATCCTATAAAATTATATCTAAAATATTAGCTAAAACTTATAGGACCCAAACTAATACCTAATAAAACTATTTTAAATCCCACAAAAATTTGGCCCGAGTTAGATGAACTAAGTCCAGAGACTGGACCTGGCCCATTCCACAAACAACAAAAATAATAAAATAAAACAAACAGTAAAGTGAAAGAAGAAAAGTTGTTCCAGGAGTTCCTTAATAGAGAGAGAATAACAAGAAAAAGAAGAAAATGGAAAGGGGAGAGGGTTTACCAAGTTTTCCACCAACCAGCGGTGGCTTGCGCGCCGACGAGACAACAACGCGGAGGGCGACGCGGTGGTGCTAGGTCGCTGGAGGAGAGGAGCGGCTGCAAGCGGTCGGGGAGGACAGCGATCGGGGCGCATGTAGGAGGGTACGACGATGCTCGCCGGGCCGCAGGCGGCGCTCTCGTGCGGAGGCGCGCACATCGACAGGGAGTAGCCGACGGTCACGCGATGCGAAATGCCTCAAAGGTGGAGGAGCTCCCTCGATCTGGAGAGGAGAGAGCGTCGGCCGGAGATCGGCTCGGCCACGCGATGCTGGCGGACTAGGAGCGTTGGTTAGCACGGCTGGTCACGCGGGCTGCATTGGCTGCAGTATCGGACCTTGGCACGACGACGCTTGGGAAGCGCGGCTCACCACGAGTGGTGCTGGTGGCGCTCGACGACACCGGTGAGGTCGAGATTTTAGGATTTTGGTTATTTTGGTGTCTTGTGTCCGATTCGTTGGACACGGAGGATGTATCATTGGGTCGTGTCCAATTCGGATATAGGAATTTTATTCTGTGGTGTAGCGGCTGGACACAATAGTAAATAAATTTAGTGGAGGCAAGGACACGGACACACGGGTCCTGACACGGTCACAGGCTTTATGTGCTTGGCTATGATGATGGTGGCGGTGAGGGAGATCTGGTTGTAGTTGTTGGTTTGGTGGTGATGACAAAATCGACGACGGGATGGCTGCTTGACAGGAGATCGGTGGGATTTGCCGGGATCAGGTGGAGACGTGGTTGCGCTGGTGATATATCGATAGCGTTGGAGGGTGACGTGAGGGTGAAAAGGTGCATAAGGTATTATATATTAGGGCGAGAGAGGAAGGGATATATATATATATATATATATATATATATATATAAGATATGTAATATATATATATATATATATATATATATATATATATTACATATCTTATATATATATATATATATATATATATATATATATATATATATATATATATATATATATATATATATATAAGATATGTAATATATATATATATATATATATATATATATATATATATATATATATATATATATATAAATATATATATATATATATATAAGATATGTAATATATATATATATATATATATATATATATATATATATATATATATATATATATATATATATATATATATATATATATAAAATATATATACATATATATATATATATATATATATATATATATATATATATATATATATATATATATATATATATATATATATTACATATCTTATATATATATATATATTTTATATATATATATATATATATATATATATATATGTATATATATATATATATATATATATATATATATATATATATATATATATATATATATATATATATATATATATATATATATATATATAAAAGATATGTAGAGAAAAATTTGGCTCCAGATGAATCATATCTGGATTAGAACAAAACTAGTTTAATCTAATCCAAACCAAATAATTGATAATACCAATATTTTAGATTAACATTTGGTATTATCAAATAGATTGAATAATATGTATTGAGATCTAGCTCGAATGAAAGCTCAGAATAATACTTTTAAAAAAAATGATATTTAGTATTTTAAATAATCCTTAAAATAAATTTTCATAAAATCAATTCTCAACGTATTCTTGAGAATAATTCAATTATTTGTGTATAAAAATAAAACTAGATTAATTAAATCTAACTATAGTATTTGGTACAATAATAATATTAATATTATCAAAAATAGCATTTTATAGTTATCAATCAAAACTAGATTATCAAATCTCAATCGCCATAATGGTTGCAAATATATTCAATATAAAATATTATTTAAAACAAGTTTTATAAATTCAAATCTTAAACGTAATTGCGGGTAATAAATCAAATAATTCTTAAAAGTATGTTTTCATAAATCTAAAAATCTATTTTAAAAATAATTGGACAAACTTTTAGAATCAAACCAATTAAACACTGGATCAAATAAGTTCTAGATTTACTCAAAATCAATCTATCATGATTTAAAAACAAGACCAGATATTATTAGTAACATTTAAAATACATTTAATCGAATTTTAACTTAATACTTTGTAAATAATAACAATAATTCCTTGAGTCAATATTCAAATATTAAAACATATTTTTAAATCTTAAAAATAATTAATAAGTTTAAAATATCGTTTATAAGATAAAATCATATGAAAATAGTTTTCCTTCATTAGTCAAAATATCTTTCGTATGCTAACAACCGATTTTCTACTATAAATATTTAGACAAACTAAAAATTAAAAAAATCCGGGAAGAGGAGTTACACTCCGGGTCACCATTCGAGGAAACAAACGCCCTTATATACAAGTTATCCATGACCGTGCTAGACTAAACTAGTTATTCAAGCATAGTTTATGAATCATAGTAAAGTTAACCAAACTCGGCGTATCTTGCCTTGTCATTTTGCACTGTACATTCGTTGGTTCATCCCATTTTTGCTTAACATAGTTTGAGGGAAAACATATTATAAGCAAGCATATGAACAGTTCTATGATAAGCAGTTCTATAGTTCGTATATGTGAAATGTTGTGCAATAGTTTATTGGAATAAGTCTTTGTTTTGTTGCATTTACAGCTTAGCATAGCATATGTTGGTATCAATAATACATCAAAGAAAAAGGTCGAGGGGAGAAGGGTCAACCACTCACCTTAGTCTTACTTAAGGCGAGGAACTGGTTGGCCGCACTTAGTCGTCGCCTCCGCGATCACCTGAAATCGTATAAGCAACTGATTAGAACACTGTGCCATTCAAGGAGTTCGATACGAAATGCGAAGTTCAAAATGCAAGCCATAAAAACTATCGAAAATATTCACGAAAATACATTCATGAAAACCAAAGCCAAAGAGCAAGTACAACATGAAAAAGCAGAGCAACGGAAGGTCTCTTCCGACTCAGCCGTAGATCTATCCTCGAGGCACAACCCGCTGAATATGGGACTTGATTCCGAAGAAGCATTTCTATAACGAGAAAAGGATCTTAATTCAATCGTTTCTCTTCGTCCTGTGTCGGTACGTCTCTGGTCTCAGCTCCCAAACCATAAATCTTCGGATAATCTTCTGCTTCATCTAAGCCCGAAAAATAACCAGGTCCTCAGGGGAATATCAAGGTACATAATATACATGCCATGGTATAAATATGGAAATACGAACTAAGACAATCTACTATATCCGGACTATGTGTTATGCAAGTGAGAAACCTTCCTATAATATCAGACCTCTCCACTGAGTCTCACAAGCTCCTTAGTAGGATATTTCACCCAGTACCGTATCGTAGAACCAAGAACAATCAAACATGATAGTGATAACCTCTACTCAGGTACTGAGCTAAAGGGTCACATAAACAACAGGCCACATGACAATAGGTCTGATACTATAGTTACGCCCCAATACCATGTCTAGTATCTATCATACAGTCAAGTCCATGCAATCATCTCAATAACAATAATAATAATGATAAGCAATCCAGAATACTACTATGAGGCCAATACCACGAATATTCATGTAAACCTTACATCATGAATGTGTCAGTGTCCTGTAGTCAATCGTGTCAATGGATACGTCAACATGCACCTAATGCCTAAGTCAATACTCGGTGTCATCATCATGACATCGGTACCCATCTACGAAATGGATACTAAGTATCGACAATCCTAAGTCATGCAATGCTAACAAATAAACAACATAAAATGAAAAGAAAATAATCCAAACCGCGATAAGGTACACTTGCCTGTAACTGCGGTCTAAAGGTATGCCTGACCAACTCTGGTGTCTCCGTCACTCCCTCTTAGATCGCCTATAATAATAAACTATCATTAATACTCTATATCGACCTACCATATATATAGTTTATATTAGTATTTATACCTAGTAGTCGCCCCTAACGTTGATACAACACTATCTAATGTATAAGTACCAACTTCTCTCATAAAAATAATTTATAACTATAAAAAAATAATAAATCTAAATTATGAAAAATAATTATAAATATCTATATATTACCAATATTAATATTTTAATGGTGAAACTCATTCACAACAGGTCTCATATCAATACTACACATTAATACCACAATCGACCTACTAATTTATCCCCGAAATAATAATTAATTACAAATGTTCAATTTTCTAAAAATTCCAAAAATTAGCTAAATAGTATTTGTAACATTAAACCTTGCACAAAAATTGTTTAGTAGAGTTTTACGAAGTATTGGGACTTTTAGACATAAAGAACGTAGGATTTTTGGCCCTCGCATCGCCACATCGTGAATGCGAATGCCAGTGAATGGTGCTGTTATTCGGGGTGCTACTCCCCCTCCTCCTTCAATCTGATTGTGAGATCTCTTCTGACCTCCAGTCCTTGCTGTGATCCTCTGGATGGTGATCTCATGCCTTCGGGTTGCCGTCAACACCTTATCGAAAGTTTGGTAGTTGTGTCCCTCTATCAATTACAATAGTTCAAGATGAAACCCTTGCCGAAACCTCATAGCCCTCTGGCTCTCTGTTGCTACCATCTCTGGGGCAAACCTACTCAGTCTGCAGAACTCTGCAGCATAAGCATCCACTGTCTTGCCAGCCTGTTTGAGGTTGATAAACTTCTGTTGTAGCTCAAACTGCGCCACAACTCTATAGTACTTTATCTTAAATCTTACAGTAAAATCATCCCAAGCTACAGGACGTCTGATGCCCACTTCTTCTGATTCCTACCATTCACGTGCAAGGTCCTGAAGTAACAGCTTCACTAGATCCACACGTTCTTCCGCCGGTACCTTAGCCGCTGTCAAAATAGACTCGATGTCCTTAAGCCATGCATCTGCTGAAATGGCATCTTCCGTGCCCTCGAAACGACGGGGATTGTACTTGCAAAATCTTGTTGATGCTCCTGAATCTGCCCTTACCTCTCTTTCTAAAGTCGTTTGCAATCCTTGGTTGACTAATACATTTTGCTCTTGTAGCTGAGTGTGCATGTGTTACTGAGCCAACATCTGATGTTGTTGAGTAACCATTATCCCCCTTATGATTTCTAAAATGGCTGGTGTGTCTACTGCCATAGGGGTAGGTGGAACTGTTGGTGGCGCTGGAACCTTCGGATACTGCGGTCCAGTTGTTGGTTCTACTATCACCTCTTCTTGGATGGTCTCTTGAGGTAGTACTGGCCCTTATTACTGATCAACAGGGTCTCGCTGTCTATGTTGCCCTTGTTGTTGCTATCCAGCTCTAGCAGATGCGGACGAAATGCCCCTAAGAAGGGACAAGAGAACAATCAAACGAACGGACAGGAAAGATCAATGAAGTCAAAGGATACCAGAACGTCAAGCTAGGGTCGAGAGTAACGAATCATGAGATCAAGGGGAAACATGTGTGATTGAGACATCCTATAAATTATAACACCCCACAAGTCTGAAATCAGACCTGCATGGGCCACCACAAAAACCTTGTCATGCCTCAGAACCAGAATACCGGAGAGCGGGGGAGTAACTCAGCCAGCTACGTATTACGGGTAGATGAATACCGTATAATACGATCAATGCTGTCTAAAAGATGAGGGGGTGCATACTTCATGAAAGTCTCACTAGGGTTACTTGACATCTATTGTCTCAATCATTCAAACAAGAAGCAATAATAAAGAACGTGTCACGACCCGCACCCTAGAGTAAGGGCACGAGAGCGTAACAACGCCGAGCCTATGCCGCAGTGTCGGTAGTAGAACGATGTTCTAGGTCATGAACTATAAGTAACATAATATGAATACTCTCCATAAGGAGGCCAACACAGAGGTACAACTCAATTACAATCTAGAGATAAAATATGGCACGATAAAATAGATAAGAGAATCCTCCACTGAGGTACAGCAGAATGAAATAACAAAGTCCCAACATCACTAAAATATACAACTCTAGAAAATAAAGGCAACAGCTAAACATGAAAAGAAGAACAGTCTAAGCTATCTATACTATACAAGGTATCATCCTGAGCAGCTGCCTGAACCTCCCAGGGGTCCAGGTCGCGAGTGTCAACAAAGCAAGCTCCAAGTAAGGGGGTGCAGGGTTCCTCATCATCCTCTGTAAAATTTTCAACAGGTCCAGTCAGGACAGGAACGAGTACAACTTATCAAAAAATCTCAAGTAAATGACAGAAAATTATAAAGCAGTTATAGACAGTTTTATTGATAAATATGGCAGTTTATATACAGGTGATGGTATGGAGAACAGATAAGATACAAGGAAAGTAAGAACTAAAACAAGAGAAGAATGATGGCAATGAAGACTGTAAAATAAATCTAGCTGAACTAAAGTAACATAATATGTCCAGAATGTAAATATAAACAAGTGCAAAACCCAAGTAAATCCAGACAACATGAATCTGATACCAGGTGGTTCCAGTACAAGATGAGTCCGGTATAAGGTGAGTCCAGTTGGTGATCAAAGGTTCCAGGGTGAGTCCAGCCTATACTCTAACAGTATGTTTTAAAATATCGGGATCGACATGTGAACGGCTGTAGGTAATACGGCACACCGCACACTCGGCCAAGTGTGGGATGGCTATCGTTCCAGTATAATTCTAAGGGAGTGGTTCCAGTATTTGGAAATGTTCACATGTCTACTCCAATATTTCTCCGCCCACAAGTATAAGTGAATCCAGAAAACGACACGAGAATCGAGATGAGTCCAGCCAAACATAATGATACCAGCAAAAGATTCCAGAGTGATTCCAGTAGGTGGTTCCAGTAGTGATTCCAGAAGGTGATACCAGTAGTGATTCCAGAAATAGAGGCCAGATAATATGGTATGTGTGTCGTATACATGAATCCAGAAATATCCATACGTGTTATAAGAATCACATAAAACTAACTAGAACTGAAGTACAGTAATTGACAAGTAAATGAAAGAACTATCAGAGAATGTACTCGCCTAATGTCTGAATGTCCAAAGTAAATATACTGTCCGATGAGAGGTGTCTGGCTCCTAATCAGAACAACACAAGTCACAACAAGTCCAAAATGACAATATGAAGTTCTAGTATGCATTCTACATGATTCTAGGTCAATCTAGACCAAAGTCAACTCTTGGTCAACTTGGTCAACCCTGAAAGTCAAACCTAGGTCAACTATGGTCAAACTAGGTCTAACAAGTCTAAATTAGGTCAAACAAGTTATTCTAGGTCTAAATAAACTAAATATATGCAAATCAAGTATCCGAGATAGCTACTAACACATAGCCTAAGTCACTTGCTAAACCAAGCACAAAACTAAACCATAAGCTAACAAGGCACACAAACTTAGTCATATAATGTATATATATTATTCACATTCACATATTCATATACATAGATATATATAGGAAAGCTATATATATATAGGCACATACATATATATATATATATAGAGAGAAAGAGAGGTAAAAGAGTAAGTGAGTATGTGTGTGTTTGGCATGTGTGTGAAAGGATATGTGTTAATGTTCTAAAATTTAGTGATAGGTTGGTGTATGTGACATGGGATACATGATGTCAAAGGGTGTATGAATGCATGTGTGTAAAAGGTTATAGGTTAACTCAGTTTATAGAAATACATACATACATACTTATCTTGTATACATGCATACATACATATCATGTATATTACATTTACATGATACATACATGTATACTCGTATTATATTATACTTACATTCATGCATATTAGATACTTGTATTTATATTAACATATTGCAAATATTCATTTCATTCATGCATCTATGCATTACCTACATGTTTTATACATATGCATACATTGTATATTCATATCATTTCATACATTAACATAGAGACATACAAACATACACACATCATATATTTCATACCTTGCATTACCTTACATATCATGTTATATATTATCATTCATTTCTTTCATATATTACATTCTATATTACCTATATACATGTATTTTCTCCATTCATTCATGCTTGCATCATATACTCTACATTACCATACATGTTATCATTATATATTGTATTATAATATTTATACATTATACATTCATATCTATCATTACATATATATTTTGCATTCATAACTAGCATTCATTATATACTTTCATGCATACATTGTATATCATTCTTTCATTCATGCATTGCTTATATGCATTATATTAATAGCATTCCTACATGCTTGCATTCAACCATATATATAAATTAATGTAAAGAGAATATATATCATATATATATATCATTTTATTCATCTAATATATCATGCATTACATACTCTATATTCATTTAATATCCATACTACATAGGCTCATAGGTTACACAAAATGCATATATCGTATAGTCACTCTTCTACTTAAAACCAATACTGTACCAATTGGGCATTTATTAAATTCTAGGATTAAAGTATGTTGTAGATCTTCGTGTTAGCTTTCAGAAACTTTAAACGGATCGCATTTTCGTGTCCGAAAGCTCTCGGAATCGCGAAAATACCGAAACACGTTCATCTTTCATACAGCTAACACTCAAATAATTCTACAGAAAGTTACAGAAAGAATTTGGCTTACTTAAATATATATTTGGAAAGCTAACTTCGATACGGTTCTTTTAAAAAAAACGAAAGATAAATCGGAGTTCTAAGCTAGAAGTTACAACATTTCTAAGTTGTTTTGGTTAATAAAAACGTGGATAAAAATTATGACGGATTTGACAAAAGAACACATATAGGCCAAGATACTTGGATACAAACATAGGTATCCAAATGAAACTCATTCTAACCATCCTAACTAAGATCAATCCACTCTCTAACTATCTAACCACACACACAAATATATATATATATATATATATATAAAAATATATATATATATATGCACACAAGTGTCCAAAATAGGAGTTTTTTTTTCCACTAGGACACAATCACAACACAAAGGACACTCCTATGACCTCCAAATGGACACGAAATAGACACGAAATGGAGATACAACCATGGAGGTCATTCCTATGGGTTCAAAATAGACCTATATGCATGAGAAAATGAAAAAGAGATGGGATTTATACCTCCCGGTAGATCGAATCGAAGAAAAGCCTTCCCGGAGCGACACCGACACGTAGAGATTCCAAAAGGACACGAACGAGCTCCGAATCCTCCCAAACTTGGGTAGCTTCCTCCTTGGCTAGAATGGAGAAGGAAAGAAGAAGATTTGGTGGCGAAATAGAAGGATTTGGTGGAGAAATTGCTAGGGATTGCTCTCTAGAAATTTAGAGAAGAACAAGAGAGAGAGTGTGGATGAGAATAATGAAATGAACTTGAGCCTATCCTCTCCCAAAGTGGCTGGCCATATGGGGCTATTTGTCCTATTATGGTAAGGTCCAAAATGCCCCCACTAACCTATTCTATTAGTATTAGGAAAGGGCTAATTGGTTGGGGCTAAATTAGTCATTCTAAAGTCTCTAATCACACTAACCTTATCCATAATAATTAGTCTAACCTCTAACTAAAATATTTCTATCATGTGGGCCATGGCTAACTAATGTGTGGATCCACTAAAGTCAACACTACCCCCGGGTCCCCGTTTCAAGTCGGATTGAGCTAAAATTCGAACCCGACTCAAATAATCCCAAAACAATATCATAAATAATAAAATAAATTTCAAAAATATTTCAAAAATACAAAATGACAAAAATACCCCTGTTCCTGAAAACTGGGGGTGACAAATTCCTCGAAATTAAAACCAAACAATAGTAAAATATCAAAATCACAAGTCATAATTTTAAATAGTTTAAAAAATGATTAAAAATCACCAAAAATCATAATATGAAATAATAATCAATAAATAATAATTATAATTACAAAATTTCAAAATTACCCTCATCTGGAAAACTGGGTGTTACAATCCTACCCACCTTATAAAAATTTTGTCCTCGAAATTAAGATGATCGCACCCCCTTCTATCTCAAACATAGTCAAGGGTCAATCACTAGTCAATTTCTCAACATCCAAGTACTTGGTCATTAACTGGTCAACTTCTTAGTGTTTTACCTATGCTAGCTATCTAGGTATTGGCAACTAGAATTTAGCAAAAGAGAAACTCTATAATAGACTAGCTCTTAATTTCCCAATCCTATCAAGTCACCTATAACTAAATACCTACAAGATAAGCACATGAATACCAAATACCACATATATATATATGCTCAAGAACAACAACCCATCATATATATTCTAAGTATATCATCTATATATATACATGACTGATCAACCAAGGGTTAAGGCGGACTAAACTTATAAGGGTCTGAAACAATGCTTAGAACTAGGCTAAGGATGAATGGTCTGAATCAAGGGGATATGGTATCTAGTGAAGGGTCTGCACACTGCCTATAAAGGTGATCAACACAAAGGAACTCAACACGAAGAGAACTTAACTAAAATGGAAAACTGAACCAAGTATAAGCTAAACAACATGTTTATAACCCTATACAACAATGGCCTATAGATACCAACTAACCTATATCCCATATGCCAATATCATCTACAATCTATCTATGCAAATAGACCTCTCGGTCTTAGGTGAAACTACAACTATACTCAAAGGCAGGCTCTGGTCATGAGTGCCTCACTGGAAAAGGTAAGGCAATGTAGTAATAATCATCAAGGCTGTAAGGCATACTAACATCCTATGTGTAACTGGTTGGTATTATAGATAACAGGAGAATTATCTGCAATGGGTTAGTATTCTAACACCAATGCTAACTATCACCTCTAGGGTATAGACACTCTACAAGTCATCATACCATTATACTATGAAGGAACTACCTATGAATAAGCTCTACAAAACTAAATATCCCTACTCCTAAGTCATTTATAACAATCAAAAGGGTATGATGTTTAAACCTTCTCAAGATATAATCTGTTAATCATATGCGTCTGTCCAAAATCATGTTGTCCAGAGTCTTCATCATGCTAGTGAGCAAGACTACGATAATCACAGAGTCCTTGACTAAGGTACGTACCTCTAGGTTCATGGTATTTAAAATTTTTGCACTGCCGCATGCGATGGCGAAAACCTTAAATTCCTATACCCGAGAATACATCTAAAATCTGACTACATGTCCTCACTATACCAACTAACACGACTATCGAGGATTCTAGATTCCATGATTTAGGCGACCTAGCCCATATGATTTTCTCAGAAGAAAAACAAACACAACAAAAGAGTAACATGACAAAATTAATCAATCAACAAGGAACAGATGGAATCGGATTTCAAGGTAATTATAAAAGACAATTACGGGAATGGAATTGAGAAGAATGGAACTTGCAGCAAGATCTCCAACGGTCTCTGCATCCTTGACTATCCTGACGATAGCTCGCCCTGCTGGTTTCCTCCAGCCTGATGCTGATACTGCACAAATCTCTGCTGCTGATGCTGTATAAATCGCTGCTGCTGAGAGAAATCGGAAACGAAGGGAAAAGTCTCTGTACAGACGGAGGTGCACCTCCAATGTAGCAGAAATGCCAACCTGAGTCGGCACAACAGAAGCTGCGGTCTCGAGGCCCTGATGAACAGGACGAGAGGTGGCCAGCCTCTCAATAGTATCCCCCGAACCGAAGCGATGAGATCGTGTCTTCATAACCATCATGAAGACAGATCAAAACAAGAAGCAATTTCCGAGAATGAAGCGAAAATTCAAAGAAGAACAGTTTATATTCAAGGGAAGTCAATAAGCAACAATTTTAGACAAAAGGAATCGGATTAAGAGTTTTTCCTAATGTGATTGAGTACCTCTAAAAATATCCTAATCCTACTGCAGGCTGTAGTGATACTCTAGTTCGAATACCACTACATAAACTCGACCTGCATGGGCCACCACTAAAAACGTATCACGACCCGCACCCTAGAGTAAGGGCACAAGAGCGTAACAACGCCCAGCCTAGGCCGCAGTGTCGGCGGTAGAACGCTGTTCTAGGTCATGAACTATAACTAACATAATATGAATACTCTCCATAAGGAGGCCAACACAGAGGTACAACTCAATCACAATCTAGAGATAGAATATGGCACGATAAAATAGATAAGAGAATCCTCAACTGAGGTACAGCAGAATGAAATAACAAGGTCCCAACATCACTAAAATATACAACTCAAGAAAATAAAGGCAACAGCTAAACATGAAAAAAAGAATAGTCTAAGCTATCTATACTATACAAGGTATCATCCTGAGCAGCTGCCTGAACCTCCCCAGGGGTCCAGGTCGCGAGTGTCAACTAAGCAAGCTCCAAGTAAGGGGGTGCAGGGTTCCTCATCATCCTCTGTAAAATTTTCAACAGGTCCAGTCAGGACAAGAACGAGTACAACTCATCAAGAAATCCCAAGTAAATGACAGAGAACTATAAAGCAGTTATAAACAGTTTTATTGATGAATATGGCAGTTTATATACAGGTGATGGTATGGAGAACAGATAAGATACAAGGAAAGTAAGAACTAAAATAAGAGAAGAATGATGACAATGAAGACTGTAAAATAAATCTAGCTGAACTAAAGTAACATAATAAGTCCAGAATGCAAATGTAAACAAGTGCAAAACCCAAGTAAATCCAGACAACATAAATCTGATACCAGGTGGTTCCAGTACAAGATGAGTCCGGTATAAGATGAGTCCAGTTGGTGATCAAAGGTTCCAGGGTGAGTCCAGCCTATACTCTAACAGTGTGTTTTAAAATATCGAGATCGACATGTGAACGGCTGTAGGTAATACGGCACACCGCACACTCGGCCAAGTGTGGGATGGCTATCGTTCCAGTATAATTCCAAGGGAGTGGTTCCAGTATTTGGGAATATTCACATGTCTACTCCAATATTTCCCCGCCCACAAGTACAAGTGAATCCAGAAAATGACACGAGAATCGAGATGAGTCCAGCCAAACATAATGATACCAGCAAAAGATTCCAGAGTGATTCCAGTAGGTGGTTCCAGTAGTGATTCCAGAAGGTGATGCCAGTAGGGATTCCAGAAATAGAGGCCAGATAATATGGTATGTGTGTCGTATAAATGAATCCAGAAATATCTATACGTGTTATAAGAATCACATAAAACTAACTAGAACTGAAGTACAGTAATTGACAAGTAAATGAAAGAACTATCAGAGAATGTACTCGCCTGATGTCTGAATGTCCAAAGTAAATATACTGTCCGATGAGAGGTGTCTGGCTCCTAATCAGAACAGCACAAGTCACAACAAGTCCAAAATGACAATATGAAGTTCTACTATGCGTTCTACATGATTCTAGGTCAATCTAGACCAAAGTCAACTCTTGGTCAACTTGGTCAACCCTGAAAGTCAAACCTAGGTCAACTATGGTCAAACTAGGTCTAACAAGTCTAAATTAGGTCAAACAAGTTATTCTAGGTCTAAACAAACTAAGTATTTGCAAATCAAGTATCCGAGATAGCTACTAACTCATAGCCTAAGTCACTTGCTAAACCAAGCACAAAACTAAACCATAAGCTAACAAGGCACACAAACTTAGTCATATAATGTATATATATTATTTACATTCACATATTTATATACATAGATATATATAGAAAAGCTATATATATAGGCACATACATATATATATATATATATAGAGAGAAAGAGATGTAAAAGAGTAAGTGAGTATGTGTGTGTTTGGTATGTGTGTAAAAGGATATGTGTTAATGTTCTAAAATTTAGTGATAGGTAGGTGTATGTGACATGGGATACATGATATCAAAGGATGTATGAATGCATGTGTGTAAAAGGTTATAGGTTAACTCAGTTTATAGAAATACATACATACATACTTACCTTGTATGCATGCATACATACATATCATGTATATTACATTTACATGATACATACATATATACTCATATTATATTATACTTACATTCATGCATATTAGATACCAGTATTTATATTAACATATTGCAAACATTCATTTCATCCATGCATCTATGCATTACCTACATGTTTTATACATATGCATACATTGTATATTCATATCATTTCATACATTAACATAGAGACATACAAACATACACGCATCATATATTTCATACCTTGCATTACCTTACATATCATGTTATATATTATCATTCATTTCTTTCATATATTACATTCTATATTACCTATATACATGTATTTCCTCCATTCATTCATGCTTGCATCATATACTCTACATTACCATACATGTTATCATTATATATTGTATTACAATATTTATATATTATGCATTCATATCTATCATTACATATAAATTTTGCATTCATAACTAGCATTCATTATATACTTTCATGCATACATTGTATATCATTCTTTCATTCATGTATTGCTTATATGCGTTATATTAATAGCATTCCTACATGCTTGCATTCAACCATATATATATATTAATGTAAAGAGAATATATATCATATTATTCATCTAATATATCATGTATTACATACTCTATATTCATTTAATATCCATGCTACATAGGCTCATAGGTTACACAAAATGCATATATCGTATAGTCACTCTTCTACTTAAAACCAATACTGTACCAATTGGACATTTATTAAATTCTAGGATTAAAGTATGTTGTAGCTCTTTGTGTTAGCTTTCCGAAACTTTAAACGGATCGCATTTTCGTGTCCGAAAACTCCAGGAATCGCGAAAATACCGAAACACGTTCATCTTTCGTACAACTGACACTCAAATAATTCTACAGAAAGTTATAGAAAGAATTTGGCTTATTAAAATATATATATTTGGAAAGCTAACTTCGATATGGTTCTTTTAAAAAAATGGGAGATAAATCAGAGTTCTAAGCTAAAAGTTATGACATTTCTAAGTTGCTTTGGTTAATAAAAACGTGGATAAAAATTATGACGAATTTGACAAAAGAACACATATAGGCCAAGATACTTGGACACAAACATAGGTATCCAAATGAAACTCATTCTAACCATCCTAACTAAGATCAATCCACTCTCTAACCATCTAACCACACACACAAATATATATATATATATATATATATATATATATATATATATATATATATATATATATATATATGCACACAAGTGTCCAAATAGGGGTTTTTTTCCACTAGGACACAATCACAACACAAAGGACACTCCTATGACCTCCAAATGGACACGAAATGGACACGAAATGGAGATACAACCATGGGGGTCATTCCTATGGGTTCAAAATAGACCTATATGCATGAGGAAATGAAAAAGAGAAGGGATTTATACCTTCCGGTAGATCGAATCGAAGAAAAGCCTTCCCGGAGCGACACCGACACGTAGAGATTCCAAAAGGACACGAACGAGCTCCGAATCCTCCCAAACTTGGGTAGCTTCCTCCTTGGCTAGAATGGAGAAGGAAAGAAGAAGATTTGGTGGCAAAATGGAAGAATTTGGTGGAGAAATTGCTAGGGATTGCTCTCTAGAAATTTGGGGAAGAACAAGAGAGAGAGTGTGGATGAGAATAATGAAATGAACTTGAGCCTATTCTCTCCCAAAGTGGCTGGCCATATGGGGCTATTTGTCCTATTATGGTAAGGTCCAAAATGCCCCCACTAACCTATTCTATTAGTATTAGGAAAGGGCTAATTGGTTGGGGCTAAATTAGTCATTCTAAAGTCTCTAATCACACTAACCTTATCCATAATAATTAGTCTAACCTCTAACTAAAATATTTCTATCATGTGGGCCATGGCTAACTAATGTGTGGATCCACTAAAGTCAACACTACCCCCGGGTCCCCGTTTCAAGTCGGATTGAGCTGAAATTCGAACCCGACTCAAATAATCCCAAAACAATATCATAAATAATAAAATAAATTTCAAAAATATTTCAAAAATACAAAATGACAAAAATACCCCTGTTCCTGAAAACTGGGGGTGACAAATTCCTCGAAATTAAAACCAAACAATAGTAAAATGTCAAAATCACAAGTCATAATTTTAAATAGTTTAAAAAATGATTAAAAATCACCAAAAATCATAATATGAAATAATAATCAATAAATAATAATTATAATTACAAAATTTCAAAATTACCCTCATCTGGAAAATTGGGTGTTACAGAACATGTAAGATAAAGCAGTAAGGCATCCCGAACGCTTAGTCAAAATGTTCTCGAGTTTTGGCTGTACAAAATATAGCCATATGGTATAGCAAGGTATACACAATCATTATCAGCTGCAGTCTGACTTAGTTACAATTATGTAAAGGTAAGTGCAAGATAGTCCGACTAACATGTCGATGCCAAGTGGCAAAATATAAAGTAAGTAGCAAAACGAGAAGGAAAGTAAAGAACCCACTCGTGACCTCCTGCGATCATCCCTCTAGTATTGACCATCTTGGAGGTAGAAGTAAGCTGAGTCCTCGGGAACTGGCTCTAAATTTGGCCATACAAAACCAGAGAGGTTAGACCTCGAATAGCAGGTACCACAAGAAAGCACGATATGAGAACTAAAACCAGTAATAAGAGTTAAAAATATAATAATAAGCCTCCGCTTGCTACTGGGATTCACACAGCATCACGACACTTCAAACCAACTTTCCAACCAAACAAGGACAGAAGTTGACCCGTCATGTCCTGACATTCTGATCATCTCAGTAGTTAATAGAGTAGGTACAATACACAAACAAATCAATTTAAACGGTCATACAACTACTACGGCTTGCTACTGTAAGTTCTAAGTTATCCTGGAAATATATAATAAGGGATTCCTCAGTTCTTACTATGCACATGCAAGGCTAGTCTACCCAATAATCAATTACGACAATCATAAATTAGACGAGTCCCAACGGGACGCCCGTCATCAGTATACAGTAAATAAATATAAGTAGATACTGTTCCCTGCCCGTGTGGCAGATTTGCAGTATCTGTGGGAACCAGCCGGCATGTCGGGGCACTAATTATCCCAAGGATGGCTGCCATATAAGAACTCGGGAATCCATTCTCTCCATGCAATCGTTATTTTATTTAACTTAGTAGTCCCTATGTTAATTGAAATCCCATACCGTGGATCATGGTTATTCAGAATGAGTACTTCCGTACAAAGTACGATATGCATAACTCTACAACGATGCCCATACGGTTAGGTTGTAGGTCGTACATAGCGTAATGCAACAATCAAACCTAGCCACGGAATAATCATGCCTTGACTGTAAAGTACACATGCCACTTTTGTAGAAAATTAGTTAAAGCCTGCACGTGTCCATATGCCAATGTTCGGGATCGGCTAGTCGATTGTAATGGTTCATAGTTAATATGAACGTGTCTCATTCAGTTTTAGTAAGACGACTAGCTAGTCTCTTTAGTTCCAACTAGGAACGCATGATCAATCATTTAGTCAAGGTAAAAATCAATGTCAATTCGTGCCAAGGCATGAAAGTCAAACTAGTATTTAGTATGGTCGAGTCTATAACTCTCGGGGTTAAGTTCCAGTCATACTGGGTATCTATAAACCAATCGGGATACAGGGCCCATTCCATACCACAATATGTATTAAAATATTAGCATATCATGATTATATCGAGTTCATGTCAAAGAGGCGTAATGATAAATTAGGGGATGCCATGTACGCCAAAGGAGTACGCTCAATAAATTATACCAAGCCAGAAGAGTACGCCCAATGAAATACGCGTAAAGGAAATTTACGCGTGAGGGAAGTTTACGCATGAAGGAATAAAGCTTACGCGTAAAGGAGCACACTCAATAAAGGAATAAAGTTGCGCATAAAAACTCGTCTTACGCATGAATCTTGTATGCTGTTACGCGTAAATTAATACGCGTAAAGGAAATGATGTTATGCATAAACTTGTACGCGTAAGAAATGATCGTTACGCATGAACTTGTACGCGTAAAGAATAGTATTACGCCTAAAGGAATACGCGTAAAGGAAATATGCCAAGCCAGAGTAAACTTACGTAATCCAGATTCATGCTGACAAGAATGAACGTGGGCGTAGAGCTTGATATCACGCGGGCACGTATAACGTGTGCGTAAAGCCTGATATTACGCAAGCACGTATAAACGTGTGCGTAGAGAACCTTCGGAACTCCAATTCCATGAACTTCAATCTGAGCCAAAAATGGGAGTTTCATGGATCGAAAGGGGTTATAACACAAATCTCACAATCTGGAATGAACGAAACTTGAAAATAAGGAAGTTTGATAGATCAAAACCCACAAAATCGAAAAATTGCAATTTCTAGATCTACTAAAATGAAACTTCAAAATGCAAAATGTCAAGTTCTAAACTAGCAAAATGTCAAGTTCTAAACTATCTTAGGATCACGAGAGGAAGATAAATGAACCATAAAAATATTTGATTCTCATGTGGGGCAAGATGTACTTGCCTAAGCTCTTGGTAGGTGGAGAGAGTTATGAGGAAGAAGAAGAGTAATGAGAATAAAAATAATGAAGAAAGAGAAAGGAGTTGGGGCTTTAAATAGAATGATGGTAGGTAGGGGGTTGGTCGGGTTCATGATGAACCACCAAAATCCGAAAATAAACTAACCCAAGCCGAACCTAAGAGAAAGCAAAAGCAGAAAATAAAATACAGAAAAATAATTAGCGTAAAATTAAAGAAATTAAATACAGAACAAATGCATGATAATTATTTAATAAATACATTCAAGCAGTACACGTATTAAAATACGCATTCTGAGAATGGGGAGTGACACAACTCCTTTTGTGTGAAGACGTACTTCAAACTCTTATGATCCGTAAATATCTCCACACGCTCTCCGTACAAATAATGCCTCCATAGCTTCAATGCAAAGATCACTACTGCTAACTTCAGATCATGAGTAGGGTAATTCATCTCATGAACCTTAATTGCCTTGATACGTAGGCTATGACCTTTCTGTGTTGCATTAACACACATCCAAGTCCACTACCTGACGCATCACTATATACAACGAATCCTTCTGATCCAGAAGGAAGCGTCAAAATAGGTGCTGAGGCAACCTCTTCTTCAATTCCTCAAAAGCCTTCTGATAGTCTTCTTTCTACTGGAGCTCATGATCCTTATGCATCAACCATGTCATCGGTTCTGCAATAAGTGAGAAATTTTCTACGAACCTTTGGTAATACTCGACAAGTCCGAGAAACTCCTGACCTATGCAACAGATAGCTTTATTTTTTGGATCAACTGAAAGTCTTTCTCCCGAAACGATATGGTCCAGAAATGAGACATTGCCTAAGTAAAAGTTACACTTACTGAGCTTGGCGTGAAGCTTCTCCTTCATCAATACTCCCATTGCAACTCTAAGATGCTCCTCGAAATAAAAAAAAAAAGCCAGAAAGAAAAATAGGTAAAAGTATTTACTACAGAAGAATTCTAATACGACTAGTCGTACCGTTCTATCGTAGGTATAGTATTATCAACCTATTCAATAATATCCGTCATTTCAATCCTAGCAATTTCTCCTAATAGGCTCTACGCATCTCATACTCTGTAGCATTTGGTTTCCTAGAATTTATTTTAAATTTTGGAGAATATTTTTTATATTAGATATAGAGTGGTTAGAATCATTATTAATTATGATTTTGATGTTGGGATTACAAGGATGTGTACTTAGGTCTATAGGTGAGATATGCTGACATTATATCACATATGGTCACTAGGGTCTTTAGATAGCCCCAGATGTTTTATTTTATTATTTTAGTTTTTTTTGGAATTTTTAGATAATTTAAACCTATATAAATTATTTTTTCATATTTTTTTAGGATTTACTGTAGAGTCATATGAAGTGATTTTGAGACCAAACTTTTTATTTAGGCTCTAGACACCTAGAAATAGTTTCTAGAATTTTTAAGGATTTTTTTTTGGATTTTTTTGTATTTATTTGGAGTTAAAATGAATTTTTAATAAATTTATATAATTAAAATAAGTATTTACACAGTTAGCAGCCCAGTCAGCTACCCCCTAGCCCACATGTTGACGCCCAGATGACTCATTCACTGCCTCTCTCTCTCTCTCCTATATATATGTACTAATCCAAAAATTCTAGTTTATTATTCCAACCTCCTTTATGGTTTGATCTTGGAGACCTTCCAACTTCACGAGGCGATTGCGATAAACTCCGACGTCCTTTTCGTGCGACATTTTTTTTAGAAGCATATCGAGGTATGTTTTTTGGATAAAAAAATTATTTTCATAAATTCTAAAGTAAATTTTCTAGAAAATTCATGAAGTGCCAGTTGTCCAAAATCTGATACATTTCAGTATTTTTGAGATTCCGGGAGAACCAAGAATCAGAATCATGAACTGTTTGAAGTTTTAAAAAGCTGACACAAAGATATATGACATATAATTTTTCTAGAAATTAATACGTTCATCTAGTATTTTAATTAAATTTTAGAACTCAATTTTGGCTGACGAATCATCGATTTGGTCATGGTTAGCCATAATTGCGATATCTTTTGACCAAATCGTGATTTTATGGCACGTTCAATTCTAGTGCACTCATGGCACTGAAATCTACTAGGGTGCATACTCAAGTCCTAGAGTTTGTGTCATTTGACAACTTAGTCAATGATATACCTCGATTTGCATGCCACGGATCTCGAATTTGGAACCGTAACTTTCCTTGGCCAAAAATTTGTATTTAATTTTTTACTTCAAATTTAAATAGGTTAAAATAGGATTTTAGATGATTTATTCAAGAATTAAAATAGAATTAATTAGGTTAACCCATTAGTCACTCTCTACGATTTTTAGATTGAGAATCATAGATCTAATTTGTGGTTTTTTTATGTGACGGGGTAGAACGGACTACGACATCTTGAGTTGTGACTTCATCATCTATCAAAGCAAGCAAATATTACTATGACCTAAATTGCCTTTATTTTGTACTGCATTATCTTCATATCGTCTTTTCATTGTTACCTCTTTGTAATTCATATTATCGTTTTTCTTAATTCATCATGATTACTACTTATGCACGAGTGTTAGAATCGTTAGGGTATATGTATAGCATGTTCATGTCTTACTTTTTGTTTATCATGTTTACTGTTTATCATATTGCTAATATTTTATTGTAATGAACATGTATCGTGAGTGAGTTGGGCGTGGCGAATACAATAAGTAAGCATGTGGTTAACGAATTGAATAAAGACTCCCTATACATTGATTGCATAATATCAGTTATGTACTACACATATGACTGACGTATATCCCAAGCCATCTACATGCAGAAAGTTAGTATTTTAAAATACACAGTACACGTGACTTGATCATTGCTTCTATATTATTTGTCTTCCATCGAGTCTATTTTACACTGTTATCATGTCATAGTAGTACTCTTCTTATCATATCATGTTATGTCTATAGTTTATCTTTCTTTATCTTATTTATTACTTCATGCTTGTATATTATATGGTTTAATGTAGTGTTATGGTGATCTTGCTCCAATCCTGACTAGATAACTATTTTTCAGCTTTAGACGACGTGATCTGTCCCGAGGTCTATGATGAGTATGTTGGGACACTAACGTTACTGGCTTACCCGATTCCAGCACTGATGTGAATTAACAAATTTTCTTTCTTATGCATTAACATTAGTTAGTGGTTATAGGTATGGATTCTAGTTTTTCTATTATATTTTCTACTACCGGATTTGTTTTCGAGACTATCTGAGTTATAGTAGATTATTTGATGACATTTTTTAGTTTATTTATTGAGACTATTGGATATTATTTTTTGTTATTATTGATGGCTTAGTTGTGGATGATATGTGCGTATTGTTCTTATTGTGGACTATTATTATCATAGATAACGTACTACCACCGATGCTGCGGCATAGGCTGGACTTGGCCACGGACTCGTATCCCAAAAGTGGGAGCGGGTCGTGATAAGTTTTTATGGTGGCCCATGCAGTTCAGGTTTCGCATATGGTTGCAAAATCATGGTTAGTACTTCAACTTAGTAGTACTAGCTGTGAGCCTGCGAATATAATTAAAGATAGGATTCAGAATAACTTATAAAAGAGTATATCATCCTCAAATAGGATTCCCAACCCATCGAGTCTTCTATCATCGTCTCTCTTATGCATCCTGCTTGATTTCATCTGTGATTTCTTCGATATATTTACAGCTATCATTTTAACCATGTCCTTTTCGTCCCTTTCAGTTAGCAATAGTTGATCATAGTTGGTTAGAAACTTATTCATTTAGCATACTTTTTTTTCCTAATCCTTTATCTCTCCATGATCTAGTCTAAATAGTTATTGTTAGATCGATTGTTGGGTTATATACTATATTTGCTATTTGTGACTTTTGATTTTGGAGGACAAAAATATTTTTAGGAGGGAGTTTGTACATTTGGTTTCCTATAATTTACTTTAAATTTGGAGAATATTTTTTTATTATTATTAGATATAGAGTGGTTAGAATCATTATTAATTAGGATTTTGATGTTGGGATCACAAGGATGCGAACCTAGGTCTATAGGTGAGATATGCTAAAATTAGATCACATATGGTCACTAGGGTCTCTAGATAGCCCCAGATGTTTTATTTTATTATTTTATATTTTTTTGGAATTTTTGAGAATTTTTAGATAATTTAAACCTATAGAAATTATTTTTCTATAGGCTTTTGGGATTTACTGTAGAGTGATTTTGAGATTAATATTTTTTATTTAGGCTCCAGACACCTAGAAATAGTTTCTAGAATTTTTTTGGGTTTTTCTGGGATTTATTTGGATTTATTTGGAGTTAAAATATTTTTAATAAATTTCTGCAATTAAAATAAGTATTTACACATTCAACAGCCCAGTCAGCCATCCCTGGCCCACCTGTCGGTGCCCAAATGACTTAGCCACTGCCTCTCTCTCTCTCTCTCTCTCCTATATATGTATTCGAAAGCCTTAGTTTATTATTCCAACCTCCTTTGTGGTTTGATCTTGGAGATCTTCCAACGTTACGAGGTGACTGCGATCAACTACGACGTCCTTTTTGTACGCTATTTTTTTTTGTTAGAAGCGTATCGAGGTATATTTTTTGAATAACAAATTTTTTTTCATAAATTCTGAAACAAAATTTTTAGAAAATTCGTGGAGTGCCAGTTGTCCAGAATCTGACACATTTCGATGTTTTCGAGATTCCGGGAGAACCAGGAATCATAATCATGAACCGTTTGAAGTTTTGGAAAGATCACACAGATATCTATGACATATAATTTCTCTACGTTCATTTAGTATTTTAATTAAATTTTAAAACTCAGTTTTGGCCAATGAATTATCGATTTGGTCATGGTTAGCCATAATGGCGATATATTTTAACCAAATCATGATTTTGTGGCACGTTTTATTCGAGTGCACTCATGGCGCTGAAATCTACTAGGGTGCACACTCATGTCATAGAGTTTGTGTTGTTTGACTACTTAGTCAATAATATGCCTCGATTTACGTGCTATGGATCCCAAATTTGGAACCGTGACTTTTCTTGGCCAAAATTTTGGGTTTAATTTTTATTTCAGATTTAAATAGGTTAAAATATGATTTTAGATGATTTATTCCAAAATTAAAATAGAATTAATTAGGTTAACCCATTAGCCACTTTTTTGGATTAAAGAGTGGGAATCGTAGATCTAACTTGTAGTTGTTTATGTGACGAGGTAGATCGGGCTACGACGTCCTGAGTTGTGACTTCATCATCTATCAGACCAGGCAAGTATCACTATGACCTATGTTGCCTTTATTTTGTACTGCATGTATCTTCATATCATCTTTTCACTTTTACTTCTTTGTAATTCATATTATCGTTTTTCTTAATTCATCATGATTACTACTTGTGCATGAGAGTTAGAATTATTAGGGTATATGTACATGTTCATGTCTTACTTCTTGTTTATCATATTTACTGTTTATCGTATTGCTAATATTTTATTGTAACGAACATGTATCGTGAGTGAGTCGGGCGTTGAGAATACAACAAGTAAGCATGTGGTCAACGAATTGAATAAAGATACCCTATACATTGATTGCATAATATCAGTTATGCACCACACGTATGACTGAAGTATATTCCAAACCATCTACATGTAGAAAGTTAGTATTCTAAACTACACAGTACACTTGACTTGATTGTTGCTTCTATATTTTTTTTGTCTTCCATCGAGTCTATTTTATACTGCTATCATGTCATAGTAGTACTCTTCTTATCATATTATATCATGTCATGTCTATAGTTTATCTTTCTTTATCTTCTTTATTACTTTATGCTTGTATATTACATAGTGTAATGTAGTGTTATGGTGATCTTATTCCAATCCTGACTGGATAGCTATTTTTTAACTTTAGACGACATGATCTGTCCCGAGGTCTACAATGAGTATGTTAGAGACATTGACGTTACTGGCGTACCTGATTTCAGCACTGATGCAAATTAGTATATTTTCTTACTTATGCATTCATATTAGTTAGTGGTTATAGCTATGGATTCTAGTTTATCTATTATATTTTCTGCTATCGGGTTTATTTTCGAGACTATCTGAGTTGTAGTGGATTATTTGACGACTATATTTTGTTTATTTATTGAGACTATTGGATATTATTTTTTGTTATTATTGATGGCTTAGTTGTAGATGATATGTGCGTGTTGTTCTTGTTATGGCCATTGTTATCATAGACAGCATACTACTCTCGATGCTGCGGTGTAGGCTGGACTTGGCCAAGCACTCGCATCCCAAAAATGGGAGCGGGTCATGACATACTCGACTCGTAATCTCACTAGGATCCATATCTAAGAAAGTCATGTTTCTAGCTACCAAATATCACAATCACACCAATAATCTAGTTTAATTATATTCTATGATATAATTATAAGGTTTGTCTATTTTAGTCATTTAATAAGTAGAAGGTAACGGGAACCTAAGGCTGGGTCAAACAAACCTATATACCAATTTCAAACAACGGTAGAGTCAAGCAAATCAGGAAGGTTTGTCGAATTATTTCCAAGAACGGTGTGAGGCCAAACAAGATGTATAGGACATTGGCTAGGTAAGACTCGAGAACCATATATTTTCGTGATTATATCACGTGAAGTTACTGCCACGCCAGTATGCATCTGGCTGCAAATAACTTTCTTGTTCTATAATACGACGTATGACTGTATTACACATCTGTCATGCCAGGTAATACAGGTTCGTGAGCTTATCTTAGCCAAATTCATGAAATATTTTTGAATTAACTTTTTACGAAAATACAGGAGGAGATCAACATGCATAGGATATAGTTCAAGTAATATTCGAAAAATATATGTGGCCGTAATACCGTTATCTGAAGTCCTTCCTTGTTAGTATTTCTCTGGATGCAAATTTTTTGATTCCGTAATACAAGGATAAATATAATTTCTCAAAAAAATTCTTGGACCAATCCATAAGACCCTTTCCAACAACTTAGCGGGAAGGAACGAGAAGAATTACTCAAGAAGTCAACAGGGAAGGGTTTGGTCAAATCTCGAGTAGGGAAGAATACAAAAACAATCATGTTGAAAAGGAAGATAACATGAAAGCAATCATGCCGAAGAGTTTGAGAGAAGTCTATAATTATATTTGTGGATGTATACTCAAGTCATATCCCTCAATCGGTTGCAGGCTCGTAGTAGTACGACAATGCTAGGTATCACCATGACTTCACACAATTCGCGAAGGCTCCACCTGCACTTACGGCTTCTAGTGTCTGTGTCCCTCCTTTCTTGATATGATAGTAAGAAGAAGATACACCCTACGAAGATTCGTCTTACTAGCACGAATAAATAAGGATTACGGTAGAAAATAATGAAACTAGATGCAAATCAAGCAGTCAAGTGAGAGTTCGAAACGAAGTCAAAAAAGGTATCAAGCATGTGGACGTGATCCTATAGGTCTTTCTTATTCTAATTGTAGGCTCACGTTGGTGCAGTAACGTAGCTGAAGTAATTTAATATAGACCTACATGGGCCACCATAAAAATATGTAACCCCCTAGTCCCAAAATATGCATCTAGGACCAGGTATACGAATACATGCAACAGCACTTTACCAATGGGCCAAATCTCATAACAAGCCCATTAGCGAAATACTTAAGTTGTAAATCATAATAACATCCCAGAAACAATACAATCCATATGTAAATATATCTAATCACATCCAGAGTAATAGTCCACAAAGATATCAAGTCCAATAATAATAATATAACAAATATCCAGGAATAAAAGTGATAATGTCTATGCGGACAAAGACATCCAAAACCACAGAAAAGAGAACAAAGTAATAATCAACTACAAGTCTACTGAAATGAAAGAAAATAAAGTAGTAAGTCTAAATATGGAAATAACATGTCTCAAGAGAAATCTTCTGGCACTATCTCATCGTCCTGTGCCGGTACGTCTCCGGTCTCAGCTCCCGAACCGTAAATCTCCGGATAGTCTTCTACTTCGTCTAAGCCTAGGAAATAGCCAGGTCCTCAGGGGACTATCAAGGTACAAAATATACATGCCATGGTACAGATATGGAAATATGAACTAAGGTAATCTACTGTATCCGGACTATGTATTATGCAAATGAGAAACCTTCCTAGAATATCAGACATCTCCATTAGGCTCATAAGCTCCTCAGCAGGATATTGTCCCCAGTACCGTGTCATGGAACCAAGGACAATAAAACATGATAGTGACAACCTCTACTCTACTAAAGAGCTAAAGGGTCACATAAACAACATGCCACATGACAATAGGTCTGACACTGTAGTCAAGTTCTCCCCAAATCCATGTCTAGTATCTATTATACAATCAAGTCCATGCAGTCATCTCTATAATAGTAACAATAATGATGAGAAATCTAGAATACTATTATGAGACCAATACCACGAATAGTCATATAAACCTCACATCATGAATGTGTCAGTGTCATGTGGTCAATCGTGTCAATGGACATGTCAATATGCATGTAATGCCTAAGTCAATACTTGGTGTCATCATCATGACATCGGTACCCGATTAGGAAACATACACTAAGCATCGACAATCCTACGTCATGCAATGCTAACAAATAAACAACATGAAAGGAAAAGGAAACAATCCAAACCACAGCAAGGTACTTATGCCTGACCATACAAAACAATATGTCAAATCTTGCGAATCTTGGTTCAGAATCGGAGAAAAAGGAAAAAAAATATCAAATAGATATATGGTCAACCCATTATGTTCTGAATCATAGCTTGATATACAATGTTCGTATGCTCGAGCCTGACTAGTTCAAAACTAAACCTTAGCCGACCACATATCAAAACCGTATTTTAAATCATGTAGTTGTTAGTCGTGTGTCCTTGATCATGGTTTATTTCATGGCTAGTCATGTTTATCATGCTTCTTTATGATAATCGTAGTTTCTCGTATTGCAGGCCTGATCATGACAACATTCAACATCTCATTGTTTGGTTTTTATTATTGCACTTGTTTTCGTGCTTTATTTTGTATAGTACGACATATTGTTTGGATGTATTTTGCTCCCGTCCTGATAGGACTGTTGTCATATAAAGTCATGGAGATAACACGTGGATCGAGAGACTTCTAAAAACTCTAGAAGATTAGTACAAATTACTTTAGATGTACCATATGGTTTTGATGAGACAGATGTATTAGATGTACCATTATTTCTTTGATTATAGTTACTAATTTTTCTCCAGAGACTGGACATGTACATTATATCAAAGTTATAGTGGACTGGTGATTGTGTGTGATGTTTCGTTTACCATTTGTTAGTTCTGTAATTGAGCATAGATTGATATCATGATCATTTGATGACTATCAAGGTTTAGACAGCTAACTATCGTTGATAATATGTCGTAGGCTGGACATATTCATGCACTCGTATCCTGTCATGCGGGCGCGGGTCGTAACAAAGGTGTAGTGCCCCGTTTCTATTGCGGAGCACAGATGAGGCTAGCGGTTGAATGACCGAGTTAGAATTAGATATTGGGAAAACTTTACTACGATCACGGCACAATGAATTGAGATCCTTTTCTCATTGTGGATTGGACTCTGTAAGCCACCTAATTTTTTTCGATAATATTTTTTGATTATTTTATATGGATATTTAATATTTAATTATATTTTAAAGTCAATAATGACTATAGTAGTACTTTACCTTAGCTTTAATTTTTGAAGCACATCAAATTCTTAAAACTAGTTCCATATTAATATTCTAGACGAGTCCATCTTCAGTTTGATATATCATGTCCCATCCAAACATATTTTCTTGTGCTATATTTTTTATGTACAACTTTAGGAGTAAAATAGTCATTTTAGACTATATCGTAAAATTTGACTAGTTTTCCAAATAGCAATTAAGGTCCAACTCCGATATAATCATTTAACCCAATATATGGTTTTGACCCATTTCGAGCCTATTATGCACATGCCAATGGTGTGCCACTCAATTGAGTTCCCACATGCTAATTATTTTTAAATGGTACATAAGATCCATATTGTGCAATTTCGGTGTTAGAATCAATTAGAATTATTTTTAGGACTTAACCCTAGTCAACTCAACTTAGTGGGACCATTCTAGGTTACAAACCCAAAGTGGAACCATATTATATTGATTTAATTTAAATTAAATGCAAACATTTGCCACAAATCTTGGCATCTTTGACTCAACCAATCAATCCATCCAAATATGGAAACCCACTAGACCTACCTTACCATAATTGGAGACTGGAGGCACAAACCTAAACCAAATTAATCCAAACAAGAGCCATACCTAACATATAAAACCTCATATTCTTATATTTTAACCTTCAAAAATTGTAGCTCCTCTCCCCATCCATTGCAAAAAACTGAAACCCCTTCCAGCTCAATTCAGCCACAGCACATTATCGCATAACATCAGTTTTAACCTCTTTTCGACATCCCATGATGCTCTAAGAATATTTTTTGTGAAGCTAACGTGACCCTCTACAATTCTATTAACCCTCTATATGTTCACAACTTCTTCTAATACACCAAAATAGCCCTACAAGTTACCCGAAGTCCAAAGTCCAAGTCTAAATTCGTTTCAACTGGTTTGCTTTCTTGCATCTATTCGTGTACTTTTCGACCTCATATTTTCATAAAATCAAAACTAGTAGAAAGATCTCTATGTCTATTTTTATTTCTAATTGGCCACCCATACAGTTCTAAACGGTTTGGCCGGGACATCCGTTCTACGGAAAGGTGTCCAGAATAGACCAGTTTTGTTGCGAGCCAATTTTCATCTAATTTTGGGCCACTTCGACCTTCTGTATATTTTTGGTAAGAAACTAGACTTCCTAAGATTTTCAACGCATATACTTTTGCAGCATTTTAGTTTCTTTTACTATTTATTAAAAATCCGGACATTTTACTGTATTATCGAAACACCAAAATCTATGAGTTCTATGTGCTCAATTGATTTAAAAACTTTGTATACCATTACCAAAATAATTGTTATGCATGTTTTAATAAGAAAAATCTATTTTTACATAGTTAATAGTATTTTTCTAGAATTAATATTGATGAAGAATTTGTCGTTTCGGGAGCCAAACTATGGAACAAGTCTATGCATATTGATGTAGAATCAATACAAGACTTATACACATTTTTTCTATGAATAAATATATTAATTATTATTATAGAATATTTATAAATATTTTTTTAGAATTAAAAGTGATATGTTTATGTTAATGATATATTACTTTTATAGGTACATTTAATACTATATATGTTATATTAAGTAGAGTAGTCAATATGACTAGTTTTGGTATAAATATATTATTAAGGTCTATATAAGGTAAGGCTATATAGGGTGAGTGGTAGTGAGTTATTAATAATAGAATATTTATTATAGGTGTACATGACGAGAGTAGCGAGGACTTTGGAGTTGGTCAGACATACACGCAGCTAAAGGTTACAGGCAAGTGTACCTTGCCAATGTTAAGGTTTACGGTCTTTTCTTTTTATTTTTGCATTATTCTCATTCATTATTTTCATGACGTAGGATTGGTTGATATTAGCGTCCATATCGTATTCAGGTGCCAATGTCATTTTATTGATATTGTATATCGATATTGGGCATTGCATGCATTATGTCGTGTTTATTGACACGATGGACCACAGGACACAGACACGATGGATGGTGATAATATGATACAGAGTCTGACATGAGATTTTCGTGGCTATGAACTCTGTGATAGAATGTAGTACTAGCTGGCGTGACTTGTTACTGGTACATGATCCATACGTGACTTGACTGGATAGTTTTAGAGTATGAAAAGGGAAGGACTCTACCGAAATATCTGGCTGTCTAGAATCGTGATCATGCTTCCATATTTTAGACTTGGTTATTTTACTCGTGGTCGCGGTCTCTGTAGCAGAGCTTTGGCTTTGTTTACTCGTTTGCCCATCGGTATCATAGTACGGTGCCATGGGTGATTGCCAGTACGGTTTGGCTTGGTATTAGGATTATTCTTAACAACATATTTGTAATTAGATGGTTATGGTAGTTACCCTTCATAGATATTCTCTTTAATGTTACTTGGCATGTATATTATATATCTTGCTAGTCCCCTGTGGACCTGGTGATCTCTCCAGTTAGTCGACAGAGCGGAGTTGCTGATCATGATGGTTGTTATTTACTGTTTCATGTATCTCTCGCGGTTACATATTGTCATGACCCGGTCCCAATTTCTTGGGTCGAATCGGATCATGCCCAGCCTGTACCGTTGTTGAGACGGCGGCAGTAAGCTGTATCACTCATGCAGGTAATCAACAACACAAATTCTAATTGCCACAACTTTTAATGTTTCGATAAATAAAACTTGTCCAACAAAAGTTACAATTGAAAATAGAAATAGTCTTCTCAAACAACAACTGGAAAATAGAAAATGACAACAGCTAAAAGATAGACTCGTCATCTCCAAGTCCAGTATCATCTGGTACCACAGCTGGATACAACTCAGGATCATAATAACTAATAATCAATAGCTCTGTATCATCAATAGGACCTAAAAATATAGTCTCTAGTCAGGAGGGAGCAAAGTACAATTCATGATATTTTAACAATTGAAATAATAATGGAATTATGCACTTTTAAACAATTTGAAATAAACAGTTTTCCAGCAGTTAAAACAATGTGATGTGAATAGACAATGAATATGACCGGATTGGATTGTACAGTTGTATCCTATTGATACGATATGGCTTATCCCCGTGTGTATGAGGGGTAAGCTAACACAGTCATTATACTATTTTGGATGTGGTCATACTCATTACACTACTCCTCCAGTATCCAACAGTTAAACAGTCAATGCTCTCAGAGAGAGTTCCGTGTTGCATCGTGGTTTAAACTTGCAATAAAACTATTACTTAATAATTGTAAACTGCCAAAAAATGTACTTACCTTTGATTATGACTGGATTTGGAATGTCTCCGGGATTGAGTTCAGACTTGTCCTCGAAATCCTACAATCGAGAAGTCTGCCTTAGATTTCCAAAATTGCCATGCTAGATGTGCTAGTTACAATCTCTAAATTTGTCCTAATCAAATTTTCATCTTTATTATACTAACACAAACAAAACTCGATTATCTAATGTGTTACATTTAATTATGATGGAAAGATCATTTTATATTTAATTTCGGAAAAACTTTGTATTTATCGATTTATTGGCAAAACTTGGTATTTTATAATTTATATAATAAAACTACATTTTTCTTTAAATGAGAAAAACGTGAAACTTGTTTAAATAATAACTTATAATTTTTCTAATTTTATTTAATTTGAGAAAACAATATTGATTTTCTATAAAATAGTTATTTTACTATTTTACGTGTTTACGTCAACCACATCCAGAAAAGAATAAAAATTTAACTAACTTATTACAAAACCACAAAAAATAATAAAACTGGGCTTATGCCCTTTACAGACCATTTTACATGAATTTAAATAAGAAAAAAAAACTTTGGTTAGTCTCTAAAAATTATACTACAATTTATTTACAAAAATAAAATAATAATTTAAATTGAATTGAATTAATTTACGAGTCTCAGATATTGGTCCAATCGTCAAAAAAATAGCTAATGCCTCAACGTCCGGTAAAACCGGTTTCGTTTGCATTTTGCTAAGGGCCCATTGACCGGTACGGTTGTCGCCCAAAAATCCAATTTAATAAACCATTTTGAAAACCGATTTGAAATCCATTTATAAAGTTTTATAAAAATTTCGGCAGCATTCCCTCTATTTTCGGGACAACCCAAACTGGGAAAATGTGCCACAATCACCAATATAAGTCCCATACCAGGGGACAACCATTTATATATAAAATATAATCACAGATTTATTTCCGAAACGAATTCGAAAAACCCGAAACAAAATCGAATTTACCATATCTTAAAGAACCAGCATACCAACAATCGAAAAGTCCAGTTTAAACCAAAAATTCCCAGAACTCTTTTCCGAGAGATTCTCAGAAAAATCCGAACCAACAGAAACTCAGAAAGCAATCCGAAACCAACAGAAAACTCAGAAACCAATCCGAAACCAACAGAACCTATCCGAAAGGGTTTTCGGAAAGCCCAAAAATTGTTTCGTCTATAATTTACCGAATTCCCGGGGGAATTTGTGGACCAAAAATTTATCACAGACAATGAAAAATGGAAACGGGGCAACGAAAATATACCAGAAGTTGCTCGGCTAGAGCTCTCAGGTGAATTTTAGAGAAAAAGAACACACGGACAGCATCTCGAGCTCCGGTCAGTGCCTCGCCGGGGTTCGGCTGCGTGTACAGCACCCGAGCTCGGAAAAGACAGCGGCGGGGTGCCGCGGAACAGCACCGGAGAACGGGGAGGCACTGACCAGAGCCTGAGACGCTGTCCGTGTGATTATTCTCAATGATACAAAGTTTTTTACATAAAAGATAAAGTATTTATTACCTCCTCGAGATAATGTGCCATTAAATTCACATAAATCAGAGTGAACTAAATCTAGTAGATTGGTATTACACTCTACACTGTGAAAAGATTTTTTAATCATTTTGATTTTGCACAAATTTCACACTTATCCAAATCTTCAGAATTGCATGAAATTAATCCAGATTTAATTAACCTTTTCATAGTGCTAATACCAATATGCGCTAATCTACTATGCCATAAAGTAGATGACTCAATCATGTAAGCAGAAGTAGAAACTTTATTGATATTATTCTCAATGATACAAAGTTTTATCATACCCTCATCGGTATATCCCTTTCCAACAAACACACCATTACGGGTCAATATTAATTTGCCCGACTCAAAGACAGACTTTATTCCTGGTTTACCCAACAAGACTCCACTGACAAGGTTCCTACTCATATTCGGGACGTGAAGTACGTTAGTCAGAGTTACTTTCTTTCCAGAAGTGAATTGAATTTCCATATCACCTGTTCCCACGACCGTTGAATGTCCTTCATTTCCCATCTAAACTTCTTGTCCATCATTGACTTCAGAATAGGTCTTGAATGCTGCTTTGTCGTATGAAACATGAACGGTAGCACAAGTATCGTACCACCATCCTGGAGCCTTCCCTTTGACCGTCATGAGTTTGCTCACCATAGCAATTATGTCATCTGTCTCAGTGAGATTTATCTCGCTGTTTTGGGTCTTTCAAACCCGACAGTCTCTGGCATAATGTCCTGCTTTGCCACACAAAATAGCCGGTCTTGGATCCTTTAGCGGTGCTGGAATTCTTGAACTTTTGTTAGTCCTTCTTAGGACCGAGAAAGTTCTTCTTTCCTGCAGGTCTCTTGCCTTTCGCGCTCACCGCGTTGGCTTTAGAAACTCCGTTGTTCTCGGATTTCTGTCTTTCTTTCGAATCCTCTTCGATTCGAAGGTATTTTTGAATCTGTTTCAGTGAGAAATCCTCAGAGCTGTAAAGTAGTTTCTTCCGATAACTATTCCAAGATGCTGGCAATTTAGTAATTATAGCACTAACTTAGAATGGTTCCGGAAGTTCTATCTTCACTACCCTGAGTTTGTTGACTAGAACTTGTAGTTCATGTACTTGGGCTAGTATAGGCTTTGTATCAACCATTTTGTAATCAAAATACTTTGATATAAGAAATTTCTTTGTACCTTCTTCTTCTGCTCTGAATTTGAATTCCAGAGCCTTCCAGATGTCAATTACCGAAGGATTTTCTGTGTAAAGGTCGTACAGTCTGTCCGACAGGGTGTTCAGAATGTGACCACGGCACAGTAGTTCATCCTCTTTGCGCTTTTTGCGTTCTGCCTTGACCGTATCAGAATCTGCTAGAGTGGGTTCTGGAATCTAGTCAAACTAATTATATGGTGATTGCCAGTACGGTTTGGCTTGGTATTAGGATTATTCTTAACTACATATTTGTAATTAGATGATTATGGTAGTTACCCTTCATAGATATTCTCTTTAGTGTTACTTGGCATGTATATTATATATCTTGCTAGTCCCCTGTGGACCTGGTGATCTCTCCAGTTAGTCGACAGAGCGGAGTTGGTGATCATGATGGTTGTTATTTACTGTTTCATATATCTCTCGCGGTTACATATTCATCTCTATTTATTTATATTCTACTTAATTGTTAGTCTAGATTTGTGGACTCAAGTTATTCTTTCGAGTTTATTCGGACAAATGTAGCATGTGGTGCACACTATGTTATATCTTGTTCATTCTTATATTGTATATTATTGTGGATTCAGACTTAGAGATATTACTGATTAGAATAGATAGCTGGTCGTTACTCTACAGCTTATACATATTCGAGCTGGGCTGGAGTCCACTCGATACGTAGCTGGCATGTATATGCTTTCCTAGTCCTATGTATTTTGGGACTGGGGCATTACAGACTCTTTAGAAATGGTGCCCAAGATGCAGTGGCACTCATCTTGGGAAAAGAATTATATATAAGAGTTGCTTACCCCGAGACCGTTGCCCTGTTGGTTTTCGATGTAGCTTTCGTTATTAGTTTTATGTTGTATTTTTCTGAATGTATGCGATGAATGTTTCGATGGTTTACTTTCACTGTCTTCGCATTTATATCGAACCACCAAGAGAAAGAGAATAAGTGTGTTGAATTATTGTTGGTGCCAATGTAGGTGCTAACCAAATGAACCGTGTTTGATATTACGTGGAAGATATCTTCCTCTCGGTAATTCACCAACAAGTGAGTGGCTTTGATCCTTCGACAATCCTTGATCATCACGCTTAACAAAGGATGACATTTTATTGCATATAGTTTTCTAAAGGTGCTTAGTGAGAACCCAAAAAGATAATGAAAGATAAATAATCACATGGCCAGCTATACTGTTTGAATCAAATATTGAATTAGTTATTGTTGCAATGAAATGTAGGACATGTACGACAATGACCCAAGAATTGGGTAGTAAATATATCAGGCTACAGCTCGAATGAAATGGTAACTCAGATGTATAGTCCCTGGATTAGGCAAGTGGGTATGCGAGCTACGACTCAGGGCGAATTGGCAAGATAAATGAGAATTATGGCTTATATACGAGAGTTTCTATTATCATGCATAAAATATTTTTTATAGCTAAGTTGCATTTACGTGCATGGCCGTATGGACTACTTATGCACAAGGTATAGTTCCTCGAACGGTACTCCGGGGCCACAGAACCGATTCGACTTAGGGGAATAAGGATGATGTTGATGTACTAGCATCAAAATATGCGAGACTTTCAATGAGGCTAGCTATCTGTGTTGTAAAGGATACCGCAATTTCATTTATGTCAAGACAGCTTGTGGCTGATGACCTTCATATAGACAAGTGTCATATCTAACAATATTTTAGGTAGGCAGAGAAAGTTTTATTTATAAATGTATAGAAAAGGACATTGACCGTGGGTAAGATTTACTGGATTGGTGAACATTATGAAATGCTTACGTTTCCTATCATATGAATTTTTAGTGGATCCTAACACAAGATAGTAAGATCACAAATCAATAATGTTACTTTCATATAAATTACTACTGTTGATTTATGGTGAGATTGGTTACAGTTGTTCACCAGTACATGGCAATGTGTTGATCAACGTCTTCACAAGTGCCAAAAACCTATTGGATAATCGAAGGCACTGAAGGCTTGCTGTTCGACTCTTTAGAAGCTTTGCACTTCCATTGAAGCTTTTATTTGAAGAAGAAGGTATTTGCTGAAGGTGGTTTATTATCGTTTTTAATAGGAGATATGATGTATAGAATGATTGTATCTTATTTTAATATTTTTGCAGGTTTTAAACCAAGTTTGGCATTTTATCTCGGTTGTTTGAGAGCCTTATGTTTTCCGATGCAAAGTTATCAATAATGAGCTTATTTTTATTCATATATGTTACTCAATTTGTTTTGAATCTACTGCAAATTCTATACAAAAATATCTCTTTCATAAAATAAGCATAAGCATGCCTTGTACAAGTGTAACTCCAAATTTGTACGAATCACGCCTATGCAAGGACGATCGATTCGACAAGAGTCAAAGCGAGGACGAACGATTTCCCATAATCGGGGCACGACACAAGGTTAGGAGCAACTCCACGTGCTATCCCCCTCGTAATTGGAGTCTCTGTAGTGCCCTCTTGAAATTGCTCGAAGAGCAATAACTCTAACTTAGGTAAATCCTAAGGCATCTTGAAATATTGAGTGTTGTTATGGTTTGATCCTTAACGAATATTACATTCATGCTTCAGTGAGCTTTCTTTCTATGGGGCCGTAGAGTTAGAGACCCACTGCCTCCTTTTTGGCTCATATTTGGATCTCTTGTCCTTTGTTACATGCACGAAGACCTTACACCCAAACACCTGCAGGTGACTGTATGATGGTCCTGGTCATACTAGTTTGTCAAACACATCACCCTGCAATGTAGCACTAGGAGACTAACTAATGACATAAGCATTAATGTTTAGAGGCTCACCCCAACAACTACACGATAAATTTACCTCTGAGAGAAAAAATCGTATCCTCTCTGTCATTATCATGTCCATATGCAACATCATTGAGTAGAGGCATCTTTGGTAGAGATTTTGGTGTCGAATCCCCTTTTGCAATATTCATCAAAGGGATATACCAACGTATTTGCCGTTATTGTCGGACCGAATACACTTCAACTTCTTCCCTGAATCCCTTTCAATAGAGGCCTGAACTCCTAGCAGTACTTGATCCTTGTTCTTTATAGCATAGACCAAAATTTTTCTAAAATAATCATCGATGAATGTTAGAAAATATGGAGCACCACCAATTTATTTACCTTCATAGGATCGCAAATCCGAGTGAATTAGTTTGAGTAATGTCGGCTTCTTTGAAGATATGTGACTGGATGGACATTATGTGCTGCTTTTTAACCATACAGTTCATGCACTTCTCCAATTTTATGAACTTTATCCTTGAATTCACCTTTATGTTCACTATGTAGCTCATTTTTAGCTGATATAGCTAAGCCGGATGTGCCATAACCTGATAGGAGCCTCATTGGCTGTGTTTACCTCATGTGTCCTTTGTGCACTCCCTTTCATATAATAGATACCAAACTTCTTCCTTCTTTTGGCAACCACTAACGAACCTCTAAAATGCTTCCATTGATCACTACCAAAGAGAATGAAGAATCCCTCAGCATCCAACCTTCTAATCGATACCAGACTAAAATAGATATTAGAAACATGATGAACATCTTTGAGCCCAAGACTTGCTCCCGTATTAGTCTTCAAATGCACACCTCATATGGTAGTCACTTTTGACACATTTTCCTTGTCTATCTTCAACACTCCACACTCTCATATTGTGTATATGCAAATAGTACCTTGTTATGCGATACGTGTGCCAAATTCCTGAGTCTACTATCCAAGAATTATTATCACAGGCGAGATTTATGATAACATCATCACCCACAATAATAATATCGCGTCCATGCACTGAGATGTGTGCTATGGTGTTCTCACTTTGCTTCCCCTTGTAGATCTTCTTCTTTCTCTTCCAAATCAAATAATTTTGCTTGATGTGGTCCTTCTTACTATAATGATAACATTCAGAGTCCTTGTACTGACCCTAGGACTTCTCTATGCTCTTGTCTTTGCCACCATCTGGACCCTTGCTTTTACTTCTTTCTCGACTTTCTGAAACAAGCGCCTTTGAATGGAATGTGGATGAAGTACCTTGAGATTTTCTCCGCATCTTTTCATTCAATAATTTACTTTTGGCAAACTCCAGATTAACCATGCCTTTTAGTGCAGAAGTGATTATAGATACGTATACGGTCTTCCACGAGTTTGACAAAGTACAGAGCAACCAAAGTCCTTGTACCTCATCATCAAACTTTATTTCCATAGAGGATAACTATTCAACCATGCCCTGAAGTTCACTTAAGTGATCCGTAATGGACGAACCATCCTTGTACCTAACATCCATCATTTGTCGGATCATGAACTTGTTTACCCCGGTCTTTTTTGTATACAAGGATTCCAGCTTCTCCCAAAATTTATTTGCATGCGCAATATTAGTTATAAGCATTCATGTCTGCGAACTGCCTAATATACCCATACATTTGTATATGCTCAAAATTTTAGTCCTCATCGATTTTCTTACTGGCTTTCTTGGAAGCAAATACCAGAAGATGTAGCTTCTTGACGAATAACAAATTCTTCATCTTGCTCTGCCAATAGTGATAATTGGAACGGTTTAGATTTATCATACGCATTAGCTTCACATCCATCTATTCTCCTCAGTTTGACTACCAATCTTTTGATACCTTAAAACCACAAGCTCTGATACCACTTTATTGGGCAAGAACATAGAAAAAATTCCCCAAACCGAGAGAATTTGGTGAGGACCGAAGGAAATCACACAAACTAATTACACCAAAATGTATACATAAAAGCACAATGGAAACACATTATTTTTTACGCAGAAAACCTTGATGGGCATAAGATGGTTGGAGTCCAACCTGAAAAACTCTCCACTAATAGAATAAGAGAAACACACTGACTCATTTACAAACTCCTCCACTGATCTGCATAGATCACTACAATACTTCAAATAGATTAAAATATATTATAAAGAGTGCAAAGGATTATCGAAGATGAAAAAACAAGAAAGAATCGATGTAAAACTCCTCGAAGAGATCTCTCTTCAAATCAACCCCTGAAACTCTGAATCACCTCTTTCTCTCCTTAGAAAATTGCACTATTTAAGAAACTCTCTCCTTAGATTGTAATGTGTTGAGTTTTGGGTTAGGAAACACCTATTTAAAGTACCAAACTCTCGAAAAAGATATAGACCGTTGATCTTGATCCAACAGTATTAATAAAATATCCGAAAATTGCCTTCAGCCTCGACACCGGTGTACCGATGGTATACTTATTAATAAGTATTTTGAGTCAGAACGATTATAGAACAAAAATATGTTTTATTTGTGTACCAATGGTATAGTGACATCAGTATACCAACGGTACACCGCTTGCAATGATACAACCTTTTCCAAATGTTTAACATATACTCAAACAGAGCCTCTTTTGTCGCCTTCGACTCCTCGAACTTCTCCTACACATGAATGACACTCGTCACCCTCCAGGATGTTCTCCATATAGGTTGAAAACCCCATCCAACACCAATATGTTATTCCGTGTAAAATTACTAATCCTTACTCTTTTCAAGGATCTTTTACAGGAAACAATCTCGAAGTAATAAAAAATAATGAAATAAATAAAATGAATTTAGCATCAAGATAGTATTTCTCGACTTTCTAACCTGTCTTATAAAAAAATTCAAAAATAATTTAAAAAGTATATATATATATATATATATATATATATATATATATATATATATATATATATATTTTATATATATATATTATATATATATAAATGATTATTATTGAAGGAGAGATTACATATATATGTATAGGAGAGGCTAGCCTCCTCTCCTATTATTCTAAGCAATGTGGGACTAAAGCCCATTAACTCATAACTCTAATATAACACTTAACCCCCCCCCCCCCTCAAGCTGGAGCATAGATGTCAATCATGTCCATCTTGTTACATAAAAATTGAACCGAGGACCCGTAAGAGGCTTTGTGAATATATCAACTATCTGGTCGCCGGGGCACACATGTTGAAATTTTATCACTCATTTCTTATATTTATCACGAACAAAATGAATGTCAATTTTAATATACTTCGTCCATTCATGAAATACTGGATTGGTGGCAATGTGAATAGCAGACTGGTTATCACACCACAGATCTGCCACTTGAGACCCTGCATATTCTCCCAGCTCTTGTAGGAGATGCTTCATATATAATATCTCTGACGTGCCATTAGCAATAGCTCGATATTCTGCTTCTGAGCTCGAGCGTGCTATCACACTTTGTTTCTTGCTCTTCCATGACACTAGATTTCCACCAATAAATACTGAGTAGCCAGATGTAGTGTAACTCCACTTCCCGATTTTGGAGAAAATAAAATTTCTTTTTTTTATTTTAAAATAGTAATTGATTGGGTTTCGAATTAAAGGTTAATTTTAATTATTTTAATTAATAAATATGATAGTTGATATTTTAGAGGGAAATAATTTGGGACAATTTTTCAAATTTGAAAAGTTGTTATAACCAACTTGTAGTCCCCTCAAATTTTCCCAAAAATTTTTAACTGAATTTTTATCATTCTGCAATTAATGGAAAGGGAGAGGAGTTTTATGAAAAGTTTACTTGGTGGAGGGACTTATACAAAATAGGTTTATTTTGGGAGGGGTCTTTTGCAAAATAGCCTTTTAATTCTTTTAAACTGAAGTTGGGAAGAGAGAGACTCATTCTCTCCATATTTCTTCCCCAATTATTTTCCCGACCTTGCTCCGGCCACGGCGGCGGTGGCGAGAGACAGCGACGGCGGTGGTTTCGATCGACAGCGACGGCGCGAGCCTAGCCCTAATCTCGGCGGTTCCTTCATCGGCGACGACGGTGGTTTCGATCCACAGCAACGGCGGTGGTTTCGATCGACAGCGACGGCGGCGGGGCCAGCTTGGTGGCGCGGCGACGAGTTCGATCACCACGGCGGCGACGAGTCCGATCTTCGACGACACCCTTCCTCGATTGGACACCATTCTCATCCACCAGTGGGTGATCGACTCGACTTTGTTGTCACAATTGGAACGACGAAGACAATCCTTCCAGCAACCACGGCGAACGGAGGACCATCGGGCGATTGTCAGCGATGACGGCGACCTTGTTCCAGTGACGCAGCACCATTCTTCACCGGTGAGATTTCACGTTCTTTGTCGACCTCGATTGTGAAACCCCAGTCTCTTCGAGCGCTAGCTTCAGAGGATCAATGAGTCGATTAATATTTTCAACTCAATTGTAGATTTACTCATCATTCTTCTTCTTCTTGATTGAGTGATATAGGTAGAAATCTTTGGTTGATTGATCGGATCGGCATCGACCTTCCTTTCCTCGTGAATTTTTCGTCCCAACTCTGTTTTGACACAGGTGAGTATTGATCCTAATTTTGTTCCGATCTATATGATTCACAGTGTTCTTGATAAGCCGCAGTATTTAATTTTCCTAGTTTGGAGTTGCTTGAGGTCAGATCGGAAGAACGGGTTGGACGGATCGGCGGATTAATAGAGAAATTTTATCAAATTCCAGGTAAGTGTTGGCCCAGGGATCCTCTGATACTTCCTGGTTTCTTCGACGTTTTCTTGATTTTTTCCTCAAGTAACTACCAACTCTTCTTAAAGCATCTGTTTCATTTTTGTGTCCGACGTGTTGATGGAATGTCACAGAAGGACTCGAAATCACACCTGGACACGAGGGACGTGAACGACTTCTCGGAATAGTGTTTCATTCCAGAGCAGATTCACACTTAGGTATGTTCTCATTTCCTTATGAGTACAGATTTCTGTTATGAATCTTGAGTCTATTTGTCTGAATGGAGTAATTGGGTTGTAGGCTTGCAGTTGCGTTTGTGTGCGTGTCGTACGTTGTAGACAGCGTCGCGTTCGTGTCCGGATGATCGTGCTTTGCTTTGGTTTCCGATTGGTGGTGTCGAGCCTGGACAATTCCTGATGCTAGGCACCCTTCTTATGAACGTGGGATTTCGAAGTTGGGTTGTAGTTGTGGAGTAGGAGTTCGAACCAGCAGTGATTAATAAATGATATGTTAATTCTTATTTTGTTCTTCTTGACTGAGTATTTATTCTGTTGGTGAATTACTTGTTTAGTCCAGTTGAATCTAATCCCTGATACAATAGAAGAGCTCTATTTCTTAAAGAGATTTCTCTATTTTGATTAATGGATCTCTGTGACAAGTTGGTGCTGGTAATAACTATCTTAATAATCAATTGGTATCGATGTTCTTTTGTCTTTACAGTTTTTTTTTCTTCACATTGTTACCTGTCGATTTTATGACTTGGGATTGCTTGTGGTCGGGTATAGAACTGTAACCCAGCTTTAAAGAATTCTGTTTTCTTTTGGGCCCTCAGTTGCATGATGAGGGATAACTGTCGACTATTTCAAAGGAACTCTGTTGAGCAGTAGCTGTTTGGCCTTTTTGTTCAATTTGATGTTCTACCTGGATATGTTACAGTAGGTTTTGGTTATGAATACTTCAACTAAATGGTTGTTTAACTTCATCCTTTCTTCTAAATCATAAGATATCCAGAGTGGTAGTCTTCAGTTTGACATAACTGATAAACTGCAGGCTTATATAAGATGTGTATTGATGCAAGGTTCATAAAACAAAACTGATGTTAGACCTGTTAATAGTTAGTCTGTTTTGAAGTCATTTCCTGGTATTATTTCATGGTAAGTGGTTAATTAGTATAGATATTAGCTAGCAAACTAGTAGATCATTAGGAAATTTGAAATTCTTATTTTTAGCCTTAGGGGAATCAACAAAATGACAACTAGTACCTTTCTAAACATTTTGAAAGCTGGACTAGTTAGAAATAAGATTAGAGTAATAATATTGTCTAGAATTTAACCAACTTGTACTTAAAATAAACAGGAGGACATCCAACTCCATCCGTTACCCGTACCTTCCCGGAGCAAGGCAAGTACTTTTCTACGGTTTTGTGCATTTACATTCATGTACCCTTTCTTGTGACACGTCATGGCACGATATTCATGTACTCCTGTATTCCTGTACCCTTGCTCTCGTACTTATTAGTGTCGGGTGGGGAAATACACTAGCCATGTGGCCAATCCCGGTTACTATATATTCCTGTACCTAGCTTAGGCCTCACACTGTGCACGCGGGTCCTAAGTCGTACCATATTCATATACTCCTGTGCATGCTCCTGTACTTACCCCAGCCGGTCACATGGACTAGATGTATTTCGATATTGTGCACTTGTCATGTCTGGTACTTCAGGATTATAGTTTCATTCCTGTACTTTACATGTTCCTGTACTTTACATTCTTGTACTATAGATCCTGTACTCATTTTCTGTATTACTTTCTTGTATTTTTCTATTCATTCCTGTATATCTTTTCATGTACCCTTGTACACATTTCATATCATGTTCATGTTTCATTACCTAGAACTGTACTTTGCTCCGCTCCTGAATAGGATATGTTGCAGGTATGCTTGCAGGACATTGATCTACTCTATGGGCCAGAGCCCAGGATTTAGCTGAGCAGGATGAGGCTTAGCTTGAGGTTTCAGGTTTAGATTACTTAGCTTTACTTTGAGATATTGACTTTAGAGTTCATAGCACTTTTCATTCCTATTGATTCTGGTACATTATGATATCTGGATTTGTGGATTATGGTGATCATCTGGGATACGTTTTTAGATGCTGTGATTCTATATTTTCATGTTTATCTGGTTAGTTTTTCCTAGCTTGGTACAGCTTACTTCATTGTGTCTAACAATGAAGGCTGGGCGTGTCCGACTTGTGTCCGATTATTCGGAAGCGGGTCGTGACATGTTTTTAGTGGTGGCCCATGCAGGTCGATCCTAATGGTACCTAGGTCTTAGCGTACTATTGGGGGACTTGATTATACTAGGAAAACTTGATCACAGCATAGGAAAATCGAAAAATAAGGGTATATCAGGTATATTGATATTATATAAACACTTGTTTATTTAGGTCTAGGTTATTTTAACTGTTTTCTGTTTTACAGATAGTTCAAAAGCATGCGACACCAGAACTGTCGATCCACCTACCCTTGAAGGTTTCGAGCTTCCACTACCTTCTATCGCCACTACTATCTCCATGGGTAGTACGCAGTTGACGAAGACGTTTCAAGAGTTCCTTGACACCAGCAGGCCGTCCTTTTCCAATCCAGACTTGCCAATGCATTTCCCGAGTTAGAGAGGACTTCCAGATTATCAGACCTTGGACTTCCCCGACACCGAGCGCATACTTTGCACCGAGAAGTAGATCGAGAACCTGGAGCCGCCACTGAAGACCACCCAAGTTCCCGAAGTTCCAACTTCTCTGAAGATGAGAGTCACCAGTTAGGAGATTAAGAATATAGCGTAGACAATGGAACGAGACGAAAACTAAAGCTCAGAAGAGACATGCAGACTTATGACGAAGACATCAACTATCCTGAAACCGCAAAGCGTCGCCACACTCAGACCACGCTTCTTCAGCCAGCAGGAGATTCTGATTCAGATGATGACCATTTGCAAATTCTGTCGTCGCCATGACACCACTTCGAAGAATGCCGCAAAAGGACGAAAGCTATGCTTGTACTGCCGATTGCCTGCCCACCAAGTCAAGGATTGCCCAGAGATCGTTGATCACGCTACCCAAGGACGAACGCGAGAAGCACCAGGACTACAGCAAGTGGACCCACCTCTCCAGATTCAACAATCACATGAAGCACTATCGCAGGGATCAACCTATGTCAGGACAATTGAAGAAGTTGAAGTGATTCCAGTTCCGAAGATACACTAAAGATAGACTGAAGACAAAAGATTTCTTTTGCATGGTTGGAAAAACCATGTATCTTGATTAATCATCCAGTCTTTCCTTAAATTCCTCCGAACATATTGATCATTTCTTGAAACTTCTTGTTTCTATTTTGGAACCCTGATTGATGTTCGAAACTTATTTCAAGATATTGTTTCATATTCGACAAACTTGTTTCAGACCTACATTTCGATATTTGTTTGAAATCCATTATTCGATACCATTGCACATCCATTCGTGATCTTGTTTCCTAGCGATGGCTCCTATTTGTAAATTTTTTTTTCTTTTATCAAACTTCGTGTTAATTAAGATTTAATTCCTACTCGAGATTTATTTCGAAACCCTGTTCCTCATTCGAAGCATTATTTGTGCTTCGTCCTATTTAGGACATTGTTGAGGATGCCTTTGAGGGTTTTGAAGATTTCGTTTCCTATTCGAGACTTGTTTCCTCGTTCATGACTTTGATTTTCTAGTCGAGAGTTGTTGGTCCACTATTTTTGTTCCGATCTTGTCTCCTATCCAAGATTTTGCTTGTTTCATGGATACTTGTTGTCACGACCCGTTACCCAAATTGTTGGGCCGGGCCGAGCCATGTCCAGCCTACGCTTAAGATAAAGCGCAGTAAGCTGTTCTAGACAGTCAGGTAATAATGATAAATGTGCTAATAATTAAGATAGTTTAAGAATGATCACAACACAGCTTCTATATAGATGAAAAACCACTAAGTTTGATAATAATACAAACCAAAATGTAAGACTGGAGACAAGGTCCAGTTTAAAGGTACAAAACAGCGTCTGTGATAATAACCCAACACTAAGTCAAACTAAGCAGCTAAGCAGGATTCCCTGCTGGAATATCCTCAACTGGAGCTCCATAGTACGGGTCACAAAGTATTTCTTCCTCGGTCAAAATACCTACAACGTTATCCTGTCAGGACGGGAGCAAGTACAACCTCTACTACTAAAGTACTGAATGTATAATGCAAGAGATGTACAACAGGAACATGGTATGATAAGACTGAAAAATAGACATACTGGAATCAGGGTAAATCATATAAAGCGGGAAATCATGGTATATCTTGATTATCATTTTAAGACACTCTTGTCAATTGTGGCATATGTACATTATGTATTAAAACTGGAGCAGGTATGAGATCGGTCAATAGGTGCTATGCTAGTTTACTGCAATGTACGTATGTACATTCCACAAGTCCAGAAACTACATTGTTAGTTTACTGTAATGTACGTAAGTACATTCCACAAGTCCAGAAACTACATTCTCAGTTTACTGCAATGTATGTATGTACATTCCACAAGTCCAGAAACCGCACTGCTAGTTTACTGCAATGTACGTATGTACATTCCACAAGTCCAGAAACTACACAATTAGCATACTGCAATGTAAGTGAGTACATTCCACGAGTCCAGTAACTATACTATCAACTCTCTCATAACCCAGTAATCATCATGTAAAAGATACGGGAAATAGTGTAAAGCATGGTGGGAACTGGCAATAGTATGAAACATGTTATGATTTGACTTGCTACTCCAAGGATCAGCATTCACATGGGTTGATTAACATTCTTTTATCACATAACAGTGTTTTTAACATGTACAATTAATAAAAGACTTACAACTGGATTAATGGTAATTTAACAAGGTTGTCACATGTACTTAACATTAAAAGACAGTAAATGAGTTTGTAGATGTACTTGCCTCTAGCAAAACAAGCGGCGATAAAAGTGCTATGGATGTCTGGTAACTCGTCACTGTAGAAATAAATGCAATAACTTAGCTTTTACACTAAGCTAAAACACTAGGACACTAATTGGTGCGACACGACTTGTGACTGGACACCTAGCCAAAATGATGACTTGGCATAGGAGACCAATGTGGGGTGACACACTATGTTAACTTACTTTCTAAGGTTTTTACACTAGTGAGGGATGGGGTTTAACACGACTAAAACTCCAAATAACACAAAAAGCTACAAGTCATAATTAACCAATAAATAAATCAAAAGATCATTGTGTTCCAACAATATTAAAGATAGGCAAAAAGTCTAGTTTTTCTTAAAGTAAAGTACCAAAGTGATCCTTGTTAATCATAGAAATTAATTATAATTTTTCTGGAATTTATTAACCAGTACAAGTATTTTATAAAAATCAGTTTTCCTAAGTATACAGAAAGTGAGTTTTGGTTTCATATGCCAAACTAGTGGCAAAATAGTAAATTAATTACTACAAAAATTATACTAAATTAACCAACTTAACAAAGTATCTAAAAACTATTTTTCCATAATTTTAGCAATACTCTAAGTATTTTTAGAAAATCAAAAACAGCAATGCACACAATAATTAATTATCTGCGTATTTTGTCCATGTATATAATTTGAACCAAAGTTCAAATACAGGACCCAAGGCCATGAATCAAGTCCAATATGACTTGTACAGGTCTTGAATGTGTGAAAACACATTTGAGCCCAAATACCCATGCTAGGCTTGGACATCAAATGGTTGCAGTAATTTAAATACAATAAAAATATAAGTTGGTAATAGTGCAAAATAAATATTATTATTTTAATAGGGCAAAATTATACATAGTGGTTACAAAAGTATGACAACTTATTTTATAAAGATATTTTACACTAAGTAAAGTAAAACATATATATAAAAGTACATCTACGATATTTATATTTATACATAAATATATAGATATTTATATCAAGGATATATATACATCCATATATTAAAAGTTACATATATATATATAATGAAACATTTAATTATAAAGTGTGTAATAATGTATATATACATATGAAAACATATATATACATAATTTACTAACTATAAAAATATATACAAGAAAATATATACATATATACATACATATAAATATATATATAAAAGTTTACTAATTATAAAATTATATATACATATAATATACTGTCAAAATACAGTATATAAAATATATATATATACTAATATATATATATATATATATATATATATATATATATATACACATATAAATATATATATAGAAAATAGAAAAAGGAAAAGAAAAAGAAAAACAAAAACAAAAACAAACAGCAGGGGGGCTCGAACTCGGGCCAGCGGGGGGGGGGGGTTTAAACACTGCGCGCTGGCCAGTGGGCCAGCGGCCCGCTTTGTTAGGAATAGGGTTACAGTTAACTATAAGTTAGATTTTTAGTTAATGGGCTTTAACCCGTTAGCACAAAACCAAACCCGTTCTCTAAATAACAGTTCGCTCGTGTCCATACAGTCCAGGACACGAGAATATGAAATCTGACACCGTGTCGACGTGTCCATGCACTGCACGATACGCACGACACGATCTACGCGTGTCCACACTTACCACTAGGTTCGTCTAGGCTGGGCGAGTCTGTGTCCGTGTATACGAGTCGAGATTCGACACGAGGACGAAGTGATACGTACGTGTCCGAGCTCGACTTGCTGTCGAGAGGGCGATCGGCGGCTGGGGGCGTTGGCGTCGTGGCGCAGCGGTGGCGCTGAGTTCGCCTCGTCGAGATGAAGGTGATGGTGGTGGTGGATGACGACGACTGTGGCTGTGGAGGCTAGACTGGGGCTCGCCGGAGTTGGGTGGTGGTTGGATCTGGAAGTGGAGATTGGGGGCGGAGCTGGGGCTGTGGAGGGTCGAGGTGGTGATGGTCTGGTCGGGGAAGGAGTGGGGGTCTTTTTATAGGGGGAGTTGAGGCGGTGGGCGGTGGATTACGGCCGGATTAGGGTTAGGGTTACGGTCGGATTAGGGTTAGGGTTAGGGGAAGGCGGTGGGGGAGATGAGTAGTTAGCAGGAAACCCCCAAGGATCTAGGAAATTATGTCTAGGTCCTTTCCATTGGGTTATACAAACATTAATTTGCAAAAGCCCTCCCGCAGTTAGTTTATGCAAATTAGATTTGCAAACAACAAATAGGAAAATTACAAACAGCATTTAAACAATTCTAAAAATTGCAAAACCTATATAAAACAATTCATTTTATTACAAAAAGGTATTTTATGTATTTAAAACCATTTAAAAATCATTTTAAAATACAGGAAAAATTCCTAATATTTACTATAAAATATTTTAATACTAAAAATAATCATTAATGGCCAATTATCACTAATTAACAAAAAATTGAAAAACAGGGGCTGACAAGTCTTCCCTCCTTAAAAAATTTCGTCCTCGAAATTTACAAGAACTGAAGACACGCGAGGCAACTAACGTTTTAAAATAATTACAGCGATGACTAAGGCTATCTTCTAATGATGGAACGTCTATGAAACAGGTCTACTGGTCAATGGCTTATCTTATGAGTGCAGCTACTAAGTGATGGTTTGGTAAAAGTCTAATGACAGGTTACTTAATGAGGCACTAGAATCAAACAGTCATATGCAAATAAATCCAACCTGTGGTACCGTCTGTCAAGTATTCTGGCTCTGGCTCTGGGCCCTGCACTGGTACTGCTGCCTGGATGGCTAAAGGGTATGCTCTCCCTGAAGGTCCTCTGGTAAATGGCTTTGCCTTCGGGCACTCCCGAATCATATGGGTGGAAGACCCGCAAACAAGACACTGGCTCAATTTCTTCCTACAGATGGAGACATCGTGCCCTGGCTTTTTGCAGAAGGCACAAGAGACCCACTTCTGCTGCTGGTGTCCCGGATCTCGGGCAAATGATAACTGATGCTGAGGATGAGCTGGTGGAGAATAGGCCTGCTGGTGCTGGGTAGTCGTCCTCTGCTAGAAAGTCTGGCGCTTGGACGGCCCGTCATGATGTGTGGTAGCTGGCCTCTTGTAAGACAAAAGATGCTCCTCGATACCTCGGGCTCTCTCCAGTAGCTGGTAGTAGTCTGTGATCCCGTTGGCCACTAGTAAGATGCTAATGTCCGGGACAAGACCATGGCAGAATCTGCGAGCCATCTCCTCCGGGTCGGCTACTAAGCTCGGGGCAAAACGACTGAGTCTGCTAAACTTACCTGCGTACTCATCGACTGTACGGCTCCCCTGTTGCAGGCTCTGGAATTGCAATCCCATGGCAACTCTAGCGGTGGTGGAGAAGAACTTCCTCTTGAACTGGATCTTGAATTGCTCCCAGTTTTCTCTGCCGCCAATGAACATCGTCTCATTTCTGAACCAGACCCCTGCCAGGTCTACTAACAAAAATCCTGCTGCCTCGACCCAAAGGTCGTCAGGTAATCTAGCCCCTATGAGCTTCCTCTCTACGGAATCTAACCAGTCATCAGCTACAACTATGCCTTCCGTCCCAAGAAACTCCTTCGGTTTTAGGTTCATAAAACTCTTGATACTACCTAGCCTCAATTGATGTTCTATAGGTTGCGAGACGGGGGTATGCTGAGTATTCAGGAGCCCCTGGATCAAAGCCAGTAATTGGGTTCCATCGAGGGAAACAACAGTCTGGGGAGGTATGATAGGAGGTGGGGGTGGAGGCATCTGGGTCTGCGGGGTAGGAGGTGGTGGAAGTGTACCGTCACCTGAGGTGGCGGAATCGGGAGAGTGTGTAGGGTCCATCTATTTATAAAAGACAAAGGAATTATAAGAATAAAGCAAGTAGTCATAAGCAAACAATTTAGTTACACTACCGGTCCTATGCTGTGATGAGTTTTCCTATGTTGCAATCCTAGAAATCCTCTAGGTGTTCTAGATGTTGTTCCTAGTGTTATCTAGTTATCCTTAATTTCTGCAGGCGTGCTTGGTACAGTAACGTAACCAAACAACTTTAGTCAGGACCTTGCATGGGCCACCAAAAAAACATGTCACGACCCGTTACCCAAATTGTTGGGCCGGGCCGAGCCATGTCCAGCCTACGCTTAAGATAAAGCGCAGTAAGCTGTTCTAGACAGTCAGGTAATAATGATAAATGTGCTAATAATTAAGATAGTTTAAGAATGATCACAACACAGCTTCTATATAGATGAAAAACCACTAAGTTTGATAATAATACAAACCAAAATGTAAGACTGGAGACAAGGTCCAGTTTAAAGGTACAAAATAGCGTCTGTGATAATAACCCAACACTAAGTCAAACTAAGCAGCTAAGCAGGATTCCCTGCTGGAATATCCTCAACTGGAGCTCCATAGTACGGGTCACAAAGCATTTCTTCCTCGGTCAAAATACCTACAACGTTATCCTGTCAGGACGGGAGCAAGTACAACCTCTACTACTAAAGTACTGAATGTATAATGCAAGAGATGTACAACAGGAACATGGTATGATAAGACTGAAAAATAGACATACTGGAATCAGGGTAAATCATATAAAGCGGGAAATTATGGTATATCTTGATTATCATTTTAAGACACTCTTGTCAATTGTGGCATATGTACATTATGTATTAAAACTGGAGCAGGTATGAGATCGGTCAATAGGTGCTATGCTAGTTTACTGCAATGTACGTATGTACATTCCACAAGTCCAGAAACTACATTGTTAGTTTACTGCAATGTACGTAAGTACATTCCACAAGTCCAGAAACTACATTCTCAGTTTACTGCAATGTACATATGTACATTCCACAAGTCCAGAAACTGCACTGCTAGTTTACTGCAATGTACGTATGTACATTCCACAAGTCCAGAAACTACACAATTAGCATACTGTAATGTAAGTGAGTACATTCCACGAGTCCAGTAACTATACTATCAACTGTCTCATAACCCAGTAATCATCATGTAAAAGATACGGGAAATAGTGTAAAGCATGGTGGGAACTGGCAATAGTATGAAACATGTTATGATTTGACTTGCTACTCCAAGGATCAGCATTCACATGGGTTGATTAACATTCTTTTATCACATAACAGTGTTTTTAACATGTACAATTAATAAAAGACTTACAACTGGATTAATGGTAATTTAACAAGGTTGTCACATGTACTTAACATTAAAAGACAGTAAATGAGTTTATAGATGTACTTGCCTCTAGCAAAACAAGCTACGATAAAAGTGCTATGGATGTCTGGTAACTCGTCACTGTAGAAATAAATACAATAACTTAGCTTTTACACTAAGCTAAAACACTAGGACACTAATTGGTGCGACACGACTTGTGACTGGGCACCTAGCCAAAATGATGACTTGGCATAGGAGACCAATGTGGGGTGACACACTATGTTAACTAACTTTCTAGGGTTTTTTCACTAGTGAGGGATGGGGTTTAACACGACTAAAACTCCAAATAACACAAAAAGCTACAAGTCGTAATTAACCAATAAATAAATCAAAAGATCATTGTGTTCCAACAATATTAAAGATAGGCAAAAAGTCTAGTTTTTCTTAAAGTAAAGTACCAAAGTGATCCTTGTTAATCATAGAAATTAATTAAAATTTTTCTGGAATTTATTAACCAGTACAAGTATTTTATAAAAATCAGTTTTCCTAAGTATACAGAAAGTGAGTTTTGGTTTCATATGCCAAACTAGTGGCAAAATAGTAAATTAATTACTACAAAAATTATACTAAATTAACCAACTTAACAAAGTATCTAAAAACTATTTTTCCATAATTTTAGCAATACTCTAAGTATTTTTAGAAAATCAAAAACAGCAATGCACACAATAATTAATTATCTGCGTATTTTGTCCATGTATATAATTTGAACCAAAGTTCAAATACAGGACCCAAGGCCATGAATCAAGTCCAATATGATAGGTCTTGAATGTGTGAAAACACATTTGAGCCCAAATATCCATGCTAGGCTTGGACATCAAATGGTTGCAGTAATTTAAATACAATAAAAATATAAGTTGGTAATAGTGCAAAATAAATATTATTATTTTAATAGGGCAAAATTATACATAGTGGTTACAAAAGTATGACAACTTATTTTATAAAGATATTTTACACTAAGTAAAGTAAAACATCTATATAAAAGTACATCTACGATATTTATATTTATACATAAATATATAGATATTTATATCAAGGATATATATACATCCATATATTAAAAGTTACATATATATATATAATAAAACATTTAATTATAAAGTGTGTAATAATGTATATATACATATGAAAACATATATATACATAATTTACTAACTATAAAAATATATACAAGAAAATATATACATATATACATACATATAAATATATATATAAAAGTTTACTAATTATAAAAAATTATATATACATATAATATACTGTCAAAATACAGTATATAAAATATATATATATACTAATATATATATATATATATATATATATATATATATATATACACATATAAATATATATATAGAAAATAGAAAAAGGAAAAGAAAAAGAAAAAGAAAAACAAAAACAAACAGCAGGGGGGCTCGAACTCGGGCCAGCGGGAGGGGGGGGGGGGTTTAAACACTGCGCGCTGGCCAGTGGGCCAGCGGCCCGCTTTGTTAGGAATAGGGTTACAGTTAACTATAAGTTAGATTTTTAGTTAATGGGCTTTAACCCGTTAGCACAAAACCAAACCCGTTCTCTAAATAACAGTTCGCTCGTGTCCATACAGTCCAGGACACGAGAATATGAAATCTGACACCGTGTCGACGTGTCCATGCACTGCACGACACGCACGACACGATCTACGCGTGTCCACACTTACCACTAGGTTCGTCTAGGTTGGGCGAGTCTGTGTCCGTGTATACGAGTCGAGATTCGACACGAGGACGAAGTGATACGTACGTGTCCGAGCTCGACTTGCTGTCGAGAGGGCGATCGGCGGCTGGGGGCGTTGGCGTCGTGGCGCAGCGGTGGCGCTGAGTTCGCCTCGTCGAGACGAAGGTGATGGTGGTGGTGGATGACGACGACTGTGGCTGTGGAGGCTAGACTGGGGCTCGCCGGAGTTGGGTGGTGGTTGGATCTGGAAGTGGGGATTGGGGGCGGAGCTGGGGCTGTGGAGGGTCGAGGTGGTGATGGTCTGGTCGGGGAAGGAGTGGGGGTCTTTTTATAGGGGGAGTTGAGGCGGTGGGCGGTGGATTACGGCTGGATTAGGGTTAGGGTTACGGCCGGATTAGGGTTAGGGTTAGGGGAAGGCGGTGGGGGAGATGAGTAGTTAGCAGGAAACCCCCTAGGATCTAGGAAATTATGTCTAGGTCCTTTCCATTGGGTTATGCAAATATTAATTTGCAAAAGCCCTCCCGCAGTTAGTTTATGCAAATTAGATTTGCAAACAACAAATAGGAAAATTACAAACAGCATTTAAACAATTCTAAAAATTGCAAAACCTATATAAAACAATTCATTTTATTGCAAAAAGGTATTTTATGTATTTAAAACCATTTAAAAATCATTTAAAAATACAGGAAAAATTCCTAATATTTACTATAAAATATTTTAATACTAAAAATAATCATTAATGGCCAATTATCACTAATTAACAAAAATTTGAAAAACAGGGGCTGACACTTGTTCCTACTCGTTTAGTGATATTCTGTTCGCTAATCGAACTTGTACTATTCCAGAAATATTCCCACTTGAAACATCACCCTAAAACCTTGCTTGAACCTTCGCTTCTATTGATGCTTGTTTGGGATTCTATTTCCTATTCCAGATTTTATATTTACTCGAGATTGTTCTTTATCTGCCGCTTTGTTTCAAACTTATTTGAGATTTGCTTGCCGCATATTTACGATCCAATACCTTGTATTCCATTCACTAAATGATACATGCTTTCCATTCACTCTTTGTAACCTAGCTTTCTAATTGAGATTTCTATTCGTGATTTTGTGTCCTATCTGCGACTTTGTTGATACTTGATTTTCTATTTTTTTTTTCACTGTGTACCTTATTGGAGAATTCATTTTTAATTCAAGTTTTGCTCGAAATTTCATTATTACTCGAGATTTTATTAAAACTTGTTTCCAGTACGGGATTTTATTTCTTATTTTGAAACTTGTCTCCTATCTGATACCTTGCTTCAGTTTACCCTTCGAGACTCTGTTATCCCTTCGGGATAATGTCCCGTATATGGAATCTTGTTACCATTCCAGATATCAGTTGGAATTCCGTTATAATTTGAAATTTTGCTCCCTGTCTGAAATTTTAAATCTCCCTGGTTGCCCTCTTATACTCACCGATGGGATCCCTTGTCGTCTCTTAGTACCTAATAAATCCTTGTATTCTAACAGTCAGGTAACTTCCCCATTTTCGTGACTTGGACTATTGAAACTCATTTTGAATTCCTTGAAACTCTTTTAAAATTCCTAGGGATAAAGTCGAGAGGCTATTCGATGACCTACTATGGCATGACAGTTGCGCGCTGCAGCTATTAGCTGGATTATGGAGACTGAGGGCTCATTGCAGCCAGTAGCGCACTGGCGAGGCAGGAACTCTAAGTTGAAGTGATTTCAGACACCCATAGGTTTTCGAGTATTGTCGAGACTTGTCATATTCTTTATATCTTGATCTCTTGGGTTGTTTCGTCAATGATTGTTGGAAAATGGATAAGGTTGATAGAGTATTCGGAGACATATTGTTATTCGAGTCACGGAGCCGAAAGTCCACTGCAGTCAGATACATACTGGCGGGGTAGGGATTCTAAGCAAAGTGATTTCAGATACCAACATGTTCTTGGATATTCGGGAGACTACATTTCCTTTTCATATGATTATTGGTTTTCGAGAATCACAAATCCTTGCATGTTCACCCTAATTTGATACTAATATCTCCTGAGTATTTCGTACGTTCCTCAAATCAACCCTTGCTAATTACCTTCAAGTATTGTATCGTTAGATCATTGATTTCCTCAAATTATACATTGTCAGATTTTGATTCCATACTTCGTTTGTGTCTTGTCTAAATTTCGATCTTAAATCATGTCTGTCTGACCATGATTTTCCTATCTTATGCTAGCCCACTTGTGGTAAAACTATCAATTTTTTATCGTACTTAATAGTTGTGTCTTCATGATTTTGCTCCTCTGAGTTGTAATTGAAATTCCTTCCACTTCGTGACTATTTGATCCTCGATCTTTGTCAAAGCGTGATATCACAAACTTCTTGTGTATACTTGGACTCAAGGTTTAGAGCGTCATGGATCGACAAAAGCACTAGGTGGACAACAGCAGATGGTCACCGGAGTTAGCAGTTAGAAGCAGAGTGTTCCTGAAGAATCTCGCCGACCAGAGGCACCATTCGTTTTGGCAGAGGTGGAAGGTTCAGTCCGAGGTTCAGCAGGCCTTTCGACGTGATGACGCGTATTGGCGATGTGGCATATTGACTAGCGCTTCCAGCTAGCTTGGAGGGAGTGCACGACGTTTCCACGTGTTCCAGCTTCGACGCTACATTCCGGACCCGAGCCATGTGGTGGACTTTTCCGAGTTGGAGGTGGGCCCGAGATTGACCTACGAGAAGCAGCCAGTGGAGATCTTTGATCGGAGGGAGAAACGCTTGCAGAATCAGACTATCCCACTTGTCCGCATCATGTGGAGACATCACTCTTCGGGAGAGTCCACATGGGAGTGCGAGGACGAGATGCAGGAGCGCTATTCCAGTTTGTTTGTTTGAGTGTATTTTGATATTGAGAATCTTAAATACAATAAATTGCGTTGAACCTTCTTGAGATTTTGTTTTGAGTTTTCTTGTTGCCTTTCGAATTTTGAGGACAAAATTATTTTTAAGGAGGGGAGATTTGTAACTCCACTTCCCGATTTTGGAGAAAATAAAATTTCTTTTTTTTTTATTTTAAAATAGTAATTGATTGGGTTTCGAATTAAAGGTTAATTTTAATTATTTTAATTAATAAATATGATAGTTGATATTTTAGAGGGAAATAATTTGGGGCAATTTTTCAAATTTGAAAAGTTGTTATAACCAACTTGTGGTCCCCTCAAATTTTCCCAAAAGTTTTTAACTGAATTTTTATCATTCTGCAATTAATGGAAAGGGAGAGGAGTTTTATGAAAAGTTTACTTGGTGGAGGGACTTATACAAAATAGGTTTATTTTGGGAGGGGTCTTTTGTAAAATAGCCTTTTAATTCTTTTAAACTGAAGTTGGGAAGAGAGAGACTCATTCTCTCCATATTTCTTCCCCAATTATTTTCCCGACCTTGCTCCGGCCACGGTGGCGGTGGCGAGAGACAGCGACGGCGGTGGTTTCGATCGACAGCGACGGCGCGAGCCTAGCCCTAATCTCGGCGGTTCCTTCATCGGCGACGACGGTGGTTTCGATCCACAGCAACGGCGGTGGTTTCGATCGACAGCGACGGCGGCGGGGCCAGCCTGGTGGCGCGGCGACGAGTTCGATCACCACGGCGGCGACGAGTCCGATCTTCGACGACACCCTTCCTCGATTGGACACCATTCTCATCCACCAGTGGGTGATCGACTCGACTTTGTTGTCACAATTGGAACGACGAAGACAATCCTTCCAGCAACCACGGCGAACGGAGGACCATTGGGCGATTGTCAGCGATGACGGCGACCTTGTTCCAGTGACGCAGCACCATTCTTCACCGGTGAGATTTCACGTTCTTTGTCGACCTTGATTGTGAAACCCCAGTCTCTTCGAGCGCTAGCTTCAGAGGATCAATGAGTCGATTAATATTTTCAACTCAATTGTAGATTTACTCATCATTCTTCTTCTTGATTGAGTGATATAGGTAGAAATCTTTGGTTGATTGATCGGATCGGCATCGACCTTCCTTTCCTCGTGAATTTTTCGTCCCAACTCTGTTTTGACACAGGTGAGTATTGATCCTAATTTTGTTTCGATCTATATGATTCACAGTGTTCTTGATAAGCCGCAGTATTTAATTTTCCTAGTTTGGAGTTGCTTGAGGTCAGATCGGAAGAACGGGTTGGACGGATCGGCGGATTAATAGAGAAATTTTATCAAATTCCAGGTAAGTGTTGGCCCAGGGATCCTCTGATACTTCCTGGTTTCTTCGACGTTTTCTTGATTTTTTCCTCAAGTAACTACCAACTCTTCTTAAAGCATCTGTTTCATTTTTGTGTCTGACGTGTTGATGGAATGTCACAGAAGGACTCGAAATCACACCTGGACACGAGGGACGTGAACGACTTCTCGGAATAGTGTTTCATTCCAGAGCAGATTCACACTTAGGTATGTTCTCATTTCCTTATGAGTACAGATTTCTGTTATGAATCTTGAGTCTATTTGTCTGAATGGAGTAATTGGGTTGTAGGCTTGCAGTTGCGTTTGTGTGCGTGTCGTACATTGTAGACAGCGTCGCGTTCGTGTCCGGATGATCGTGCTTTGCTTTGGTTTCCGATTGGTGGTGTCGAGCCTGGACAATTCCTGATGCTAGGCACCCTTCTTATGAACGTGGGATTTCGAAGTTGGGTTGTAGTTGTGGAGTAGGAGTTCGAACCAGCAGTGATTAATAAATAATATGTTAATTCTTATTTTGTTCTTCTTGACTGAGTATTTATTTTGTTGGTGAATTACTTGTTTAGTCCAGTTGAATCTAATCCCTGATACAATAGAAGAGCTCTATTTTCTTAAAGAGATTTCTCTATTTTGATTAATGGATCTCTGTGACAAGTTGGTGCTGGTAATAACTATCTTAATAATCAATTGGTATCGATGTTCTTTTGTCTTTACAGTTTTTTTTCTTCACATTGTTACCTGTCGATTTTATGACTTGGGATTGCTTGTGGTCGGGTATAGAACTGTAACCCAGCTTTAAAGAATTCTGTTTTCTTTTGGGCCCTCAGTTGCATGATGAGGGATAACTGTCAACTATTTCAAAGGCACTCTGTTGAGCAGTAGCTGTTTGGCCTTTTTGTTCAATTTGAGTTGTAGATGTTCTACCTGGATATGTTACAGTAGGTTTTGGTTATGAATACTTCAACTAAATGGTTGTTTAACTTCATCCTTTCTTCTAAATCATAAGATATCCAGAGTGGTAGTCTTCAGTTTGACATAACTGATAAACTGCAGGCTTATATAAGATGTGTATTGATGCAAGGTTCATAAAACAAAACTGATGTTAGACCTGTTAATAGTTAGTCTGTTTTGAAGTCATTTCCTGGTATTATTTCATGGTAAGTGGTTAATTAGTATAGATATTAGCTAGCAAACTAGTAGATCATTAGGAAATTTGAAATTCTTATTTTTAGCCTTAGGGGAATCAACAAAATGACAACTAGTACCTTTCTAAACATTTTGAAAGCTGGACTAGTTAGAAATAAGATTAGAGTAATAATATTGTCTAGAATTTAACCAACTTGTACTTAAAATAAACAGGAGGACATCCAACTCCATCCGTTACCCGTACCTTCCCGGAGCAAGGCAAGTACTTTTCTACGGTTTTGTGCATTTACATTCATGTACCCTTTCTTGTGACACGTCATGGCACGATATTCATGTACTCCTGTATTCCTGTACCCTTGCTCTCGTACTTATTAGTGTCGGGTGGGGAAATACACTAGCCATGTGGCCAATCCCGGTTACTATATATTCCTGTACCTAGCTTAGGCCTCGCACTGTGCACGCGGGTCCTAAGTCGTACCATATTCATGTACTCCTGTGCATGCTCCTGTACTTACCCCAGTCGGTCACATGGACTAGATGTATTTCGATATTGTGCACTTGTCATGTCTGGTACTTCAGGATTATAGTTTCATTCCTGTACTTTACATGTTCCTGTACTTTACATTCTTGTACTATAGATCCTGTACTCATTTTGTGTATTACTTTTTTGTATTTTTCTATTCATTCCTGTATATCTTTTCATGTACCCCTGTACACATTTCATATCATGTTCATGTTTCATTACCTAGAACTGTACTTTGCTCCGCTCCTGAATAGGATAAGTTGCAGGTATGCTTGCAGGACATTGATCTACTCTATGGGCCAGAGCCCAGGATTTAGCTGAGCAGGATGAGGCTTAGCTTGAGGTTTCAGGTTTAGATTACTTAGCTTTACTTTGAGATATTGACTTTAGAGTTCATAGCACTTTTCATTCCTATTGATTCTGGTACATTATGATATCTGGATTTGTGGATTATGGTGATCATCTGGGATACGTTTTTAGATGTTGTGATTCTATATTTTCATGTTTATCTGGTTAGTTTTCCCTAGCTTGGTACAGCTTACTTCATTGTGTCTAACAATGAAGGCTGGGCGTGTCCGACTTGTGTCCGATTATTCGGAAGCGGGTCGTGACATGTAGACCGTCTATCTGTCAAGCTTGCTCCCCAGTCAGCATCAGTAAAACACTCAATACGAGTGTGTCTATTATTTTCCATTCGAATTTTTTTCTGGATTCTTTACTAGATAACACAGAATTCTGAGAACTGCCGCCAGTGTGGAATTCTTGGAGAAGCCATAATCTACTTGCAACACTCACTGCAAAAGAAATATCCGGACGCGTCATAACTGCCAAGTAGTTGAGTTTTCCAACTACTCGAAGATACTGATCTGGATTGGTCATCATGACCCCTTCGTGTGGAAGTAACTTTGCCCCTGGATCCATAGGTGAGGTTGCTCCCTTTGCTTACATCATGCCTGCATCATTTAGTATGTCCAACACATACTTTCTTTGAGATATTACAATGTTCCGCTTACCCCGTGTGACCTTAATGCCTAAGAAATAGCTCAAGGATCCCATATCCTTGGTTTAAAATTGTTCTCCAAAAAATTCTTGAGGCTTGCAATACCCTGGCTGTCATCTCCCGTGATTACAATATCATCAACGTAGACTCCAAGGAGTATTCTTCCAGCAGATGTGTGTCGATAGAAGATTGAATGGTCCTTCTTCGATTGACACATGCCAAATTGAGTAACAACATGCATAAATCGACCAAACCATGCACGAGGCGATTGTTTCAGACTATAGAGAGCCTTCTTCAGATGACATACCTTACCCTCCCTTGCAACGAACTTGGGAGGTTGTATCAAATATACTTCTTCATCAAGATCTCCGTAGAGGAAAGCATTCTTTATATCAAGCTGGAGTAACGGCCAATCATATCGGATGGCCAAGGTCATGAGGATACGAACGGATGTCAATTTGGCTACAGGAGAGAATGTCTCGAAGTAATCCTCACCATAGGTTTGAGAGTATCCTTTGGCCACCAGCCGAGCCTTCAGTCGATCAAGGGTGCCATCCGGTTTGACCTTAATCGTGAACACCCATTTACAGCCGACTGCCTGTTTACCAGTAGATAAGTCGACTAAGTCCCAGGTATGATTCTCCTGGAGAGCTTTCATCTCCTCGTTTATAGCAGCACGCCCACCAGGATGTCGGAGACCCTCCTCAGCAGTCTTGGGAATCTGAATCCCATCAATAGTAGCCACCATAGACTGAGTGTGACTGGTAAGACCTTTGTAGCTGTCAACATACAAGGGTTGATCACGACAGGCACGACGAGGAAGGTCTGGAGGCGGACCCACCAGAGCTGCTGGCAGAACTGGTGGAGCTGCTGGTGGAACAGAAGGAGGCAACTCATTTGAGCCAGAACTGCTGATCGAACCAGAGGAGGATGAATCAGTGGACGATGTTGGCAATGGCTGAATCGGTGTATGTGGACCATCTGACTGGAAGACTGGCTCGGTAAGGGAGGGCACCCGTACGGGGGGCTGTTGTGTTTGAGAAGGAAATAACTAAAAATCATCTTCGGGATAGACTAGAGGAGCCTGTAACCCCTGTTTCTCAAACTTTTTTTATATTTTATTTTATTGTGTTTGAAAGTAATTTATTTTTGAAATTTTGTATAAGATATTTAATATTTTTTCTGTATTTTAAAATGTAGTTTGTAATTAATGGTTTGAAAGTACTATTCAGTTTTAATAAATATTTGTTCTTGAAATTTTATTATTAAAATTATAAAGTTATTTATTATTATGTTTGGATTTTCAAAAAAAAATATCGGTTTCGAAAATAGTTTGAAAATCATGATTATTTTTGGAGCAATAAAAAGATTTAGTAACTTATTTTGAATAAGATTTAGATTTATAAAATATATTTTACCTTATTTGATAACATCAAACATTATTTAAAATACTTATGGTGACTAATTGTGGCATTAAGAATTATCTAATCCAGATTTGAAATATTATTTGATTTAACGATTTATCTATTATATGATTTAAATTGCTTTGATAAACATTAAATTTATCTTAAAGTTATTATGTTGAATTTGATTTGGATTTAGATTTGGATTTGAATTCATATGATTTGGATTTAAATAATTTATTTGACTTAAATTTATGGAGAGACTTGTCCGTTAGAAATTCTAATACTATTTGAATCGTATCTAGTATTAGATAGATTATTTCTTATTTGAACTAATCATATTCCTATCCAAATTAGTTGGTAATCCTAATCATATATTTATTGATTGAGTTCTAATCATATCCTAATTCACTAATTACTTTCCATTATCTATTTATATTGAACTTATAAAATAAAATCATGTCTTATACCTTCTTTTCCAAAAAATTTCTCTTTTTTTGTCATAATTACCCCAAATTCGTCATAAATTCAGCCTTCATTTTCAAATGTTTTACCAACTTCGAAGGGCCATAACTTCCATCTCCGGACTCCGTTTGACCTCCAATTTTTTTTGTTTAACCGTCTCGAGGTATATTTTCTGAATATAAAATTTATTTTCAAATAATTTAACCTAATTTTTAGAAAATTCGTGGAGTGTCAGTTGTCCGAAATTTGACACGTTTCGGTATTTTCGAGATTCCGAGAGAACCAGGAATCGGAATCACGATCCGTTTGAAGTTTCGGAACGCTGATGAAAAAGTACACATCATATATTTTTCTCACTAATTTTCCAAAATATTTTGTTTTTTGTTTTTATTTTAGAGGCCCGTCTCATCAATTGAGATCATCTTGCATATTTTTGGCATCTACGACAATTTGTGCTAACACAATCATACCGTGCATCAACTGCAACCAACTCAAGGCAAGTACTTGTTGATGCTTTCATGTGCATTTACTTTATATTTTCGTATTTCACTTATACATGTTATTTTTTGTGTCTTGACTGTTACACACACGAGAGTTGAGTGATTGACTATTGTTCATGTTTTTTTCATTGATATTGTGATCGTTCTCGTGACCGTGTTTTTATGATTGTGAGCTATGGATATTAGAGGGGTACAATTATTCGGCACATGGACAAAGTCCAGATTGTATTGTTGGCAACTCTCCCATTTACGGGGACGGGCCTTATAACCTCATCGTTCGCCCAAGCCGTCCATGTGTAGGAACGTTGTACTTCTCATGACACGTGCACTATTATGTTTTATAAGAGTTTCTTTGTCTTTTCATTCTTGCTACATTCTTATGTCGTTTATCATTTTGCATATTTCCTTGTTCATATTGTTCGTGTTTTCCATTGATCTTTGTTTCCATGTTTAGTGTTATATTGATTTATATTGTATTTGTATTATGTTGGCTAGACTTGTACTTGTTCCAATCCTGACTGGATAACCATTTTTTAGTTGACAGATTCTTGATGACTATTCTCGATGACTTGCTCTCTTGCTTTGGGTTCCTTCGGTGGAGTTAGACTTATCATGGAGGCCAACCATAGATTCTAGCTAGAATAGTCACATATAGCGGGTTTGTATCAGTATGCAAATTTGAATGTATTGTTGGAATTGTAATTAAAATAATTATTATGAATGAGCAAAATAGAGATATTTGTTATTTTTGAGATTTATATTGAGCCCAGACAGCGTACTACCACCGATGCTGCGGCGTAGGCTGAACTTGGCCACGTACTCGTATCCCGAAAAGCGGGAACGGGTCGTGACAAGTTTTGATGGTGGCCCATGCAGGTCCGTTTTCCGCAAAATTATGCGAACTTGTGGTAGTACCTATATTAGTCTTACTACTGCAAGCCTGCGATTAGGATGCTCGTTCACAATTGGGTTGATTTGATTTTTTAAAAATGACTAGGACTAGGTACACCGTAGGTAACCCATAGAATTATTTTGAATTGATTGCATGGGTAGTTAAGGTTGTTACATAGGCTACATGATTAAGGTGGTGATATTCGTTGAATTTTGAGATGCCCTATTTGATGAAGTTGAAATTGTGATTTGATAAGTGACTCTAATCAAAGATGGATAGAATTCTCGATTGATAAATTGAATATTTTGGTTACAGTTGAAGATGAAATTTTTAGATTTTGGTATTCTGAGGTTTAAATTTCTATATGATCGATGAATTATTGATAAGGTCGAATATTTAATTTTTAAAGGAAATAATTTTGGTTTGATCAATAAAATTGAGGTATGATTTGAAAATTTATGGAATTTAAATTTTTGAGCAGATTATGAAAATGTTAAATTTTGAATTTAAAATAAAATTGAGGAATTTAAAGTTTTGTGAAGTTAGATTTTGAAGATATTTATCAAGTTGGATTAAGGGTTGTGAATTTGTTAAGATGATATTCATGATTGCTACATCACGGTATTAAATTGAGTTAGTGATTTAAAAAAATATATGATTGAATTTGAGGAATTTTTTTAAATATTCTTGAGGATACGAATTTATACGATTGATGAGTGATAACTTAGATGTCATGTAGGTAATACTCCTCCGAACTATATCCATTGACTACATTCTTCCATCCTTCTTGATCAATCTTCTTATTAAGAAAAAATATTATTTTTATCTCATTGATCATTATTCCTTTTTAAAATTTTCTATTTTTTCACCTGACCAACCAAGCCTATTTTTTCTGTCATCCTTAAATTTCGAGGATAAAATTTTTTTAAGGTGGTTAGATTTGTAACCCCTGTTTCCCAAACTTTTTTTATATTTTATTTTATTGTGTTTGAAAGTAATTTATTTTTGAAACTTTGTAAAAGATATTTAATATTTTTTTCTGCATTTCAAAATGTAGTTTGTAATTAATGGTTTGAAAGTACTATTCAGTTTTAATAAATATTTGTTCTTGAAATTTTATTATTGAAATTATAAAGTTATTTATTATTATGTTTGTATTTTCAAAAAAAAAATCGGTTTCGAAAATAGTTTGAAAATCATGATTATTTTTGGAGCAATAAAAAGATTTAATAACTTATTTTGAATAAGATTTAGATTTATAAAATATATTTTACCTTATTTGATAACATCAAACATTATTTAAAATACTTATGGTGACTAATTGTGGCATTAAGAATTATCTAATCTAGATTTGAAATATTATTTGATTTAACTATTTATCTATTATATGATTTAAATTGCTTTGATAAACATTAAATTTATCTTAAAGTTATTATGTTGAATTTGATTTGGATTTAGATTTGGATTTGAATTCATATGATTTGGATTTAAATAATTTATTTGACTTAAATTTATGGAGAGACTTGTCCGTTAGAAATTCTAATCCTATTTGAATCATATCTAGTATTAGATAGATTATTTCTTATTTGAACTAATCATATTCCTATCCAAATTAGTTGGTAATCCTAATCATTTCTTTATTGATTGAGTTCTAATCATATCCAAATTCACTAATTACTTTCCATTATCTATTTATATTGAACCTATAAAATAAAATCATCTCTCATACCTTCTTTTCCAAAATTTCTCTCTTTTTTCGTCATAATTACCCCAAATTCGTCATAAATTCAGCCTTCATTTTCAAATGTTTTACCAACTTCGAAGGGCCATAACTTCCAACTTCGGACTCCGTTTGACCTCCAATTTTTTTTGTTGTAACCGTCTCGAGGTATATTTTCTGAATATAGAATTTATTTTCAAATAATTTTAACCTAATTTTTTAGAAAATTCGTGGAGTGTCAGTTGTCTAAAATTTGACACGTTTCGGTATTTTCGAGATTCCGGGAGAACCAGGAATCGGAATCACGATCCGTTTGAAGTTTCAAAAAGCTGATAAAAAGTACACATCATATATTTTTCTCAATAATTTCCCAAAATATTTTATTTTTTGTTTTTATTTTAGAGGCCTGTCTCATCAATTGAGATCATCTTGCATATTTTTGGCATCTACGACAATTTGTGCTAACACAATCATACCGTGTGTCAACTGCAACCAACTCAAGGCAAGTACTTGTTGATGCTTTCATGTGCATTTACTTTATATTGTCGTATTTCACTTATACATGTTATTTTTCGTGTCTTGACTGTTACACACACGAGAGTTGAGTGATTGACTATTGTTCATATTTTTTTTTATTGATATCGTGATCGTTCTCGTGACCGTATTTTCATGATTGTGAGCTATGGATATTAGAGGGGTACAATTATTAGGCATATGGACAAAGCCCAGATTGTATTGTTGGCAACTCTCCCGTTTACGAGGGCAGGCCTTATAACCTCATCGTTCGCCCAAGCCGTCCATGTGTAGGAACGTTGTACTTCTCATGACACGTGCACTATTTTGTTTTATAAGAGTTTCTTTGTCTTTTCATTCTCGCTACCTTCTTATGTCGTTTATCATTTTGTATATTTTCTTGTTCATATTGTTCGTGTTTTCCATTGATCATTGTTTCCATGTTTAGTGTTATATTGCTTTATATTGTATTTGTATTATATTGGCTAGACTTGTACTTATTCTAATCCTGACTGGATAACCATTTTTCAGTTGACAGATTCTTGATGACTATTCTCGATGACTTGCTCTCTTGCTTTGGATTCCTTCGGTGGAGTTAGACTTATCATGGAGGCCAACCATAGATTCTAGCTAGAATAGTCACATGTAGCGGGTTTGTATCAGTATGCAATTTTGAATGTATTATTGGAATTGTAATTAAAATAATTATTGTGAATGAGCAAAATAGAGATATTTGTTGTATTTGAGATTTATATTGAGCCCAGACAGCGTACTACCGCCGATGCTGCGGCGTAGGCTGGACTTAGCCACGTACTCGTATCCCGAAAAGCGGGAGCGGGACGTGACAGAGCCGGACCCTTTGATTGTGGGAGTGGTAAAAATTCAGTTTCTACAAAGGTAACATCTCGAGTGAAAAAATATCGCTTTAAGACAAGAAAGAAACACCGATACCCTTTCTGATATTTAGGATATCCAAGAAAAATACATGGTATTGCCTTAGGATCTAATTTAGAAGGGGTTGGTCGGGTATCCCGAACATAGCATAAGCAGCCAAAGATTCGGAGAGGCAGAGGAAATGGCTCTCGTCCATAAAAAAGTCTAGAAAAAGGAGTGTTACCATTGAAAACGGACGATGGCATGCGGTTAATAAGATAGCAAGCAGTAAGAACCGTATCCGACCAAAATTGCTTGGGAGTACGTGCATGAAACATAAGAGCACGTGTTGTTTCCAATAAATGGTGATTCTTACGTTCGGCTACACCATTTTGTTGTGGTGTGTACGCACAAAAAGTTTGGTGGATGATGCCATGGAGGGCCAGATGTTTATCGAGATCACGTGATAAATACTCACGGCCATTGTCACTCCGAAAATTTTTGATGGGAAGACCAAATTGTATTTTTATTTTGGCATGAAAGTTGCACAAGATGTTAAATAATTCAGAGCGATTTTTCATCAAATAAATAAAGGTGACACGTGAGTAATCATCGACAAAAGTAACAAAGTACTTAAAGTCCATGACAGATTCAATCGGACAGGGTCCTCATATATCAAAATGCACCAACTCAAAAGGAGCAGAAGCAATTTTATTTGGCCTTACCGGATAAGAAATCCGATGATGTTTAGCTAAACTACATCGCTCGCAATGAAAGAAAGAGAGAATATCTAAAGATGGGTACATTTTATGGAGAGCTTGGGACGATGGATGGCCTAACCGACAATGTAACTCAACAAGATCAAGTTTCTTGCTGGCACAGACAAAGGAAGGAGTTACGTCAAACAGGTACAAGCCTCCAGCCATATGCCCCTTACCGATAGTCTTTCCAGTTTTCAGGTCCTGAAAAACACAACCATCAAGAAAAAATGTTACCGAGCAATGTAGTTCACGAGTAATTTGACTAATAGAAATTAAACTGAACGGGTTCCCAGGAGTAAGCAGTACAGAATTGAGTGACAGTCCGGAAGCAAGATTGGCACTTCCACGGCCTCGGACTGTCAGGGAACCTCCATTGGCAACAGTAATACCAGAAGCACGACGTACAAGTACATAATTATGTATCATACCTGCGTCACTAGTCATATGAGAGGATACACCAGAGTCAATTATCCAGTGCTTGGGTTTCACTATACACGCGACTGAGTATCCGGCTGTGGAACCAGACGTGGATGCTTCACCACGACGTTGAGCCTGGAAATCAAAAAACTCTGTATATGAGTCTGAAGTCATCTGAATAGATCGGACACCATCATCAGGGGCGCCAGTGGTGATATTAGCAGCAGGTGATTTAGTGCATTGCCAATAGAAATGGCCAAGCTGACCACAGTTAAAGCATGTGCACAATTTTCCTCTATTACGATCGCCATTGCCTCGTCCTCTATCACGACCAGCATTACGGCCACCCCGTCGGCCGCCACGACCACCACGAAACCCTGTACGAGCGGCCCCGAGAGCAGAATGATCAGCAGGAGTATCACCCGGAGTTGTCTCAATGACTTTGGCAGCCCGAAGGACACGATAGTGTGCTTCCAACAGGTACGGTACATCAGATCCAGCAATAATTTAAGAACGAGCAGAGTCCGCATCAGGACGGAGAGAGGTGAGATAAGCCATGACATGAAGTTGCTCATGTTGATCCCGTGCTTCATTAATATCCGACGTAAGAGGTAGTACGCGGTCGATCTCATCCGTCATAGCCTTGATGGCCAGAAAATGCTCTTTATGAGATTTGTCTCCTTGATTTGCTCGATACACATCAACGACCGAGTCATGTATATGAGACAAATCACATTTACCATCAAACACCGCCGCCAATATTTCCCATAACTCCTTCACGGAGTCCGTATTTTGAACCATGTCTTCCACCGATGGTTCCATGGAGTTCATCATCTGTGTAAACAGTCGACTGTCATCTGTCCCATTGCTTAAAGATGGGATCATCGTCTGCTGGAGGGTTGTCAGTCAGATATTTGGACAACGGCATTCCCCGAAGTGTCTTCTCGACCTTCTTTCTCCATGTTGAGTAGCCCTCTGGCCCTTCCAACCGTAGATCGACAAGTCGATTGGAGGAAATCGTTGTGCTAGTGCCCGCTAGTGTGTTGCCGACACTAGTATCTGTGGTACTGCTATTCTCCGTAGAGTCTTCCATTTGTCAGAGATTCGACTGTCGATGTGTTCTTTCCACTTGATAAACACAACAACTCTGCTAATGCGCTAAAAACGGAGCCAGAATCGTGATACGCGCATAGAAAGCAGAGAGTGTGGATCACAAGCCAGGTCAGAGAGATAATCCATGGTAACCTCTGATAGATCCTGGTGTGAAGATCAAGAAAAGAAACAAAGATTCATGCACAACAAACTATATGTGTGCTCTTTGTTAAATTTTCAGCATTGATAGGCAGAGGTTCATGCAAATGTTTCCCCTCTGAGTATCCCAACAATGATTTTTTTTTGTAGACTAAACTAGGGTTTGGAGGAAGGGGGTGGAGGCTGATGGAAGGAGATGGTAGGGTTAGGGTTTGGAGTCATGGGGGCGGGGGGGGGCTGACAGGAGGCCGGAGGGGGGGTGACAGGAGCGGGGGGCGAGGGTACTGTAGCAGCGCGGGGGGGGGGGGGGTACTGTAGCAGCAGGGGGGCGGTACTGTAGCAGCGCCGGGAGGGGGGAGTACTGTAGCAGCAGGGGGGCGGGTACTGTAGCAGCGCAGGGGGGGGCGCGGGTACTATAGCAGCGGGGGGGGGGGGGGGGTGGGGAGGAAGGCAGCTAGGATTTTTTTTGTGTGTGGAGAGGCTAGGGTTTTGGCTCTGATACCATGTAGGAGGAAATAATAGGATGATTATTATTGAGGGAGAGATTACATATATATAGGAGAGGCTAGCCTCCTCTCCTATTATTCTAAGCAATGTGGGACTAAAGTCCATTAACTCATAACTCTAATATAACACTTAACAAATAATAATAATAATAGTAATAATAATAATAATAATAATAATAATAATAATAATTATTATTATTATTTTAAAACTTGAATAACTTAATGGTTAAGGGATTTGCTTGCTATAACATAGGTATGAGTTCAAATCATACAGTTTGCTTAAAGAAATTTACATTTAAAATCAATGTCATATTTTACGTTTTTTAATTTTTCGTTTGTTAAAAAATTGTGATTATTGTTGCCATGCAAGGTTGAGAACAAAAATTAAGGTTATTACTAAATCATGCTCTTTTGTACATGTCATTTTATTGAAGAATTGATTTGCCTTAATTATATTACAGTCATGTCCAACTGCAAATTATTGGAGCATATGAGTAGATATTGAGACATGCATGAGCTTCAACCAAGTTAACTATTTGAGAAAGAAGACAATCCCTATACAACATAAACCGCGAAGATCAAAACCTCGAAGATCAAGTAAGCATCGACGATCTAATCCGAGTAAGTTGGCGTTCATCTTGCTAAGGTAGATAACATTAAAGAGACGACCACAATTGAAGAAGCATCTAGAAGTATTAGGTATAAAAAGAAAATGAAAAAAAAGCAACATTAAGCAAAACCAAACTTGAGACTTATTTTAATGGGTGAATAGAGAGGTTTACCAAAGCCCATGAAAGTTAAACCCATGCATATTGCAAATGGGTTTACAAAGTGAAGACTCATTTTAATGGGTCGATTGAGAGGTTCAAGGTCCATTTGATGGCACATGAATTCTCTCAACAATATGGATTGGCCTATGACGAAATATTTAGAGACGTGGCAAAGATAACCAATGAGTTTTGCCAGCTTTAGCAGCTAACAGAACATGAAACTTGTGGCAATGAATGTAAAAACTGATTTTATAATATATATATATATAACACAACCTGCATCTTAAGTATTCCTGAGAAAAACCTTCTATATATTAAAATAACCTTCCTGAGCAAGGTACGAAAAGATTGTTGATTTCCTTATGCACAATGGTTACGCAACGTCTCTTGTAGATTCAAACTTGTTTGTGAAGACTCAAGAAAGACATTTAGCAAATTAATGATGCTAGTATATGTAGATGATTTGGTCATCATTGGAGATGACAAATTTGTAATCTATCAAATACCGAAAAAAATATGACAGGCAATTTCAGATGGAAGAGTTTGGGAAATTGAAGTACTTTCCTGGACTTGAAGTACACTACCAAAATATTTCATATTAGCGACGCCAAACGACGTCGCTAAACAGCCACAAAAACGCCGCTAACTGAAAACAACGACGTATTTAGCGACGCTTCGGACATGTCGTGTTCTTTATGGTCGCTATTAGCGAAAACGTCGCTATTCGTCGCCTTAGCGACGTAGATCGGCGATGCACTACGTCGCTAGTATTAGCGACTTTTACAGACAACAACGTTGCTAATTAGCGACGTAACCTTTCGTTGCTGATTGTCGCTGTCCGTTCAGATTTTAGCGACGTTAAATTAGTGATTAGCGACGTTGTCCGACTCTATATCTGAGAATTTTTTGGTTGCCACGTCATCATTTTAGCGACGTTACGATACTTGAATACCGACGTCCATATACTAGATTAGCTGACCTGTGCAGTTTGCAATGTCAACGCATCTGCGACGCTCTGCGACGATTAACGACGTTTGATTCTCAGGTTTGCGACGTTCTAGCGACGTATGTATGCGTCGTTGATCGTCGCTGACCGTCGCTAAACCTCGCTAACTCCAAAAAAATTGTAAAAAATAACAGCAGGCAGTATGTATTTCATATAAATAACAGTTACATCAAAAATATTGTACCTGCATTTAGAGTTTCAGTTTGTAAATAATAGACTCGAAGCAACCCTCCGTAGAATTCTCTGGGTTCGCCGACCCCTTCGGTGGAACACTCAACACCGGTAAACCAATATAGAGACAAATAATAAAAATGCACTACCAATAATCAAATAAATAGAATCAAACGGTCAGAAAGAC
>JANAVB010044814.1:4176701-4334201 GCA_029216955.1 Iris pallida | reverse complement strand
CATCATTATTAGCAACAGAGGCAGAGTACATGAAAACAACAATGGAAGCTCAAGAAACTACATGGCTAATGCAGATAATGGAAGACTTGCATCAACATAATGCTTACTTAGTATCTCTCCATTATAACAATATATTAATCAACTATACATTTAACAGAGAATCCAATGTTCCACATAAGGAGAAAACACATGAAAATACATCATCATTATTTAAGAGCGAATGTATTATAAGGAGAGATCAAGATGAGGTCGATTAGCACCGAAAACCAAGTTGCATATATATTCACGAAAGCGTTGAGCCTTTCAAAGTTTGTGGACTTCTAAAAGATGGTACCAAGAAAAGTTGGTGTTAAGGGGGAGTGTTGAAATGACAATACCAATTTTCTCTTTCTCTCCTTCACCTTCTCCTTCTAGAATAATATTCACCTTTCTATTTATCAAGAGATCTCTTCATCCTCCTCTCTTGTCCATCTAGATATTTTATCCAATTTTATTATTGCTCGAGAACTCTCTCCATATAATGAAAAACATTAAAATCTTCAAGAAACATCTCAGCAAATTATGGACAAGTGACCTCTCACATTTGGCAACCAAGCACCAAGCAAGCAAAGAATGAGCAAGCATGCTAGGAGCTAGTATAAGTGAGTGAGAATCTTCTATGAGCTTATATTGTGAGTGTCCTTATGTGAGTGTTATCTTCAGAACTTGTATATGTTACTCCTAAAACATGATCAAGATGGAAGAACTATCAGAAACAGAGATATCATGCAAACAAGTTTGTTTCTCTGATCTGAATTTGAAGTTGAAAAGAGACTTTGGATATCTCAAGTAAACAAGTTTGCTATACAAAGAATTTATCACTCCACGTTCCCGGAATACGTAAAATTTTGATTTTTCTGTATATGATATCTGGCACCTGTATCTTGATTGTATGTATCATGTATTTGTAACTGGCCATGGCATGGAACAGTATCTCGTCGCGGATTAGTGTGCCACCCCTGTTCTTGTCTGATTGTAGACGTGGCTCACTGCTTCGATGATAAGATTTCTGAACCGTAATGTGGTTAGGATTATATTTAATTAGTTGTATCATATAGCATTTAACATGTCATTAGTCCTATGGTTTAGAGCATGCTTAAGATTAGGGTTTATTTGAGTCAACCCAACCCCTATATATATTCTCTTCTTCACTCTCTCTCTCCTCATTCAATCTTTCATTTATTTTTCTCAAGCAAACCATTAGGCAAGTACAACTTGCTCAAAAGTGGAGATTTGTACATTTTCCATTCTTTATTTTTTTTTCCTTTAATATTATTTGTTTATATTGTTCTTCTCATAATCCTCTACAAGTTTAGTACTTGGTATTTTCGATTTTGATGGATAGATTCTTGTAGATCTAAGTTTACGTTTTTCTATTTTTTTGGGTTTTGATATATCAAACTTACTGGTTTTCGAAAACTAATTGTTCCATGTGGTAGAGAATTTGATTCTACACAATTTTGACCTTTGAAAAGTTAGATTTTGACTTATTTTGAGGAAGTTATGGCCAAATAAGATTTGGACATTTTCTAGTTCATCTGTCCTGGTTCTTGCAGGGACGATAAAAAGTACCGTATGGATGAATAGTGCCACATGGCTTACATAGTGTCGCATGGATGAATAGTGCCGTAGGCTTGAATAGTGCCGCATGGATGAATAGTATCGCATGGCTTGCATAGTGCTGCAGGCTTGCATAGTACCGCATGGATGAATAATGCCACAGGCTTGCATAGTGCCGTATGGCTTGCATAGTGCCACTTAGTGCCTATTTTGGCTGTTTTTTGCTGTTTTATGCCCTATATAGCTGAATTGTGGCCAAAATTTCTCCCAACTCTCAACATGAATGTTGTAGATCTTTGTCTTGGCTTCAAGAATATTTATGTCTCACTTTAACCAGAATTCATATGTGACTTATGGCACCTTGTGTACCTTTCATCTTGCACTTTTCCTCGTACGTCGTTTGGGCCACTTCATGATTTGCGAGCACTTTATACCCTAAGTGCGTAGTGCGTTCTTGTTCTCTTTTCTCTTGTGTCTTGGTCCTCATTCCTGATCTGACTACCTATACGAGAGCTGGGTAAACCTATGTGTGTACTAAGGTATAATTTATGTGAGCACCGAGGTACTATCCTATGTGCTAAGTGTTCCTACGTGATACTTGCCAGTACATCCAAGAGTCCATCATTTACATAGCGAATGGTCGGTAGCAATGATGCGGTATGTGTTGTGTGTTGCATTACACCAAGAAGGGGTACATACGTATGACTCCATTAGCCAGTACGGATCCCTTCTTGGGGTACTCGTACATTGTACGACATCTAGGATAGTAAGCACGTGACCACGTGAACTCTGAGGATAACCTAGGAATTAAGTAGGCAACTAACTTGGTAGATGCATTGGGTGGAAAGAATCCCGAGATCGTGCCATACTAGCCACCCCAGGTCCAGTCATGACGTGTTGGGTTGACCGCCATAGATATGGTTTCTTTCGCCTATAGCGGATGACTATATCCGACTTCTACGAGCTATGTGTTATATGTTTTAGCGTGGTAGCCCTCTAGGGGACCGGTGCATAATTAATGTGCTATATGTTTAATGGTTTGGCTAGTCCTGCTGGAACGACACGATCTGAGGATTCCTATAATTTGTATTACTGGGATAACCCAAGCAAATCATAGAAAGCCGTAGGATTGATTGGCCGCTTGTAAACTGACTTACTTGTGAGATGTTTCTTCTGTTAGTAACTGAGAAACATGGACTGTCGTGGTGTATGGTCCAACCCATGTCCTTGCTTGGTTATTGGGATGGGCTATTGTGCTGCGATAGGCTATGGACCAAAGTTGCGACCGAAAGCCTTTTATTATTATTATTATTATGCTTGGGTTTTTCTCACTTTTTTGTGCTCCCTTGTGGTACTTGCTATTCGGGGCCTGACCCCGCTGGTTTTGTTTGGCCAGATATCGTAGCTACACCAGAGGATCCAGCTTTCTACCCGAACAATGGTGCACACCAGGAGTATGGGCACCAGGGACCATGAGTGGGTTTCTTCTTTACCGCTCTGATAACTTATATTTTATACTTGGCATTTAGCCACCGACACCTGTTTAGCCGACAGTTCTGGACATTTAGTTCCTCACATAATTGTAATTAAATCAGACTGCAGCTGACTATAGTTATATACTATTGACTCTCGGTACTAGCTTATCATTTTGTATAGCTAGGCTCATGAATCATTTTAATGAAGCATCGGGGACGCCTTACTGCTTTGTCTTATATGATCATTATTTACTGCTTCTTATTTTGATTGATTGAGACCTAGATGCTCTGTGAGACCATAGGAGACTTGATTGTAGCATGCACCCCCTAGTCTCTTAACAGCCACGATTGTTGTATGACGTTTATATACCTCATATGGAGTAGCTGGCCTAGTCCGTCTCAGTATTTCGGTACTTGGGCGTGATAAGGTTTTATTGGTGGCCCATGCAGGTCTATTTTTCAGACTTCTGGGGTGTTGCGATTATAGGAGTCCCAATCAAAATATGTTCCCCTTGATCTCCTGATTCGTCTTCTCTTTCTCCCACCTTGATTGCTAACTTGATTATCATCCTCGATTCCTTCCCGTCCTGTCTTTTGATACCTTGTATCCTTTTCTTTAGGGGCACATCGTTCTCGGCTATTAGAGGAGCTAACATGGGAGTGAATCCAGTAGAACAGGGACCAGTTGGAGATCAGCAAGGGGTAGCCCCTCTACTTGGACAGATTCATATCGAGAATGTTATCGAACATGAGCCAGTTGAGCCGCAGAGGCCAGAGGTTCCCGTCCCTCCAGTGATGCCGATAGTACCAGTAGCACTAGACGCACCTGCACTATTGTAGATTATCAGAGGGTTATTGGAGACCCAGCAACACCAAACGACAGCCAAACAGTAACAATAGACCCAGCAGCAAGAACATAATGTGCTACTGAATCAGGGGTTACAATTAGACCTTGAGAGAAGTGTCAGGAATGATTCAGGAGTGTCGGGGAGGTTTTGTCGACTTAACCCGAGATACTTTGACGGCACGGAGGATGGCATTATGACGGATGCTTGGCTTCAGGATATTAAGGCAATATTGACCGCAGCAAAGGTTCCAGCAGAAGAGAAGGTTGACCAAGTCAGAATATTACTTCAAGATCTCGCCTGCGACTGGTGGGCATCGGAAGAGGTTGGAATGGGGCGTCCTATTCCTTGGGATAGCTTTAGTACTAGATTCAAGGCCAAGTACTTTGGCGTGGTAGCTCGATATGAGATTCAGTAAAGATTTATCAGCCTCAAGTAGGCTGGTAGGACGATGGATTGTTATGCAGCGGAGTTCTGCAGGTTAAGTAGGTTTGCTCAGACGATGGTGGCAACAGAGCCAAAAAGAGCAATGAGGTTCCAGCAGGGACTTCACTTAGAGACTATGCAGCTGGTCGAGGGGCACAACTACCAGACATTCGATGCAGTATTGATGGCGGCTTCGAGGCACGAGCTTACTATTCAAAGGTTATCAGCAAGGACTGGATGCCAGAAGAGGTCTCATACACAAAGTACGGGAGGAGGAGGAGCAGTACCTCGGACGTCAGCACCAGTGCTTGGCGTTCATATTCATGATGCAGCTTCGGTCACAACAGTTGTTACGGCACCAGTTCAACAGCAGAAACTGAGGCACCAGCAACGTCAGGAGGCACCAGTGGGTTGCACTTATTGTGTTAAGGGAGGGCACACTCAAAAGTGTGTCGGTCAGCGAATGGGCAGTGCTTGAGGTGTGGAGGTTCAGACCATCGTATAGCTACGTGCCCACAGATACAGAGGCCAGGAGGGCCAGCTCAACAGTTTTCGGCACTGCCAGCTCCAAAGGTAGCACCGTATCAAGGGCTAGCACTAGCAGTGAGGCCACTAGCCCAGCGCCCATTACTGACGCAAGCTCAGATGTACCGACAAACGCTACATCAGGTAGGACCGCATCAGGTTGGACAGCAGAGGCTACAACAGCAGGGCCTGTGAAGGCAGCAGCAGAGAGTCCAGCAGGGGCAGAGGCAAATAGAATTTGGAGTATTAGAGCAGAGGTTGGCCGAAGGCGGTCAGATTGTGGGTAAGTTTTGAGTATTATTTATTATAATTCCTTGAGTTCTATATTCGAAGAGTGAAGGCGACTTTCTCATCTCACTCATCTGCTCTCGTATCATGTGATACGTGATATTCATCATGTGTCTTGATTATGAGAGTACATCTTGGGAAAAATCTCGTTCTTGATTAAGTCATTGGTACCGACTTATCTCAAGTGTTGACTCTTGTCCACTTTGGGAGTCAGCGTAGGACTGCGAGAACGAATCCCTACTCAACTGACTCGGGAGACATATTTTATTTGTATGTCTCCGATCACTTTCCTTCTAGGGTATGATTATTGTTTGTGCTTTTACTTAATTATATTTTCTTTCATAATTTGTTCGTGTGCCATGTGTTATTTGATAATTGTGCTTGTTATATGTCATGAGTGTATTTCATGATCTGAGAGAGCGCTCGACTAGCCTTAACGAAAGGATAGAATTTTTCTAAAGAGGTTAGAGATGTCACTCCCCGTTCCCGAAATACGTAAATTTTTGATTTTTCTGTATATGGTATCTGGCACCTGTATTTTGATTGTATGTATCATGTATTTATAACTGGCCATGGCATAGAACAGTATCTCGTCGCGGATTAATGTGCCACCCTTTATCCTTGTCTGATTCTAGGCGTGGCTCATTGCTTTGATGATAAAATTTCTGAACCGTGTTGTAGTTAGAATTTTATTTAATTAATTTAATTAGTTGTATCATGTAGCATTTAACATGTCATTAGTCCTATGGTTTAGAGCATGCTTAAGATTAGTGTTTTTTTGAGTCAACCCAACCCCTATATATATTCTCTTCCTCACACTCTCTCCTCATTCACTCTTTCATTTATTTTCCTTAAGCAAACCATTAGGCAAGTACAACTTGCTCAAAAGTGGAGATTTGTGCATTTTCTATTCTTGATTTTTTTTCTTTAATATTATTTGTCTATATTGTTCTTCTCATCATCCTCTACAAGTTTAGTACTTGGTATTTTCGATTTTGATGGATGGATTCTTGTAGATCTAAGTTAACATTTTTTTATTTTTTTGGGTTTTTATCTATCAAACTTACTATTTTTCGAAAACTAATTGTTCCATGTGGTAGAGAATTTGATTCTACACAATTTTGACCTTTGAAAAGTTAGATTTTGACTTATTTTGAGGAAGTTATGGCCAAATAAGATTTGGACATTTTCTAGTTCATCTGTCCTGGTTCTGGCAGGGACGATGAATAGTGCCGCATGGATGAATAGTGTCGTATGGCTTGCATAGTACCGTATGACTTGCATAGTACCGCATGGATGAATAGTGCCGCATGGCTTGCATATTGTCGTATGGATGAATAGTGCTGCAGGCTTGAATAGTGCCGTATGGATGAATAGTGCCGCATGGCTTACATAGTGTCGCAGGCTTGCATAGTGCCGTATGGATGAATAGTGTCACAGGCTTGCATAGTGCCGCATGGCTTGTATAGTGTCGCTTAGTGCCTATTTTGGCTGTTTTTGGCTGAATAGTGGCCAGAATTTCTTCCAACTCCCAACATGAAAGTTATAGATCTTTGTCTTGGCTTTAAGAATATTTATGTCTCACTTTAACCAGAAATTATATGTGACTTATGGCACCTTATGCACCTTTCATCTTGCACTTTTACCCGTGCGTCATTTGGGCCACTTCATGATTTGCTAGCACTTCATATCCTATGTGCGTAGTACCTTCTTGTTCTCTTTCGTCTTATGTCTTGGTCCTTATTCCTGATCTGACTACCTATGTTAGTGCTGGATAAACCTATGTGTGTAGTAAGGTATAATTTATGTGAGCACCGAGGTGCTATCCTATGTGCTAAGTGTTCCTATGTGATACCTGCCACTACATCCAAGAGTCCAACATTTACATAGGGAATGGTCGGTAGCAATGACGTGGTATGTGTTCTATGTTGCATTACACCAAGAAGGGGCACATACGTATGACTCCACGAGCCAGTACGGATCCATTCTTGGGGTGCTCGTACATTGTACGACATCTAGGGGAGTGAGCATGTGACCACGACATGTGAACTCCGAGGATAACCTAGGAATTAACTAGGCAACTAACTTGGTTGATGCATTGGGTGGGAAGAATCCAAAGATCGTGCCATACTAGCCATCCCAGGTCCAGTCCTGACGTGTCGGGTTGGCTGCCATGGATATGGTTTCTTTCGCCAATAGCGGATGACTATATCCGACTTCTACAAGCTATGTGTTATATGTTTTAGCGTGGTAGCCCTCCGGGAGATCGGTGCATAATCAATGTGCTATATGTTTAATGGTTTGGCTAGCCCTACTGGAATGACACGATCTGAGGATTCCTATAATTTGCATTACTGGGATAACCCTGGCAAATCATAGAAAACCGTAGGACTGATTGGCCGCTTGTAAACTTACTTGCTTGTGAGATGTTTCTTCTGTTAGTAACTGAGGAACATGGACTATCGTGGTGTGTGGTCCAACTCATGTCCTTGTTTGGTTGTTGGGTTAGGCTATTGTGCTGCGATAGGCTATGGACCAAAGTTGCTACCAGAAGCCTTTTACTATTATTATTATTATTACGCTTGGCATCTGCTCTCGTATCATGTGATACGTGATATTCATCATGTGTCTTGATTATGAGAGTACATCTTGGGAAAAGTCTCGTTCTTGATTAAGTCATTGGTACCGACTTATCTCAAGTGTTGACTCTTGTCCACTTTGGGAGTCAGCGTAGGACTGCGAGAACGAATCCCTACTCAACTGACTCGGGAGACATATTTTATTCGTATGTCTCCGATCTCTTTCCTTCTAGGGTATGATTATTGTTTGTGCTTTTACTTAATTATATTTTCTTTCATAATTTGTTCGTGTGCCATGTGTTATTTGATAATTGTGCTTGCTATATGTCATGAGTGTATTTCATGATCTGAGAGAGCGCTCGACTAGCCTTAACGAAAGGATAGAATTTTTCTAAAGAGGTTAGAGATGTCACTCCCCGTTCTCGAAATACGTAAATTTTTGATTTTTCTGTATATGGTATCTGGCACCTGTATTTTGATTGTATGTATCATGTATTTATAACTGGCCATGGCATGGAACAGTATCTCGTCGCGGATTAATGTGCCACCCTTTATCCTTGTCTAATTCTAGGCGTGGCTCATTGCTTTGATGATAAAATTTCTGAAACGTGTTGTAGTTAGAATTTTATTTAATTAATTTAATTAGTTGTATCATGTAGCATTTAACATGTCATTAGTCCTATGGTTTAGAGCATGCTTAAGATTAGGGTTTCTTTGAGTCAACCCAACCCCTATATATATTCTCTTCCTCACACTCTCTCCTCATTCACTCTTTCATTTATTTTCCTTAAGCAAACCATTAGGCAAGTACAACTTGCTCAAAAGTGGAGATTTGTGCATTTTCTATTCTTAATTTTTTTTTCTTTAATATTATTTGTCTATATTGTTCTTCTCATCATCCTCTACAAGTTTAGTACTTGGTATTTTCGGTTTTGATGGATGGATTCTTGTAGATCTAAGTTAACATTTTTTTATTTTTTTGGGTTTTTATCTATCAAACTTACTGTTTTTCGAAAACTAATTGTTCCATGTGGTAGAGAATTTGATTCTACACAATTTTGACCTTTGAAAAGTTAGATTTTAACTTATTTTGAGGAAGTTATGGCCAAATAAGATTTGGACATTTTCTAGTTCATCTGTCCTGGTTCTGGCAGGGACGATGAATAGTGCCGTATGGATGAATAGTGTCGTATGGCTTGCATAGTGCCGCATGACTTGCATAGTGCCGCATGGATGAATAGTGCCGCATGGCTTGCATAGTGTCGTATGGATGAATAGTGCTGCAGGCTTGAATAGTGCCGTATAGATGAATAGTGCCGCATGGCTTACATAGTGCCGCAGGCTTGTATAGTGCCGCATGGATGAATAGTGCCGCAGGCTTGCATAGTGCCGCATGGCTTGTATAGTGTCATTTAGTGCCTATTTTGGCTGTTTTTGGCTGAATAGTGGCCAGAATTTCTTCCAACTCCCAACATGAAAGTTATAGATCTTTGTCTTGGCTTTAAGAATATTTATGTCTCACTTTAACCAGAAATTATATGTGACTTATGGCACCTTATGCACCTTTCATCTTGCACTTTTACCCGTGCGTCATTTGGGCCACTTCATGATTTTCTAGCACTTCATATCCTATGTGCGTAGTACCTTCTTGTTCTCTTTCGTCTTATGTCTTGGTCCTTATTCCTGATCTGACTACCTATGTTAGTGCTAGAAAAACCTATGTGTGTAGTAAGGTATAATTTATGTGAGCACCGAGGTGCTATCCTATGTGCTAAGTGTTCCTATGTGATACCTGCCAGTACATCCAAGAGTCCAACATTTACATAGGGAATGGTCGGTAGCAATGACGTGGTATGTGTTCTATGTTGCATTACACCAAGAAGGGGTACATACGTATGACTCCATGAGCCAGTACGGATCCATTCTTGGGGTACTCGTACATTGTACGACATCTAGGGGAGTGAGCATGTGACCACAACATGTGAACTCCGAGGATAACCTAGGAATTAACTAGGCAACTAACTTGGTTGATGCATTGGGTGGAAAGAATCCAAAGATCGTGCCATACTAGCCATCCCAGGTCCAGTCCTGACGTGTCGGGTTGGCTGCCATGGATATGGTTTCTTTCGCCTATAGCGGATGACTATATCCGACTTCTACAAGCTATGTGTTATATGTTTTAGCGTGGTAGCCCTCCGGGAGATCGGTGCATAATCAATGTGCTATATGTTTAATGGTTTGGCTAGCCCTACTGGAATGACACGATCTGAGGATTCCTATCATTTGCATTACTGGGATAACCCTGGCAAATTATAGAAAGCCGTAGGACTGATTGGCCGCTTGTAAACTTACTTGCTTGTGAGATGTTTCTTCTGTTAGTAACTGAGGAACATGGACTATCGTGGTGTGTGGTCCAACTCATGTCCTTGTTTGGTTGTTGGGTTGGGCTATTGTGCTGCGATAGGCTATGGACCAAAGTTGCGACCAGAAGCCTTTTATTATTATTATTATTATTACGCTTGGGTTTTATCTCACTCTTTTGTGCCCCCTTTTGGTACTTGCTATTCGGGGCCTGACCTCGCTGGTTTTGTTTGGCCAGATATCATAGCAGCACCAGAGGATCCAGTTTTCTACCCGAACAATGGTGCACACCAGGAGTATGGGCGCCAGGGACCATGAGTGGTTTCTTCTTTACCGCTCTGATAACTTTTATTTTGTACTTGGCGTTTAGCCACCAGCACTTGTTTAGCCGACAGTTCTGGATATTTAGTTCCTCACATAATTGTAATTAAATCAGACTGCAGCTGACTATAGTTATGTACTATTGACTCTCAGTACTAGCTTATCATTTTGTATAGCTAGGCTCATGAATCATTTTGATGAAGCGTCGGGGACGCCTTACTACTTTGTCTTACATGATCATTATTTACTGCTTATTGTTTTGATTGATTGAGACCTAGATGCTCTGTGAGACCATAGGAGACTTGATTGTAGCATGCACCCCCTAGTCTGTTGACAGCCATGATCGCCGTATGACATTTATATACCTCATATGGAGTAGCTGGCCTAGTCCGTCTCAGTATTTTGGTACTGGGCGTGACAGAATTCGAGTCCAATGAAATACCACTATAATGTTCTGTTATAATCTTCTCTTTTCTGTTACAAACTGACAAAATAAAGTTCTTGTTCTTTCTTGCAATTACAGTTGTAAATAGACAGCACGGATTACAACTTGCAGAAAACTAGAAGAAGATGAAAAAGAGGATAGAACACTTGCTAGGTGATGAAGGTCACCGTTGCTCAAAGCAAGATTCGTCCCCATATGACTTGCTCCCAGAAACCAGTAAGTTCTTTTATAACTTCTGGAATGCTCGTTGTCACCTCCTTTATGGACTTGTACGAACTTCTATAGACTCCAATAGCGACAACAGCAAAACTCTCTCGTCTCACAATTTCAAAGTCAGTTATCAAAGGGGGGTAAGAAGAGTATTTATAGAGATGGATGGAAACCCTAACTCGAATGCTAGTTGCCAACAAACTACAGAAAGATAGGAACGAATTTAATTCAAATCCCACAAAATTTGGATTTGAATTAATGATCCAATCTTTCCATAACTGTTTAAATCCTACAATTACTGGCAACATGCGCCAACTACGCTATCTGCACATATGCATCCCAGCAGCACAGCTGCAGCTGCTCCTGCGCATAAGCCAGCAACGTAGCAGCCTATGCACGTAGCTGTGCAGCGGCGCATGAGTGTAAACACACATACGCCCCTATCCTACGCATACACCCGCATATGCGCCTATGCCTGCACACGGGCCATGCTAGTGCAAAGTGCGCCAACAAAGTGCCACTTTGTACCCTTGAGCCCGAGTTATGGGGCTTCGTGTCACGTCTCGAGTAGACAAACCGTTCGTCTCCAGTGTTATTTTGCCGAATCAATCGTCCTCGCTAAGGCGTGATGTCGTACGAGTCTGAAATTGCACTCGTACAAGGCAAGAACGTTACGTTGATTTTTATTTTAAAACGCCAAGTTGAAACTTCACAAATCACATCAAATTAAGATGCAGTATAAGAAGATAAAAATATGATTTTTCATTCATAGCTTGCAACGACGTGCAAGTCGTAATTACACTAGATGCCGTTGTGGCTACATTGATTGAAAACAAAATAAAAACATACTCGACATGCTGCCTAAACTAACACTTGTCGTTCCATACATTCGCCCCTTTATACATAAGCCTTCGATTGAATTGGCTTCAAAATACTTAAGCATAGGAAGAGCTTCAAACCGCCTCTCCGTACTTCAGCTTCAGTTTAGAGCTCCCGCTGCACCTGGGGAATTGGGGGAGGGGATTAGCACACTTGCTAAGTGGACGAGACGAACCCACTCGTCTAAACCGACTCTGATTGTTAATGTAGGCATGCTTTAGAGTTGTCTTTCTATTTATAACTAAATGAATTCAGTTCATATCGATAGCCATCTTTGAGTAATAAAGCATACAGTAAAACATAGCGATTTATCACATTTCTTACCATGGCCGTGCTCGTCCCTGCATAAAAATAGAGATAATATTTACTACATGCATAAGACAATAGGTGAGCATGCTACTATCTTATATGCGCGGTCATTGGTGTTACACACGACGTGGGACTATCTCAACGGTATTTCGGACCATTCAGTCTAGGTTGCAAGCCTGACTGACAGTCCCGCAATGCATCAGTGCCGAAGCACGATTATTCATTCCTCCTAGGTTAATTCGATTCCGATGCCCCGGATACCGATTCGAGGAAAATCAAACTTGTGCACAAGCTGTCCATGACCATGCCAATGCGTGAACAGTTTAATATATGCAAACAGTTTTGTATAGCGCGGACAATATTGAACGATATTATCATTTCTTCCAACTCATGCAATGACTTATTTCCCCCAAAGCCGTACTCCCGATTTAGCGTCTCATGGGCACCAAATTGTCCGAGGCATCATAACGCACGATCGACGTTTCATATTATTTTACAGCACGTGAAATAGTCTATCTTTTTACTAGAACCTTAAACTTTTTCGTTTATGTGAGAAACTTGTATTTTTCAGAGTAGATTACTCTAAATCGATACGTTTTTCTCGAGTTCTTGACCTTAGTGGATTGGCATGCATTTAACTTGGCATCGTCGATTTGAATGAATTCGAGGCAAATGAATTTTGTTTACGGGACAAAGTAGAAAAGAAGGGGCCGAATCACCCACTAAGTTCTTTAATCGTGCCGACCATCGAAGCGCTTCACAACGTTCAAGCTTTAGTTACGCGAGCTCCTGCAATGGCACCAACACTTTGTTAGGATTCCTTTTTTATTTCTTTGCTTCAAAATTCGTAAATTGTATTCAGAAAATGACGCAAAAGCACTTCATCAAAACTAAGCGGCAAAAGCTCCAAGAAAACCATACAGCGGTCTGGTCCCGTCGAATGGACTCTTATATAGAGCTTACTCGTCAAGACGCAACCCGCTGCATCTAGGACTTATTCCAACAGAAGTCGTTCCATTAGTTCGATCGATTCTCATAACATCCGTCCAAATAGATTTGATCGATGCCGCAAGGTGTTATCGTTTACCAAGCTCAGCGATCGAGTCAGATGTCCATCTAAGTTCCCGACCGATCTGACTCGACGTAAGCATATTATGAAGTCCGTCGCCTATCTAAAGCGGGGTGCTACATAATATACCACTAAGAAAAAGTTTTGTCCCGAAACTTAAGAACAGGAGTCTGACCTTAAATTAGACAAACAACGCAGGGTACTTCTCCTTCATATCCGCCTCTATTTCCCACGTCGACTCTTCAACTGAATGGTTCTGCCAAAGCACGCGGACCAAGGACATCGACCGATTTCGTAAAACCTTCTCCTTATGGTCCAAAATTTGAATAGGCTCCTCCGAGTAAGACAAGTTAGTATGTAGCTCAAACTGATCGAAACTAACCACGTGACTTGGATCGTGCACGTATTTTTGAAGTTGTGAGACGTGGAAAATATCATGCACATCAGCCAAGGCAGGAGGTAGTACGATTCGATAAGCAACCGTTGTAACTCGCTCGATGATCTCGAAGGAGCCTACAAATCTCGGGCTCAATTTGCCTTTAACGTCGAACCGCATCACACCACGCATGGGCGTTACTTTCAGAAACACATGGTCCCCGACCAGAGATTCTAGCGGTCATCGATAAAGATCTGCGTAGCCCTTTTGTCAACTTTGTGCGATACAGAGTCTATCTCGGATCAAGCGGACCTTTTTGACGGCCTGCTCCACCAGTTCCGGTCCAAGCACTTGTCGCTCTCCGACTTTGTCCCAGCATATTGGTGAACGACACTTCCTCCCGTAGAGTGCTTCATATGGAGCCATCTGAATGCTCGACTGATAACTGTTGTTATACGTAAACTCCGCAAGCGGCAAATGCATATCCCAACTAGTCTTCAAATCGATCGCACACAGATGCAACATATCCTCTAAGATTTGATTTATCATTTTTGTCTGACCGTCTGTTTGGGGGTGGTACACAGAACTAAAGTTTATTTTGGTCCCCATCGCCGCTTGTAGGCTCGTCTAAAAATGCGATAGGAATCGCCCGTCTCTGTCCGAAATTATTGAGGCCGGTACCCCGTACAGTCGAACAATCTCGTCGATATAGATTTGCGCTAACCGATCGATGCTCCATCCTACTTTAATTGCGATGAAGTGAGCCGACTTGGTCAATCTATCAACAATGACCCAAATCATATCATTCCCCCGTGGCGTCTTCGAAAATTCTACAATAAAATCCATCGAGATGTTGTCCCACTTCCACTCGGGAATGGCGAGGTTCTGTAGCTCTCCTCCTGGCCTTTGATGTTCTACCTTCACTTACTGACACACCATGCACTGTGACACGAAAGTAGCTATGTCTTTCTTCATGCCCTGCCACCAAAAGTTTATGTGCAAGTACTTGTACATCTTGGTGCTTCCAGGATGTAACGAGTACTTCCTATAATGTGCCTCCATCAGAATTTCTTTTCTGAGTTCGGCAGTTTCAGGAATGCAGAGCCTTCCTTTTAGTCACATCGTCCCGTCTCTGTCTTCCGCAAAGTCAGTCGCTCTTTCTGTTGAAATTAGCTCGTGCATCTTCTTCAGGAATGAATCTTCCTTCTGTGCGGTCTTTATTTTGCTAAGCATGCTCGATCCTAACTTCAACTGAGCTAGGTGCAGGTGTCGATACTCAATTTCGAGTTCGATACCCATCGCTTCAAGGTCTCACCGTATCTCATTATTTATGGCTAGTGATCCCATAAACATTCTGCTAAGCGCGTCGGCTACAACGTTTTCCTTGCCCGGCGTATACTCGATCGTTAGCTCATAATCTTTTATGAGTTCGAGCCAACGTCGCTGCCGTAGGTTGAGTTCTCGTTGCGTAAACAAGTATTTCATGCTTCTATGATCTGTGTAGATTCTGCAAGCCACACCATAGAGGTAGTGCAGCCAGAGTTTCAGTGCAAACAAGATCATCGCCAATTCTGGGTCGTACGTCGGATAGTTTTTCTCGTGCTGTTTCAAATGCCGTAAAGCATAGGAGATGACTTTATCTCTCTGCATGAGTTCGCACCCGAGGCCAGTTTTCGATACGTCACTGAATATCTGAAAGCCTTCTGGACCATCTGGAAGTGTAAGGATTGGAGCTGAGACGAGTCGTTGCTTCAACTCTTGAAAGCTGGATTCACAGTCGTCACTCCACTCAAATACTACTCTCTTCTGGGTGAGGTGAGTCAGAGGCGACACTTGGTTTGAAAAGCTCTGCACAAATATTCGGTAGTAGTCCGCTAAGTCCAGGAAACTCCGAATATCGCTAATCGAGGTAGGTCATTTCCAATCTACCACCGTTTCAATCTTTTTTGGGTCCACCGCGACACCTTCGGTAGAGATTACATATCCGAGGAATGTCACACTACTCATCCAGAACTCGTATTTACTCCGCTTGGCATATAATTTATTTTCACGTAGAGTCTGCAATACTGTCTTTAACTATTCTGCATGCTCTTCTCGATTCTTTGAGTAGATACGGATATCGTCGATGAACACGACTACAAATTTATCGATTTGAGGTCGTAAGACTCGGTTCATCAGATCCATGAAAGCGGCTAGGGCATTCGTCAAACCGAACGACATGACTAGGAATTCATAATGACCATATCGAGTACGAAAGACAGACTTCGATACGTCGTCAGACTTGATCTTCAACTGATAATAGCCTGAACAAAGATCAATTTTTAAAAATATTGACGCGCCTTGCAGTTGGTCAAACAAGTCGTCGATTCATGGCAAAGGATATTTGTTCCGCACGGTCACCTTATTGAGTTCCCGATAGTCGATGCATAGCCGCATCGATCCATCCTTCTTCTTCACAAATAGTACGGGAGCTCCCCATAGAGAGACGCTAGGGCGAATAAATCTGCGGTCTAGCAACTCTTGTAATTGCACCTTCAGTTCCTTCAGTTCTGCTGGAGCCATTCGGTTAGGCGCCTTTGATATCGGCCATGTATTCGGAAAGGTGTCGATGCTGAATTCTATTTCTCAATCCGGCGACATTTCGAGCATCTCATCAGGGAAAACGTCAGGAAAATCTGCCACAACATCAGTCTGCATTATGTTTGTATTATCCTTCTGCGTGTCTCGAACTGATGCCAAGTATCCGTACAACCGGAACGCAACATACGCATCGCCGAGATTGCCGATACCATCATTGCCGTCTTCGAGACTGTACCGCACGAATATGAGAATTTTGTCTCGCCAGAAAGACGAAACACCACTCTCTTCTCTGTGCACTCGATCATTGCATGACAAGCACCCAACTAATCTATGCCCAGGATTATGTCGTACTCTTTGATGTCTAGTACGACGACATCTAAGGATAGATTTCTTCCCCCGATACAAATGTGGCCATCCCTACAATTAAAGTTCGCAGGCATATCGACTCCAGATGGAGTGCTAACGCTAATGTCTATATCTAGTGATTGTCTGGTTATTTTATTTTTATTCGCATAATCAGCAGATATAAAACTATGCGTCGCACCCGAATCGAATAGTACTTGAGTAGGTATATTTTTGTAGAGTAATATACCTGTTACAATAGTATCGAACACGAACGCCTCATTCCGAGTTAATGAATAGACTCGGCCTTGAGCTCCATGGCGTTGATTCTGTGGATTGATGGGCACCGCATTTGCGCCTTGTAGTATAGGCGCTTTATGTTGATTCGAAACGTTCCTTGGTGGGTTGGGTTGATTTGGAACTTTTTGCGGACAAAATGTAACTATATGGCCTATCTCGCCACACTTGTAGCAAGATCTCATGACGCAATCGGTGGTTCGGTGCCCACGCATATTGCATCTGCTGCAGTGTTGTCTGCCATGGCCCCGGTTATCAAATGTGTTCGGACGTTTTGATACTCCCGATCCCCCGACATTGTTAGGACGCTTGTTGAAGTGGTTATAGATGACAGGCACAGCTCTATGCGATATACGGCCAAAGACACGCTCACTATCGAGAGCGACATCGTAGGATTTGCGGTAGGTTCGACACCTTTGATTCATGACGTCCCTTCGCAGTTCGTCATTTAAGCCTTGTTGGAAGCGTTCACACCATGCTTCCTTGTTGGACAGGAAGGCACTGACAAACTTTGCCAGTTTCGAGAAGCTCGAGTCATAATCGTCGACTGACATATTTCCTTGTCGCAACATCATGAACTCGTCTTCTTTTTTACGACGGACGGCGTGAGGAACGTACTGTTCGAAAAAAGCTTCCTTGAACATTTTCCAGGAAATCGTGGTGTCCGTATCGGCTTCGTAGATTTCTTGCTTCTTAGCTGCCTACCAGTCGTAAGCCCTCAGTTATAGCTGTAACGCCGCACATGTTACCCTCTGGGACCCTTCAATGCTAAGCAGATTAAACAAGTCTTCAATCTCCACGAGCCACCCCACTATCACATCGGGCTCTGCTCGGCCATTGAATTTTGGTGGTTTCATCTTGCGAAACTCCTTTTCTTTGAACAAGGAAAAAGAATTTATCATTTGCGGTTGAGCTTCTTCCTCGTCTTCATCTTGAATATCTTGCCTCTCCTCGGGTACCACGACCGTTGCCTTGGTATTGCCCACCTTCTAGCTTACGATCTACGTTCGGTCGTCCATCTGCTTCTGCTGCGCATCAAATTGGACTTTGATTTGCATCTGAAGCTGTTGCTGCTGCAGTTCCATCAACTGTAGCATTTTCTCTATGGTCATCTCGCTAGGGCCAGTACTCTTTGTGCTCGACGTACTATCCACGGTTTGGATTGTTGTGCCGGTATTTTTCTTATTTCTCTTAGTCATTCCTATAAAACAGAGTAAACTCGTTAGTATTTTTCAAAAATATCTACGGACTTACCTGTATGAAACTTTTATTTCACGCAGCATGTCGACAAGCATTCAATCGAGCCATCGCAACAAACATTCAAATAATAAAACATCTTTCGAAAATCCGAGGAAACATAACTGTGCTCTGATACCAATTTGTCATGTCCCGAGTCGACAAACTGTTCGTTCCCGGTGTTATTTTGCCGAATCGATCGTCCTTGCTAAGGCGTGATGTCGTACGAGTCTGGAATTGCACTCGTACAAGGCAAGAACGTTACGTTAATTTTTATATTGAAACGCCAAGTTAAAACTTTATAAATCACATCAAATTGAGACACAGTATATGAAGATAGAAATATGATTTTTCATTCATATCTTGCAACGAAGTGCAAGTCGTAATTACATTGGATGCCGTTGTGGCTACATTGATTGAAAATAAAAGAAAAACATACTCGACAAGCTGCCTGAACTAACACTTGTCGTTCCATACATTTGCCCCTTTATACATAAGCCTTCGATTGAATTGGCTTCAAAATACTTTAGCATAGGAAGAGCTTCAAAACGTCTCTCCGTACTTCAGCTTCAGTTTAGAGCTCCCGCTGCACCTGGGGAATTGGGGGAGGGGATTAGCACACTTGCTAAGTGAACGAGATGAACCCACTCGTCTAAACCGACTCTGATTGTTAAGGTAGGCATGCTTTAGAGTTGTCTTTCTATTTAGAACTAAATGAATTTAGTTCATATCGATAGCCATCTTTGAGTAATAAAGCATACAGTAAAACATAGCAATTTATCACATTTCTTACCACGGCCGTGCTCGTCCCTGCATAAAAATAGAGATAATATTTACTACATGCATAAGACAATATGTGAGCATGCTACTATCTTATATGCTCGGTCATTGGTGTTACACACCACGTGGGACTATCTCAACGGCATTTCGGACCGTTCAGTCTAGGTTGCAAGCCTGACTGACAGTCCCGCAATGCATTAGTGCCGAAGCACGATTATTCATTCCCCCTAGGTCAATTCGATTCCGATGCCCCGGATACCGCTTCGAGGAAAATCAAACTTGTGCACAAGCTGTCCATGACCATGCCAATGCGTCAACAGTTTAATATATGCAAACAGTTTTGTATAGCGCGAACAATATTGAACGGTATTATCATTTCTTCCAACTCATGCAACGACTTATTTCCCCCAAAGCCGTACTCCCGATTTAGCGTCTCATGGGCACCAAATTGTCCGAGGCATCATAACCCACGATCGACGTTTCATATTATTTTACAGCACGTGAAATAGTCTATCTTTTTACTAGAACCTTAAACTTTCTCGTTTATGTGATAAACTTGTATTTTCCAGAGTAGATTACTCTAAATCGATACGTTTTTCCCGAGTTCTTGACCTTAGTGGATTGGCATGCATTTAACTTGGCATCGTCGATTTGAATGAATTCGAGGCAAAGGAATTTTGTTTGCGGGACAAAGTAGAAAAGAAGGGGCCGAATCACCCACTAAGTTCTTTAATCGTGCCGACCGTCGAAGCGCTTCGCAATGTTCAAGCTTTAGTTACGCAAGCTCCTGCAATGGCACCAACACTTTGTTAGGATTCCTTCTTTATTCATTCGCTTCGAAATTCGTAAATTGTATTCAAAAAACGACGCGAAAGCACTTCATCAAAACCAAGCGGCAAAAGCTCCAAGAAAACCATACAACGGTCTGGTCCCGTCGAAGGGACTCTTATATAGAGGTCACTCGCCGGGACGCAGCCCGCTGCATCTAGGACTTATTCCAGCATAAGTCGTTCCATTAGTTGGATCGATTCTCGTAACTTCCGTCCAAATCGATTTGATCGATGCCGCAAGGTGTTATCGTTCACCAAGCTCAGCGATCGAGTCAGATGGCCATCTAAGTTTCTGACCGATCTGACTCGGCGCAAGCATATTATGAAGTCCGTCGCCTATCGAAAGCGGGGTGCTACACTTAGCTCCTAAGGGACTTTTCTATGATTGTGACAAAAAGCAGAAATGCTTTCTTTGAGGAGTTAATCATTTTTTCTTGTAGGAAAATACCCCCACATGTCACCCACATGTGCCCCACCACACCCCATGTGCACACCTCAACACAAACAAAGCATATAGTGAGATACCCCCTTGGTGGTGTAGCCGATATGAGACTATTTTTTCTAGTCCAAAGGCAAAAACACCAACAATATCATCTTTATACCAGTTTTGTATTAATAAAAGGCTAAATTACAACTTGATACTCTCAACTTTGATATGAGTCAACTTAATATCCTAAAAATTAAAATTGACCATATTACCCTCGTCCCTTCCTCCCCCTCCCTCATGGTGGCTGCATCCCCGCGGGTCCCCTCCTAGCGTCGTGTCCCCTCCGACAGCTGCACCCCTCCGCCCCCCTCCCAAGCGTCGCCCCCTCTCGGCGGCTGCACCACGGCGCCCCCACTCCCCACTGCCGCACCCCCAACCCTCTCTCTCTCTCTCTCTCTCTCTCTCTCTCTCTCTCTCTCTCAGTCCAGGGTGGTGGAGGCAGCAGCCCACGTGCGGCGGAGAAAGAGGGGGGGCCTTGGGGGTGCGGTACGGGGGAGGAGAGCGCGGTGGTGGTGCAGCCGGCAGGAAGGGAAAGGGGGATAATTTGATCATTTTTAATTTATGGGTATCAAATTAACGCCTATCAAAGTCGAGGGTATCAAGTTGAACATTTGTTGAGGGTATGAAATTGTAATAGTTGAGTGTTCCAAGATACTACGGGAATCACCATAACATAACCAAGCTGTTAGCCTGGCCTAATCGTATCGTACACATCAGTAATCACACAGCCCTTATGATAGCGACTGAGATCAACTTTAACCACCAAAATGAGAGTGAAAGATAAAAGAAAGAAGTGTTCACCACTCCCACCCCCCACCCTCACCCCCACAATGTAAATATCCAAATGTCAGAACTAATATACGTCCAAATGGTCAGGACATTCACGTGCTGTCACTCCATCCAACCCTTTCCCTTCCCTCTCACTTTCAAGTACAAATTATTTTTACTCCTAACGGAAAAAGAAAAGTTCATCCTTCATGTACAAATATCATATCTTAATCAGGTCTATAATAATAATAATAACCTTGTGGCCAAGGAAGAAGCAGCAGTCCTTATCGCTAAAGGACTCCACCTAAGAAATCTCAAGATAAGATTTCGCTTAGTTAGGCCAAAGCTCTGCTGTCGTTAAACAGGGCTTTTCCCCATCCAACCCTTCCTTTGTCGCAGCTAGTGCGATCCTCGCTAGCTCCGACCATCGATGAGTCCCATAGTGTGTGAGCCCTTTTGTTGTGCTCGAGGCTGACTGGTTGAGCATATCAATACCGAGGTCGTATAAGTACTGGTGTTGGACTGTGACGTTAAACTTCCCCAAGTAATGGAGAAGGCAATGCTCGATGCCCGGCCGGCCGAGGCGTTCCTGAGGACCGCGGAATCGAGGGCGATCGCCACCAGTCACTCCGGCCGCATTAGATTCCCGCAACAGCTAATTAGTAACTGTCCTGGGGGAGGTGGTCCACCCTTTAACACATATATTTCTGAACTTGTACTTGTAGATATCTCTAGCATTGGGTTTATACATGGTCAAGGTAGTGGTAGTGTGTTCATCTTCTACATTGCTATGTTTTAAGAACTATATATATGGCTCCTATGTTGTTTGATGAAATTCTTTTGTAGAGATTTTTATGGAAATTCTTTTCTTCGGTTTCGAGCTAGTAGACATTTCTTCTAGATGTGTATTGGGTGGTACAGATATTTGGTGCTATATTGGTTTTTCTATGTTAAATTTGGAAGTTTGTAGAAAAGACATTGCTTGATTGTGAGGTCGACCTAGACTGTCCTTGGGAGGATGGAATTGGGGGCATTTGCAAGTTACGGCGCGGCATTAGATTCACACAAAAGTTTACTAACTATATCAAAGGAGAGGTAGTCTATTAGCTTATGGTAATTAAAGACGTGCTTTTGGTATTTTGTTGTTTGATGAGTTCGGGGTTCATGGGCATTAGCATTTTATGTTTGGTCTAGATAGGGTGTGAAATATATTTTTTTTCTACAGGGGATCTAGCCATTTGTCCACACCATAATTCTTTTCTTCAATAATAAGTGTATCATTCATGTGAATTATGTTTAACTTGTTCAAATTTCGTGATCTAACTCTGTATTTTCTTATATGGTTTCACATTCAGGCTTTTCGGTCAAAGCTTCCCATTCAATTGCCAGGACTCGTGGCGAAGATATAGATTTCTGGGCTCCCAAAAAAATGACGCTGACTGATTCTTCTTCTTGGCTGAATGGAAGTAATGGGGTTTCTTTGTGGACACCGTCCGGAGAAAGTTTGCTACTCGATTCTTATGAAGATGAATATGGAGGAATCATCATCAATCCAGAAAGCTTACCAAGGAATGCTAACTTCTTTGCTTCTGTCCTTCGTGCGTCTCTTTCTCATTGGAAATTGAAGGTACCATCTTGCTTAGACTTTAGATCTATACATATATTTTCTGCCAAATTCATATGTACAACAACAAGAACAATAAAGACTTCACGCCAAATTGTTTTTTGATTTAGCTATTTTTGTGATCAAGTTCATATTTACTTCACCTTATTTTTGTGCCCAAATTCAGTATTGATCTTGATTCCAAGTGTCGTGATGATTCCGCCATCCTCATCAAATTAATGGTTATGTGAACTTTTGTAGGGGAAGAAAGGGGTTTGGCTTAAGTTACCACTAGAAAACTCTGAACTTGTCCCCATTGCTGTAAAGGTAAGATTACATTCATAGTAATTGCTTTAACCTTTGATAGTGTATACACTTAAAACTACTAGTACTGCTTCATGATATTATGGTATTGCAGAAGATGCACATTTTGATTTAACAAAGCTTTAATTGGATTATCATGACTACTTTAGGTATTGATCTTTCCTTTGCCTATTCAGGAAGGCTTCACGTACCATCACGCAGAGCAATCTTATGTAATGCTAACATATTGGATTCCTGAAGGAACATGCATGCTTCCCGCCAATGCTTCACATAGTGTTGGTGTCGGAGGTTTTGTGATCAACGAAAAAGATGAGGTAACTACCGATGCATGTATAGATCTGTGCAGGTAGGTGTTTGGTACCTCCTATAAATCATAATTCTTTTGAAGCAATGCCAGGAGCTAATAATTTTTGCTTCAAAGGATCTGTTCTCGTTGTATATAAAATCATGGTTCGTAAACATAGTTATGCTCATGTTAGCAATAACTGAACTCATTTTTTTTCTTTCAAAGGAACTAAGAATTTTCTTTTACTCATTCATTACCTATTTATGTTCGAATGGTGATAGGCCAACTAGCTAGGAAGAACTAATTTGGAGAGGGAGAAAATGTAGAGAAAAGAATTTGGTGGAAGAGAAGATTGGTAAGAAAGAAGCTTTATAATAACATTAAACTTGTAAATTTTGTTGTGTACAAAATGGGATTTTGTTTTGGGTGGGGGGGCTGACCACCGCTATTTATAGTACTCTTCCATATAATTTGGACTCTTCTAAACTCTTTCCAAATATTAGGACATCTCTAAAACATAGATAATTATCAAGAACATTTTAGGCAGGGAACATCCTAGAAATTGGACCAAACACAACAAAAGGGTCCGATGACAAAACAAAGCCCAGTGGTAATGGACCAACTAAATTTGTGGGCTCAAAAACATGAACACAAATCAAGTTTATTTTCCAACAGTTTCATCGTACTAACCAAATAAATGCACCTTGTAGGTGCTTGTGGTAAAAGAGAGACACTGTGTTTCAGGTGATGCCATTTGGAAGCTACCAACAGGCTTCATTCACGAGGTGGGCAGCTAAGCAATTTATAATGAAACAAAATCCTCAATCTCTTTCTTCAATTCATTGTTTAAAATTTTGACAGTCCGAGGAGATCTTTTCTGGAGCTGTAAGAGAAGTGAAGGAGGAAACTGGCGTAAGATGCATTGACATCATTATCTATTCGCTCTCAAATTATATTCTTCTGCGTATCTGTTTATTTCTACCAATATAATTGTATACAAAATTTCATAACTGAATATTCTTATTGCAGATTGACACAGAATTTGTGGAGGTGATTGCTTTTAGGTAATAATGTTTTTGTGACTCGTACCTATGATGTTAAATCAACTGAAATTATCAACCAAGTTTTCAATCATAGTACATATGCTAGTTTCAGGAATTGTAGTTGGATTAAAAATCTTCAGCTGAGCGTAATATTCTAATATAATAACACTTCCATATAACTAGTTAAAGAAAACTTGCGCTATTTGTGAAAATGTTTTCATCCCAAGATTAACTCTTTAGGTCTGTATTGTCGTTAATTGTTAGAGATTGTGAACCTTTTATCAGATTCTCTATTGTACGTCCAGCTTCCTTGATTCGATCGGTGTTGAGTTTGTGGGGGGTTATAGAGGACAACGCCTCCTTGTCCGTAAGGCGGGCATACTCATGCAACAAGAGTCTGCCTCACCACTACCACCAGGCTAATTGAAAAATGAGTAGTTTTATTGAATTAAAAAAAAAAAAAAGGATGTTCGGACTTAGGTGCCGAACACCCTACAACTCATTTCAACACCTCTACACAAATGAGACAACTCTTCCACTCATTACAAAATAGTAAATAAACCTACTATGCTGCCCCTTGGTAGTTGGTACTCTGAGCGCTAACCCGGATACCAACTTGATTCACTTTTAACTTTCTCCGCGTACAGACTCTTGGAGATGTCTAGAGAGGCTACTGCATTAGACGAAGTTACTCTTTGTTTTCTCTAGTCAACTCCCCGTTACCACCGGCATGTACTCTGGTATGACCGCTCGTCATCTCATCTTCCTCATCCAAGCCATCTATAACGCTCTCGGCATGACTCTAGTAGTAAGATAAGGGTTTAACACCAACCCTCGAATGAACTCCACCACACCCCCCCCCCCCCCCCCCCCCCCCCCCCTCCCTCTCTTGACACCCGCTGTCCTCCATAGACAGGACCCCAATCTCATGTAGTATCTTCTCTTCTTCCTGAGCAAGTGGGGGATCTGCTTGGTTTACCTTCTCTGAACCAACTTCCTCTGGCAATTGGACCAACCGGATGACGGGACCAGTCGGTACATCTATGCACTGACCTTTTTCGGACTGACAACAGATCCAATTGGTGACTCCATAGGAAGGACCGGCACTGGATCTCTTCTACTGCAGAACCCGTAGCTCCTCTACTGCAGAAACTGTAGCTACTTTGGTTGGTATCACAACTCTCTTCTCTGTAGATTTTCGCAGAACTTTCATAACTTCCTCAAGCAACATATCTCCTGATGGATTCGGGCATTTAGATTCTGAATGATCTATGCATCTGTAGGAAAAACACGTCGGGAGGATCCATTCATAAGAAATAGATTGCATGAACTTGCTTCCATAATGTAGAAGAATAGGCACAACTGAAGGTAGGTTTTTCCGTTCTGTTTTTCTAAATCCATATATCAATATGAGTTAATATAATTTTATCATAAATTTTTTATTTGTTTTATTTACATGTATATCTAGTTCCAGAATCTAGATTTTTAAGTATGCATTACATGACTGAAAAAAAAAATACCACCTATCAGCCTATATGTACCGTATTGAATCAAATACGTAAAGAAATGATACTACATTGTATCGTAAGTAAGATACTTATTGTGTATCATAAGATACTATCAACGTAATTATTGGTGTATATTTGAAACAAAATTTATATGAACCTTTTTGCTTAGCTATGTTGCACGGACACGAAAAAATGGTATCGTATCTGTATCTTGTCCATACTCATGCAACAAGGTGATTACTTATTGTACATATTTGAAAATTCTTGTATTCCATATCCGTATTGTGTCCTTATCCATATGCGTTATTCATGCACCACAGTTGCTCAGTATTGCCTCATTTTCATCTACATAAATGAAAACAATGATGACCATAAGCCACATCATCCCATAGAGGCTGTAGATCTACATGTTTATATGTTTTTAAAGTAGTAGTTCCAAGTTCTGCAATCAACCTGAACTGCTGATGTCGTTAAGGTGCAATGCACAAAATCATGTTATACACCACCATTAACAACCCTTATCTAGTTTTCTTAGGATCAATTGTTGCTATGCTCTAAATGGTCAAATTCTAACTCATCTTAGATTGTATACTCTAACTGGCAGTAAATCAAAATCAAATTAAATTATTTTCTTTATGAGCATCGTGTTTTACATATATGAGTAGCTTACGTGACAACTTCATGTTAATAGAACAAAAGTGAACTCCTCAATAAGTTGGCCTTACTTATCATAATTCTTCATTTCTTTACTTCTTTATGTAGTATATATACATCTAGAGAATTAAAAGTCTCATAATGAAGCTTTTTTAAGCAAACTAAGAATTTAAGTGATTGAAGTACAGAATTTCACTTTTGAGTCTAATTTACATGTTGATTCTTGAAACAGGCACGCACACCATGTATCATTTGAAAAATCCGATTTATTCTTTATTTGCATGCTAAGACCTTTATCAAGTCAGATTGCGATTGATGAGCTGGAAATACAAGAAGCTAAGGTAACTATAGTTTCCACTTTCAAGATAATAATTTGGAGTAACTTTTAGCATTGCTACAAAAATTTGGTGTTGTCCCCGTTTCACCGTGTCCATATCGTGTTTTATCATGTTTGTGTGTTTGAAACATACATTGGTATGAATAACCCGAGAAACAAGTTTTGGGTATTGTCATGTGTGGCGATGATAATTATTGAGGTAACCTGTCAGTGGCTCATGTTTCAGGTAACCTGTCAGGGTATGAATACCCTGAATTTGGCATGAATGTGGATATGAAAGTTTGCTAAGGAATTTTATGTCTGAAGTATGTAATTAAGCGTCTTTTTTCCTTAGATTAGTAAAAGAAAATAGGACTTGAAAAGATCTATAATCTAATATTTAATTATCCCAAATACTGATACCAGGGTCCTAATTTAGGCCTCCATCCATTGAAAAACTTCCCTTGGTGCTTTAAGACTAGCGTCACATTTTATGTTAAATTTGTGATTTGATATTTTGTTCATTGTCCAGTGGATGCCCCTTGTTGAATTCATCGAACAGCCCTTCGTCCAGGGCGACAGCATGTTCAAGAAGATCTTAGAGATATGCCTTGCACGGCTCGAGAAGCATTACTGTGGATTAGCTGCCAACAAGGTGATCTCAACATTTGATGGCAGATCCTCAACTTTGTACTATAACGTAGTGGAACCTCAAGATTTCAATTGCAAAGGCACTTGATCCGATGCCTAGTAGCTCGCAGGGAGCTACTGTCTTACGCCACATATATGAAGCTCAACTGACCCATAGTGAAGAGGTACTGGTCCTTTGTGTGTATAATTGAAAAGGTTATCTTTCTCCATCTTAAGCATCTAGCTTTCCTGGTCCTAATGTAATCATCAGCAGTGTATTGTGAAAATTCTACTCTGTGATCAGTATATATAGATAATGTATTCATTTTGATATTTCATGAAACAAGTTGTTGGGATCTCCAATCCTGTTGTTCCATATGAAGTGGCCAATGTAATATGCTCAAGGACTTCGCAATTCCTTTACTATGCTACTGTTGCATGTTTCATGCAAAAGCCAAGTCCTCAAAAGCCAAGTCTTCAACATGTGTCATTTTTAAGTTGGAGATTTAGTCTCTTTTGGCTAATTTTAGTATAGGCTATTTTAAGCATAGACTATCTTCAGCATATGCTTAATGCTATATAAGAGAGCATCATTTTCACAATCTTCACTCCACTCTCTCCTTCTCATTCTCTCTTGTTCAATTCAAAGCATTGTTCTTCGGTTTGTGCTCTGGACAGAAAAGCTAAATTCGGGGTCGCTCTTTCCGAGTTGTGTGCGATGAGGAGATACCGGTAGAGCGGGAGTTTTACCATTAGGAGCATTCGGAACAAGTCTGCACATAGACCCGAATCAACTCTAAGGGCAGTGCTTCGTGCACGACTTTTCCGGAGCCGGTAACATTTAATTTATTTTATTTTGTTTGCGGATTTTTTGGAATAATTTCCAACAATCTAAGAGTTGAGCCGAGTGTTAAGTATGGTGGGGTATTTTCACCATTTCTTGTGCAGTAGCCTCGCATACGAGGTTCGTCACATGCGAGCCTCTTGTGTGAACCTCGCCACAAGCGTTACACTTGTTGATAGACTTAGGTCTGTTCACACAGTGAGCTATATAGCTATCAAAACTCAATGTTTCAAGGCTTACATTACAACTAATGATGGATTAGGGGTTTAGTGGAATTTTTATTAGCTTTCATCCACTGATCATATTAATCTTCATATTACATAGTCTGTTGTGGTGTCACATAAGTTATGTAAGGTGCTAAAGCAAACTTTATGCTTGAGGATGCTCGGATTGTACTGTTTTTTTTTCATGTTTTCTTAACAAAAAGTTGAATAGGATCATCTGACCAGTCCCGATTAAGATAAACTGGTAAGTTTTTTTTTTTTCCTTCCTTTTTCCTTTTTTTTATTTTCCTTTTTTTTCCGAAAAGGCAACTTAGAGCTGTTACCACATTAACTTGTGTCACATCAGGAATATTTTTTTTTGTTGAAGTCACTTAACTTACTAAAAGAAGCTGAATTTATGTCAAGGATAACACAGTAACTATGTTGCAGGGACACGTATAGAACACGCACGGACACGTGTAGGACACGACATGGCACAGATATTTTTAGTGTCAGTGCTTCCTGAAATAGTAATCATGTCTCCTTTTTTCTTGGCATCTATGCTTACTTGTCTTCCTAGGATGTCTTATATGTTTATTCTTTTACCTTGTTCTACAACATAATAATGCTAGATTTTGATTAAGGGCTAAGATGCGCTTGCTATTTGCAATCTTCATTTCAATCTTTCTAATTGTTGTTATTTGATCTATATGCAGAACTGTAGCACATCCATATAGCTTTATAAGTGTTGACCACCTCTCTGTTTAGTGCATATTTCTAGTATTTGCACATCTTACTAAAACATCTTCGGTAAAAACTTAGGCCATTGTTTGCATCCAATAAACTTTCTTGATAAGTTGAAGAAGGCTTGTTTATTTCCTTAAAAATGATGGTATCGAATACGAAATGTTTAGAATGGAAAATTATAGTTCTAATACTATTGTCGTTCATGATTATAGGTTTGAACTTTTGATTAAGGACTATGCCATTAACCATGGAACTTGGCCTAAATGGAGTTCCAGGTTCCATGGGTTCCTCTGAGTATTTTACGACACTTAGTGTCTTGTAGTAGAACTTTGAGTGTCACGAGCATGTCACTTGATGTCCAGTGTTAAATTCATCAAGTCCAATAGACTTGAAGTTGAATAACTGAATGACATATCGACAAATGTAGAATTATTTGGTTGAAGTAAAGGAGATTGCTATACTGCTTTCTTTGTTCATAACTTAGTTGCTCCTGGATGTCTTCGGCAATGACAATGCCTTGGTATTATAATGGAATGACATTTTCCTTAATAAATTGCAAAGCAGTCCCATGACTCTGAGATGTCAACCAGTTCGATCCTATAATCTTCTAGTTGTTAATTGTGAGGAATAACGCATGTATTTTCTCTCTCTTGCATTTGAGATGATTTGCAAACAGCTACATGAATGAAAACAATGAGGAATTATAATTTCTTAATTCCAAAGTATCTCTACATAACAAAACACAAGAATACCTTGTAGATCATCTTCGAGAACACCTTGATTCAATATCATGTGCTCTTACTAGTTCCTGGTTTCATAAGAAAGTTACTTATATTGCTTTGGTTGGTCATTACAGCTTGAAAGTTATTGAACTGCTTCCTGATAATTTTATTTGTTCTTTTTATTATAATAAGTACAGTTGGAGGACAATTTAATGTGCATTCATCTTTTCTTTTTAGTCCTAAAAGGAATTATTTTGCCTTCTATTCATGTTCTTGTATAAGTTAGGTTGTATTCGAAATTTCTGTTCACATATCTAGAATTTAGTCGCATGTAGGTTAAAATGCCATGAATAGATAAGTCTTGTATACATATACAATCTATTTTGTGTGCATATGGTTTCTTTAATCTTGTGTGCACATAAAAACAGTAGATCATAATAGGCCATTATTTAGCAATTGGTTAATGTCTTGTGTGCTCCAAATTGTTGCATGTATAAATGTTTATATCATGCCCTCTTATGATAGTGTTGACTAAATATTTGTTCTTCATGAAGCACAAACACCATAATTGTAGTGAAAGATATTCCAAAGTAAATTTTTTTCTCTCATTTGCTTACTCGTGCTCACCATTAGGTCATCTATCCATCATGGAGTTAAATCCACTGGAGAGGACATATTTTGTTGACAAAATATGCCAATGTGTGTTTTTGAAGTTGTCCATACAACTACATAGGATATCTAAAGTTTTGTGCCTGCACATGTTATTATTTAAAAGAAATTAGTGGTTTAAATCATCGGCCCAATATTATATATTTATACAAATACTCAAATTCAGTATTGGATATCTATATATTTATGAAATTGCCTAGAGTCTTGAATGTTGTCTTGTTGAATTTTGGATCTTTTGTGTTGATATGATTTTTGTTAAATTACTGTAGCTAATACATTGTTATGCCAGAATAGACAAGTTTGGGCCGGTATCGTTTCAGTTACCTTTCCTGTGTTTGCATACTAAATTCTATTTTTTCGAAGATAGGATCATTAGATTTTTTTTAACTTTCTGGAAAGAAGCAAAATGTTAATGGTGACGGTAATACAAATATATTTTTTTGTACTCACTTATTCTAAACATGATCTTTGTAATGTCATCTTTCTAAGCCAGAAGCATTAGAAATTATGACTTATTAGAAAAGACTCAAACATGCTGAGGGTAAAGATATGTAAAACAAAGTCCTTTGCTCTATCTTTATGATATTATTAGATGTTTAGCGAGAACAATGAAACTACCTCTAAATAATTTATAAAGATAACATATCTTTTGTATTGTTGTGAATAAGTGATGATCATTTAGAAATGATTATGGTATTGTGAATTATTGTATTAAAGTGATGTTATATGATATTTTTTTTCGAGGTCGGTTTGCATGAAGCTTAGCTGACCATATTGTCACAATGTTAGAATTTCTAGTCAGAAAGAAATCATTTAAACTATTATTCTAGTACTTTAGACTATCATTTTTGGAAACATGGCTTGTAAAGATAATCTCTAGAGCCAAGGATGAATGTTGTTGTATCTTACTTTAAAAGATGTCAGAGTCATATAAGTTATGGCTCACTATCATATGACTTATATCAGATATTAGTGAAATTACTCATAAGTATAATGAATATAATGACACAAATTATGATTTAGGAGTAACCCAAACATTTGACTTAGTGAAACCACGTACTCCTAAATAAATGAACGGCTACTAGTTTCATAGAACTTCAAGTATTTTCTAAGTCTTTATGTGACATATTCTTCGGATATAAAAACACTAAAGACCACTAAGATTCAGTGTAATATTTCACCTATGGAACAACTTAGATACTCATAAGTTGATAGGTACATGTGATAAACTATCATAGCTAGGAGTATCAAAGAATTTGAAATGGTATATTTAAACATAGTTTGTGCTATAGTTGAATGGCATATATATATCTTACTATGTATATATCAAATAGATCAAGGCAATTTTTACTTGTGATATGAGTTCATTATATATTAAAATTGAATAAATCAAGCATCTTATTATGCATATACACGATATACATATTTATGTACCTGATATTTGTTTTAAAATTATGCTAAAAGTATGATCTTGTGAATTCTAAGTTGAACAGGTACCTGCAGCTGCGCTTCAAGTCTATAAAGAGCCTATTGGGCAAATATGTGGTTCTTGACTATATAAAATCAGAAAAGAACCATGCAGATCTCTTGACGAAGAGTCTGTTTACTCTTGAAGAAGAGTTTTCTAGGAAATTAATCCTACAATCATCGAGGGAGATGGGGTTAAGCCCATAATTTAGTCACCAGCAGTGGCAACCCAACTGAGTCTGACTGGAGATCCCAAGAAGCCGGTTCAATAGGTAGGAACAAACTGGACTAGGTAACTAATATGGAACATTGACCTTGAGATTAAATTCTTTTTAAAATAAAAGCCCAGGAGGCTGTACATGTGTACATTGATACCACATCCATATGGTGACAGTATTCCGGTGTGATATGTTTAGGGTGAGTTTAAACTCTTAATAAGTCCAAGCATGATATGCAGGATTGATACCTATCACCAACCCTTGAGGACTTACCTATATGAGAGGTCGTGAAGGCCGCGACTATATGACAGGACGATCCTAGACATCTCTCATGAATGTGTAAAAGTGCGCATGGCCGATCAAAGCGCCACCGATAGACCCAAAGAACCTCTAGCGTATTATGTGTGCTATTTTCTGAATCTGATTCACGAAGTCTGATTCAAGGCATAGTCCATCAAGCACTTCTTCAGACAAAGATAATAGTAACTAAGTGAGATTCAAGGCTGTAGTCCATCTCATCTATGCATAATATATATTTGCACAGAAATCCTCTATCAATTCTTATTCCCTTGTAATCTCTATGTTTTTCGGAACTTGACTTTTGGGGGGGGGGGGGGGGAAGGGGATTGTAGCATGTTTCATGCAAAAGCCAAGTCTTCAACATGTGACATTTTTAAGTTGGAGACTTAGCCTCTTTTGGCTAATTTTAGTATAGGCTATTTTAAGCATAGACTATCTTCAGCATATGCTTAATGCTATATAAGAGAGCATCCTTTTCACAATCTTCACTCCACTCTCTCCCTCTCATTCTCTCTTGTTCAATTCAAAGCATTGTTCTTCGGTTTGTGCTCTGGACAGAAAAGCTAAGTTCGGGGTCGCTCTTTCCAAGTTGTGTGCGACGTAGAGATACCGGTAGAGCGAAAGTTTTACCACTAGGAGCATTCGGAACAAGTCTTCACATAGACCTGAATCAACTCTTAGGGCAGTGCTTCGTGCGCGACTTTTCCGGATACCGGTAATATTTAATTTATTTTATTTAGTTTGCAGATTTTTTGGAATAATTTCCAACAGCTACCTCTTGCTTTCTATTAACTTGAAGAAGTAAGCTAATTTGAATTTATGTACATCTTCTGTGATGGAAAGTTAGTTCTAAAGCAAGTTGGTTAGAGTATTTAGAATCTGAAGGAGCAATGCATTGGCCGATTTCTCCTTGAACTGATTTAAATGATGTTGCAAGTAGCAAACAACTCGTGGAGAAATTGTTCAGTGGTCCGACGTCACCACTGCTACGTGGTGAGGCATTGCTCTCCTCCAATAGCAGCATGACACACCACGGAGAGAGCAAGCAGCATAATACTACAAGAGTTTATGAAAGTGTTATGTCATACTGCTATTGGAGGAGAGCAAAGGCCTCACCATTGCTTGTGGCTGAATAATTCTCCATCCCGTACATTACACTTGTTATGTTTAGTCTGAGAGGAAGAATGGAGAAACTTTGCTTGGTGGTGAAATATCAGTTCATTGAACGTAATATATATATATATATATATATATATATATATATATATATATATGTGTGTGTGTGTGTGTGTGTGTGTGTGTGTGTGTGTATGTGTGTGACCTCTAGCTGAAGTGGTTAGAGTGAGGCACATCCTCCCAAGAGGTTGCAGGTTCGAGCAATGGAAGAAGCATATTTCCATGGAAGGAATATATGTGAGTGCGGACAGGATGCGGTGAGATACAAGTGCGGGTGCGAGCCTTCGGGTCGGATGCGATGAGATGCATATGCGGGACCGGGCCTTCGGGCCGAGTTTGTAGACCTTCGGGCCAGGAGTATGCAACACAATTATGTTCATATATATATATATATATATATATATATATATATATATATATATATATATTGGAAAAAATATATATACATATATATTGGAAAAAAGGTAAATTTTATTCCAACTCAACTTATAATCATACATCATACACTCAGAGTGGGTGACCCACTCATCAATTCTCCATAGATTTTACATCAAACTCAATGTTATGGACGATGCCTACAGGAGGGGTGATAAGCCCCTCGAAGATGCTTCGGTTTCGTTCCCTCCATACATTCCAGACAACAGCAGCCAGTCGAACTTTAACGGTCTTGAACCAAACCTGCCCTCTCCCTTTTCTGTCCCGAAGCATAGTGATAATATCACTGATCCACTTTCCAGAGTTACAACCGCCCAGCGGACTCAATTATTCCGTCTAGATATGCCAGGTCACCTCACACTCAAAGAATAAGTGCCTCATAGATTCATTATCCACGTCACATAGCACACACTTTGGGTTAGGTACCTGAATCCCAAACAAAATAAGATGATCCCTCGTCAGCAGGCGGCCTAGTAGCAATCGGTACACACAAAGCTGTATCTTCCTGGCTAGAGCCTTACACCATATGAACTCATAGTCAGCACTAGTAGAAAATGTACGCCGTATGAGATTATAGCAGCTTTGGAACCTGAACTCTACAGAACCCACAGCATCTCCCGGCGGATCACAGATCCAGCAATTATCTGGCAGTGCCGGGTCAATCACGACCGTGCTGATAACCTCTCCAAGATCCTCAGTATGACAGTAGGACTCAGGACACCAACCACCATTCTGGATAATACGTTGGCAAGTCAGCCCCTGTAAACCCCCATATTTATTTCTTATTTTTTTAGTATTTTAATTATTTTTGTTATATTTAATTTGAATTAATTTATTACTGCTAGTAAAAATATGCATATATATGATGTATAGGTATAGGTGCTTGTACATTATGCTGTTATTGGTAGACTACAATTTTTAGAAATTAAGTATATATATATTTATATATTTTTTGGGAATTTTTTATTGCAATTTGTCACATTAAACTAATAATAGGTTAATATATAATTATTATATAAGACTGGATGAAAAAAAGAAAAAGAAAAAAAAGTGTTTGCTACTGTAGCCGCAGCTACAGTAGCCAAACTTTCCCGAGCCCCCTTTCCTTCTAGGCCGAGCAAACATGTTAGCGGCTGCTAACATTTTCTTGATTTTTTTATCTTCCAAATCCAAACCCCAAATCTTTCGAAATTCCTCCTATGCAATCCTAACTAGATCTACTCATATTTAAATGCAAAATCTAATCGAATCATCGTTTAAAAATTTGAATTTGAGTCGGATTTAAACCCACGAGTATAAAGCCCAACTCTTGATCGAAACGATCAAAAACCCCAGCAATTCTCCCTCAACTCTCACCCTCGACCCCAAGCGAGTGATCCCCAAGCACCCCCATGCCCAGGCGAACCCACGGCCGCCTGACCGCTGCCCTACGCCACCGCAGGATTGCCGCGAACCCCCATAGGCCGACAACAAGCAGAGTTGCTCTGCTTTCGAACCACAGCAGGTACTCCCCTTCCCACTAGTTTTTCTTCGATCCTGCTCGACCAATTTGTGATCTACGAACAACTATAGAGACCCCATATAACCCCCTTTTGAATCCCATCAAAAGGATTTCGACATCCCACTCGGGATTGATCTCGAGATTGCCGCAAGGTCGAGCCCCCCACTGTTCGAAAAATAGGATAATGGGCAGTGTAAAATCTCAACTTGGAAGTCAATTTTTAATCTGTACATTAGGGTTTCGTAGAAACTAATTGAAAATAGTGGAAGACAACATAACCAGGATTAGAACTCAACTTGTAGATTTGAATTTCGTTGAACATGTAGAAAGTTATTTGATTTCAAAGTTACGAGAAAAACTGCTTTTATAACATTAAAAAAAAGTTTAGAAACTGTCTGAAACGGCGTGCGTCCGGACAAATCGGATAACGTGGTCACGCACTATACGCATTGAAAGGCGCGAATGGATGTTGCCGACGTGTGGGAACTAACGGAACCCGATTTCGTTGCGTGTGCGCAACGAAATTAGTACATATCCGTCGAGATACCCCCGTATCAATATTTTACAAACTTGGCCATAACTTCGTGCACGTTCGTCGAATTGACGCAAAACTTGCGTCATTAGGATCGTATCAATTTTTTGGTCATGTATGCCAAGTTTGGTCCGATTCTGAGAAGGTTGATGGGAACGACAATTTGGCGGGCCCGTAACTCGACTCAACGGACGATTTTGTGCACGGCTCATCGAAATCCAAAATTTGACATACCATTAAGTTCGTCTCCTCAAACCAGTTCGTAGACATATAGTTTGACTACTTTAGAGACCATAGACTTTGGCACATATTTCGGTGCAAAATGGGTCCAACGGCGGACATCGTTTTGATCCGAAATTATAATTTTACCTCTGTTCTAGAATTAGACTTTTGGACAGGCATTTTCTAGGTATATCACTTATTTTGAGTATGTTCTTGATGTTTGTTTCAGCATCCAGAGTCGTTTGGAGGTTGTGACTTTTCTTTTGCTAACTTTGTGATTCTTGGACTTGCCACCTTCGCACCACCAGGCAAGATACCTTGCCACCTTACTCTGTAATTTACATATTCTTATTTTCAGTTGTTATTTTCAGCATTTTTTTATTGGTTGTTATTATAAAACTGTGCATCCAAGTCACAATTGGGTGCAAGCGACTCTATCGGTCATTTTTCTTACTTTTGTTTATTTTTCTTATATTGACTTAGTCTAGTGACCACCCATTATTGATGAGGTATTGGTATATTTCATACGATCTTGATACTTGCTTTACCACGTCTTGTGAGTCACATGTAGAATACGGGCTCGCGTAGTCGGCTGGCTACCGATACGTATGAGGCGTGCGACGGATAGAAGAAACTGCCAATATAATTGTATGCTAGTATACTTGGCAGTTACTAGAGGTCTTATGACTCATGGATGTGACCCTACTAGGCATTGGGTGGGGAGAACAGTTCCTTAATGTATGGGCCACTTATGCACTTTCCTATTCCCTATCCTGATGGCCTCTGACATCCGAAGAATGTTATGCTTTTAGGTCCCTAGTATCCTGATGGAACCATACCTGAGTTACCTGCACCTGAGCCAGATGCCCATGCGTTGAAGGTTTGTTCTTAACTGCATTGTCACTGTAGAACTGGCAGGCACCCTATTTGCGTTCATCTCTTCTTTATATTATATATCACAGTTTATATGGTATGGTGTTTTCTTGTATCTTGTTACGTCCCGCTGAGGACCTGGTTATCTCTCTATGATTAGATGACTTCCCACAGGAGTACGGAGCGACTCTGGATCCATCCTATATTTATGATGAGGCATCTCCCACTGACTTCTAGCTTATTGATTTCCTTGAGACATTTTAGTGGATATTTTTACATCACTTTTCTTTCTATTTTGCGGAGGTTGGACTCCGTGTGACTATTTTTCATAGCTGTTTGGAGTGGGTATGTCCACCCGGCTATCTCTTTGATGCACTTATTATTTATTGGACTCTTATTTATCCTATGCTGAGCTTTGATGAGATTAGATACTTATATTCTGGCTTGTGATTTTATTATATATATAGCTTATGTACGTATACGAGGATTCCATAGATTGGAGTATTCTTTGTATATGTGCAGCTGACATATTTGCGTACTTGGTCCTAAGTATTTTGGGACTGGGGCGTTACATATTTTTGTAGTGGCCCATGCAGGTCAGAAAATATTGTTGGATTACATGATTGTGCCTAACAAGCCTGCATATAGGAATAGGAATAGTATCTCATCCAGAACTACTACTTCCCTTGACTTCCCACTACCAAATTACAGTCTTTTAGCGACGGCCATTTAGCGACGGAAATTTTCCGTCGCTATTACCGTCGGATCACCGACGGATTTGTGACGAAATACCGACGGAAAGCAGTGGACAATTTTTTTTATTTTTTTATGTCCATATCCGTCGCTACGCCGTCGATAGGTCGTCGGCCAAGTAGCGACGGTTTTATATCCGTCGCTAGAACGCCGCATATTTTGGCGGCAAAAGCCTAAAATATTGGCGCCAGATTTGACTGACGACTTAGCGACGGAATAATCCGTCGCTACTCTGGCGCGAGATTTACTGACTACTTAGCGACGGAATAATCCGTCGCTACTCCGTCGCTAATTTCTGTACCCTAACTTAAATTGAACCGACGGGGGAGGAATTTTTATTCCCCCCCAAAACACTCTCTCTCTTCCCTCTCCCTCTCTCCGACGATCTCGCTCTCTCCGACCGACGATCTCCCTCTCTCTCTCTCTATCTCCCTCTCTCTCTCTCTCTCTTTTACGATTTGGGGGGTTGGGGGGCTGTCGTAGTGGTCGGAGAGGGTGTGGGGCAAGGGGGTTTCGGGTACGGGGTGGGGTGGTCGGGGCAAGGGTGGAGTGGGGTGGTCGGGGGCAGGGGGGTCGGGGAGGGGGTCGGGCAGGGGTGGGGGGGTGGTCTGGACAGGGGGGGTTCGGGTAGGGGGTGGGGTGGTCGGGGCAAGGGTGGGGTGGGAGAGGGGGCAGGGGGGGTCGGGGAGGGGGTCGGGCAGGGGTGGGGGGGTGGTCTGGGCAGGGGGGTGGGAGAGGGGGTCGGGCAGGGGTTGGGGGAGGGTCGGGCAGGGATTGGGGGGGGTGGGGGCAGGGGGGCAGGGGGGTGGGAGAGGGGGTCGGGCAGGGGTTGGGGGGGGGTCGGGCAGGGGTTGGGGGGGGTCGGGGCAGGGGGGGCAGGGGGGTGGGAGAGGGGGTCGGGCAGGGGTTGGCGGGGTCGGGCAGGGGTTGGGGGGGGTCGGGGCAGGGGGGGGCGTAGGAGGGACTCTGGAGTCCCCGCGCAGGAGTCCTCCTCCTCCTCTCCCATAGACACACACACACACACGGACACACACACACACACACACGGACACACACACACACGGACACACACACACAGACACACACACACGGACACACACACACACAGACACACACACACACACGGACACACACACACACACACATGGACACACACGGACACAGACACACGGATACACACACACAGACACATATATATATATATATATATATATATATATATATATATATATATATATATATATATATATATATATATATATATATATATATATATATATATATATATATGCATAACTTCTCCTATTTTCAAATTCCTTTGATTACTTGAATTACCTCACATCTAACTTCTCCTATTATCGTCCTATTCTTCCTTGTGCCAACAGTATGAATCTAAGAAGCGGACGCACTTCTACCTTGTCCATCACCTCTAGTGATGTGGCCACCCAAGAGGAACAAAATCCTCCGATGACCCCGGTAACCCCGTACCAGCCAGGACAGTCGTAGCCTACTACGACTCTGACGACGGTGCACCCAGAGATAGCAGCACCCCCTAGTCAGCCAGGCTGGGCAGACCACTACTATGCCACCGGAAAGGAATGTACCACTGCCTCCACCACCACTATTCCCTCAACAGTTTCTACCACAGTCGGGGCCATAGATGCCTCTACCACCGGCTGATGAGAGCCATACTTCCCAGTTTATGTATGCCATGATGCAGGCTCAGTGGCAGTAGACTGAGCTGATGAGACAGACTATGATGGAAGCATTGGCTAGACCTCCACCTTCACCTCTGGCACCGGTACCAGCACTAGCACCGGCTCTGCATCCTTATGAAGGCTCTATCAAGAACTTCACAGACATGAACCCCAAGGCCTTCAGAGGAACGGAGAAGCCACTAGAGGTGTCACAATGGCTTATTAGTACAGAGAAGCTATGAAGGCATCCTAGTTTCCAGCTTGAGATTGGATGACAGTAGTGGACCTACTATTAGAAGATAATGCTCACCATTGGTGGAAAGCAAAAGAGAGACGATTAGGCACTGGGATCACTTGGAAGCAGTTCTATGATCTATTCTATGAGAGATTCTTCCCCATCCATGTTCGAGATGGTCTATACGACCAATTCCTTTATCTGAAGCAAAGAAATATGACGGTTGATGAGTATGACTCAGAGTTCAATCGCCTGAGTAGATTTAGTACAGGATTGATCCCGACAGAGTTAGAGAAGGCGAGGAGATTCCATCAGGGGCTTGTACCAGAGCTCAAGTCTTATACGACTACACAGTCTCGTGTCTCCCATTCAACTGTCTTGAAAGAAGCTCGTGCTCAGGAGATTCTTCGCAAGGAGCAGCAACAGACATCGAGACGCCATACACCAGCAGTTACACCGGCTAGAGCTACTCAGGATGGACCTATTAGGAGGCTCACGGGACAATTTTAGCAGAGGCCCACTCCTTATCAGAAGCCTACCTGCAACTATTGCGGCAAGTAGGGACTCCTTATGAAGGACTGTCAAACTCAACTTGGAGCGTGCTTGAGATTCGGGTCAGGGCAACACAAGGTGAAGGATTGTTTGGAGCAGTAGTCCTTAGTTTATGCCCAGCAGAACCCAAGACCGACAGCCCCAGCACTTCTAGCACCTCGGCTAGCAGCAGGAGCACCTCGCCCACCATTACCACCCCAGTCAGCATAGTTCGAGAGGGCCAGAGCTCAGGGCCCTGGACAGGTATTCTCTCTAACTGTTGAGGATACAGAGATAGAGATAGAGGCAGAGGTCATAACAGATATGGTTTTAGTTACTTTATTTCCTGCCATTACTTTGTTTGACACTAGAGCCACTCATTCATTTATAGCCACTAGTTTTGCCACTTGACACAATATTCCCATCACACCCTTATCTAAGAACATTAGAATCCTCACTGGAGGAGGAGTTGTACCTGTTAGTGGTGTTTGTAGACTTTGTCCTGTAGCGATATATGGTATAGAGATGAGATCACGACTTCTTGTATTCCCTATGCCTACGTTCGATGTGGTTCTCGGAATGGACTGGTTGAGCCAGTATTTTGCTCTTATAGACTGCTATAGGGGTAGTATCGTCTTTATACCGCCGAATACGACGGAGTTCGAGTTCACCAAAGAAGAAGAAGAGAGTTGTGATGTACCCACATTGGGGACTCACATGATGATGATGTAAGACACCCCTCAGCATCCCGTCATCACTGAGTTCGAAGATGTATTTCCCGAGGATCTGTCGGGACTACCACCTGACCGAGACATCGAGTTTTCTATTGAGCTTATTCCCAGAGCTGAGCCTATTTCATCTCGAGTTTATCATCTAGCACCGAAGGAGTTGGTAAAGATGAAGACACAGATTGACGACTTGCTGGAGAAAGGCTTTATTCATGCCAGTACGTTACCATTGGGAGCATCCGTTCTTTTAGTGTCTAAAAAAGATAGGACAGTATACATGTGCATCGACTACAGAGCTATTAATGTAGTGACGGTGAAGAACAAATATCCTTTACCGCGTATAGACGATCTATTCGATCAACTGAGTTGAAAAAAAGTATTCTCCAAGATTGACTTACGATCGGGCTATCACCAACTGAAGGTTCGGAAGGAAGACATTGTGAAGACGACTTTTCAATCGAGGTATGGATACTACGAGTTCTTGGTCATGCCTTTCGGTTTGACCAACGCTTCCATAGTTTTCATGAATTTAATGAACAAGATCTTTCACTAATACTTGGACAAATTTGTAGTCGTCTTCATAGATGATATCTTGATTTACTCCAAAAGTCAAGAGGAGCATGAGCAACATCTACGGATTGTCTTGGGAACATTAAGGAATGAGAAAATTTTTGCGAAGCTTAGCAAGTATGATTTTTTTCTCAAGGAGGTATCATTTTTTGGATACATTGTTACTAGAGACGGCATATCGATAGATCCAGAGAAGGTCACAGCAGTCAAGGCATGGCCCGCTCCCACATCAGCTTTTGAGGTGAGAAGTTTCCTCGGACTTACGGGTTACTACCGAAGGTTTGTAGAAGATTTCTCTCGAATAGTGGGCCCTATGACTCGACTAACTTGCAAGGATCAGGAGTTTGTATGGACAGACGAGTGTTAAGCCACTTTTGACGAGTTGAAGAAGCGATTGACCACTGCACCTATCTTGACACTACCATCGGGCCCGGGAGGATTTGTGATATACAGTGATACATCCGGGAAGGGATTAGGATACGTATTGATGCAGCACGATCGTGTAGTGGCATACGTATCGAGATAGTTGATGGTGTACGAGAAGAATTATCTAACCTACAATTTAGAGCTAGCAGCGGTTATCTTTGCTTTGAAGCTATGGAGATACTACTTCTACGGCGAGAAGGTTGACATCTATACTGATCATAAGAGCCTCAGGTACGTGTTCACACAAAAGGTGTTGAATATGCGACAACGACGTTGGTTGGAGTTGATAAAAGATTACGAGATCGAGCTACATTATCATCCGGGCAAGGCTAATGTCATGGTAGACGCATTAAGCAGTAAGCCCATGGCTCACTTCTTGACCACACAGAAGGAATTGATAGAAGACTTGCAGAAGCTTGGTATTGAGGTAGTATTGTCTGGAGCAGATGGCATGTTAGCCAATCTCCAAGTGCAATCATCATTGTGGAGAGGATCCAGGCGACATTGCCCACATATGCTAGATTTTGGCGGCTTAGAGAGAGGACTGAAGAAGGAGAGCAGACAGAATTGAGGATTCATCCCGATGGACATTACGATGTGGTGATCGTATTTATGTTCCTAATGGAGAGCTACGACAGGAGTTGATGGCGGAAGCACACAGTTCGACTTACTCTATTTATCCCGGAGGAACTAAGATATACCGAAACTTACGAAAGTATTATTGGTGGCACGGAATGAAGGGAAGATGGCTCGTTTCGTGGCCAAGTGTTTGGTATGCCAACAAGTGAAGGTCGAGCACTAGAGGACGGCCTAATTATTGCAATCGCTACCCATCCTTGAGTGGAAGTGAGAGCATGTTACTATGGACTTCGTCATAGGATTTCCTCGGAGTCCTAGTGGACGTGATGCGGTATGGGTGATTGTTGATAGACTTACCAAATTAGCCAATTTCTTACCTTTTAGAGTGGGGCAATCCACATAAGTTTTGGCAAATATGTATATGAAGCAAATAATGAAGCTACACGGTGTACCAGTTAACATCGTGTCGGACCATGACTCGAGGTTCACCTTGCACTTTTGGAAGAGTATGCAGGACAGTTTGGGTACGTGTTTGAAGTTTAGTACGTCGTATCATCTGCAAACAGACGGCCAGTCAGAGCATACTATTCAGACGCTAGAGGATATGTTGAGAGCATATATGCTTGACTTTGGCGAATCATGGAAAGACCACCTTCATCTTGTAGAGTTTTCTTACAACAATAGCTATCAAGCGAGCATTCAGATGGCTCCGTTTGAAGCATTGTATGGTAGAAAGTGTCGATCTCCTGTCTGTTGGAGCGACATTGGAGAGCGACAGATATTGGGACCTGAGTTGGTGTTGAGCACAGTGGAGAAGGTTAAGAAGATATAAGACCACCTGCGAGCAGCGCAGGATCGACAAAGCAGTGGGCTGATAATCGTCGTCGACCCTTGGAGTTCAAGGAAGGTGACCATGTTTTCTTGAAAATATCCCCCACTAGAGGCACGATTTGATTCGAAGGATGTGGCAGGTTGAGTCCAAGATACATCGGCCCTTTCGATGTCGTGGAACGAGTTGGAGAGGTTGCCTATAGATTTGCATTGCCACCGTCATTAGAGGGAGTACATGACGTATTCCATGTGTCGAAGCTGAGGCGATACGTGGCAGACATCAGTCACGTGCTTGATCACTCCAAAATTACAGTTGGACCGAGTTTGTCGTACCAAGAAAAAGTAGTAGGAATCCTTGATCGTCGAGTGAAGGTGTTGCAGAATCAATCTATACCGTTGGTTCGTGTGGCATGGAAGCACCACTCGCCGGGAGAGTCTACTTGGGAGCGTGAGGACAACATCCGAAATCGTTACCCTCATTTGTTTGACAACCAAGGTATGGCTTGCACATGTTAGTTCGTTATAGATTCATGTATTGCATCGCATTCGACCCCCTACCTTAGTTTAATTTCGAGGACAAAATTTCTTTATGTTGGATAGGATGTAAACCCCCATATTTATTCCTAATTATTTTTAGTATTTTAATTATTTTTGTGATATTTAATTTGAATTAATTCATTAGATGCTAGTAAAAATATGCATATATATGATGTGTAGGTATAGGTGCTTGTACATTATACAGTTATTGGTAGACTACAATTTTTAGAAATTAAGTATATATATATTTATATATATTTTTGGAAATTTTTTGTGCAATTAGTCACATTAAACTAATAATAGGTTAATATATAATTATTATATAAGAGTGGATAAAAAAAGATAAAAAAAAGAAAAATAAGTGTTTGCTACTGTAGCCGCAGCTACAGTAGCCAAACTTTCTCGAGGCCCCCTTCCCTTCTAGGCTGAGCAAACATGTTAGCTTAGCAAACATGCTAGCGGCTGCTAACGTTTTCTTGATTCATTTTTTTAATCTTCCAAATCCAAACCCCAAATCTTTCAAAATTCCTCCTGTGCAAACCTAACTAGATCCACTCAAATTTAAATCCAAAATCTAATCAAATTATCGTTTAAAAATTCGAATTTGAGTCGGATTTAAACCCACGAGTATAAAGCCCAACTCTTGATCGAAACGATAAAAAACCCTAGCAATTCTCCCTCAACTCTCGTCCTCGACCCCAAGCGAGTGATCCCCGAGCACCCCCATGCCCAGGCGAACCCACGAATGCCTGAACGTTGCCCTGCGCCACCGCAGGATCGCCGCTAAGCCCCATTGGCCGACAGCAAGCAGAGTTTCTCTGCTTTCGAACCACAGCAGGTACTCCCCTTCCCACTAGTTTTTCTTCGATCCTACTCGACCGATTTGTGATCTAAGAACTGCTATAGAGACACCATATAACCCCCTTCGAATCCCAACAGAAGGATTTCGACATCCCAATCGGGATTGATCTCAAGATCGATGCAAGGTCGAGCCCTCCACTGTTCGAAAAATAGGGCAATGAGCAGTGTAAAATCTCAACTTGGATGTCATTTTTAATATGCACATTAGGGTTTCGTAGAAACTAATTAAAAACAGTAGAAGACAATATAACCAGGATTAGAACTCAACTTGTAGATTTGAATTTCGTTGAATACGCAGAAAGTTATTTGATTTCAAAGTTACGAGAAAAACTGCTTTTATAACATTAAAAAAACTTTAGAAATTGTCCGATACGGCGCGCGCCCCGACAAATCGGGCGACGTGGTCACGTACTATATGCATCGAAAGGTGCAAATGGATGTTTTCGACGTGTGGAAACTGACGGAATCCGATTTCGTTGTGTGTGTACGACGAAATCAGTGCGTATCCGTCGAGATACCCCATATCGACGTTTTACAAACTTTGCCATAACTTTGTGCATGTTCGTCGGATCAACAAAAAACTTACACCATCAAGACCGTATCGATTTTCTGGTCCTATATGCCAAGTTTGGTCCGATTCTGAGAAAATTGATCGGAACGCCAATTTGGTGGGCCCGTAACTCGACCCAACGGCCGATTTTGTGCACAGCTCATCGAAATCCAAAATTTGACATACCATTGAGTTTGTCTCCTCAAACCGGATCGTAGACCTATAGTTTGACGACTTTAGAGACAATAGACTTTGGCACGCATTTTGGTGCAAAATGGGTCCAACGGTGGACATCATTTTGATTTGAAATTATAATTTTGCTCCTGTTTCAGAATTTGACTTTTGGACAGGTGTTTCCTAGGTATATCACTTATTTCGAGTACGTTTTTGATGTTTATTTCAGCATCGGGAGTCGTTTGGAGATTATGACTTTTCTTTTGCTAACATTGTGATTCTTGGACTTGCCACCTTCGCACCACCAGGCAAGATATCTTGCCACCTTACTCTGTGATTTATATATTCTTATTTTTAGTTGTTATTTTCAGTATTTTTTATTGGTTGTTATTATAAAACTGTGCGTCCAATTCACATTTGGGTGCAAGCGACTCTATCGGTCGTTTTTCTTACTTTTGTTTATTTCTCTTGTATTGACTTAGTCTAGTGACCACCCATTGTTGATGAGGTATTGGTATATCTCATAAATCCTTGACACTTGTTTTACCATGTGTTGTGAGTCACATGTAGAACACGTGCTCGCGTAGTCGGCTGGCCACCGATACCTATGAGGCGTGCGATGGATAGGAGAAACTGCCAATAGAATTGCATTCTAGTAGACTTGGCAGTTACTAGAGGTCTTATGAGTCATAGATGTGACCCTACTAGGCATTGGGTGGGGAGAATAGTTCCTTAACATATGGTCCACTTATGCACTTTCCTATTCCTGATCCTGCTGGCCTCTGACATTCGAGGAATGTTATGCTTTGAGGTCCCTGGTATCCTGATGGGACCATACCTGAGTTACCTGCACCTGAGCTAGATGCCCATGCATTGAAGGTTTGTTCTTAACTGCATTATCACTGTAGAACTGGTAGGCACCCTATTTGCATTCATCTTTTCTTTATATTATATATCACAGTTTATATGGCATTGTGTTTTCTTGCATCTTGTTACATCCCGCTGAGGACCTGGTTATCTCTCCAGGATTAGACGAGTTCCCGTAGGAGTATGAAGCGGCTCTAGATCCATCCTATATTGATGATGAGGCATCTCCCGCTGACTTCTAGCTTATTGATTTCTTTGAGATATTTTAGTAGACATTTTTATATCTTTTTTCTTTCTATTTTGCAGAGGTTGGACTCCGATCATTGTGACTATTTTTCATAGCTATTTGGAGTCAGTATGTCCACCCATCTATCGCTTTGATGCACTTATTGTTTATTGAACTCTTATTTATCCTGTGCTGAGCTGTGATGAGATTAGATACTTATATTCTGGCCTGTGATTTTATTATATATACAGCTTATGTATGTATACGAGGATTCCATATATTGGAGTATTCTTCTATGTGCAGCTGGCATGTTTGCGTACTTGGTCCTAAGTATTTGGGACTGGGGTGTTACAGCCCCCTTCTAACCTTCCGGTGCGTCCTGACTCCCAAGATCTCTACTCGATCTATCCACGAATCGCGCCAGAGGTCCGTTCTAGTTCCATCCTTCATGATCCGCCGGATGGTAGATTTAAGCACCTCCCTGTACCGCAAGATACGTTTGAAAGTGACAGAATTGTTGTTATCAATGTCACAAGCCCAGAAGTTGCCCTGTTTCACATATCTGTTATGCATCCAGTTGGCCTAGAGGGACCCCCTTTTGATGAATCTCCATGCCAGCTTTAGCGCCGTGGCCTCCCTAATCTCCAGCAAGGGTCGAATTCCACTCCTCCTTCCTTCTTCGGCCGACAAAGCTGCTCCCAAGAGATCACAGGCATACCCCCCTCCAGATGAAGTCTGCCCAAATTCTTTCTACTTTCTTAATGGTAGCAACAGGGATCAGAATAGACTACAGCCAGAACTACGCCAGATACGAGATAACCGATCTAACCAACTCGATGCGACCCCCGAAAGATAGACCAGCAGCTTGCCAACCTTCGACCCTCCGCTGGGCGTACTCCACCAGACTACAACAGTCCTGGTCCCGAGCATAGTTGACCATCAAAGGAACCCATAGATATTTTACCGGGAGATCACTCCTCTCCATACCCAAAGCATCGGCTCATTCCTCCTTCTGGGGGCAAAGGGAACTGAAGTAAACCCGACTCTTCTCCCTGTTTATTTGAAGCCCTGTAAGGGTTTCCAGCTCACCCATAATCTTTGAGATCGTGTGTATACCCTACATAGAAGGCTGTATGAATATCAGGAGGTCGTCGGCATATATGAGGTGGGTGACCGGTGGCTCGACTCTCATGAACAGCGGGACCAGCCTCCCACTATGTACCGCCATATCCATCAAGCAAGTTAAGTGATCCATAAAAAGCATGAATAGGTAAGGCGACAGAGGGTCACCTTGTCGGAGTCCATGGTTTCTGTGAAAGAACCCGTACGGGGTACCCTGGATGAGGACAGAGAAGGTGGGAGTCATGATGCATTCCCGAATCCTTGTTATCTAGCGATCATCGAACCCCACAGTAGTCAATAGGTGGCACAGGAAATCCCTATTGACCATGTCATAGGCTTTCCTCAGATCCAGTTTCACACACGCCTTCTTTTCTTCTGGTTTGTTAAAGCCTCGCACCATCTCATGTGCAAGTAGTCTTTGCTCAGCAATCAATCTTCCCTTAATGAAAGTCGTCTGGTTCGGAGAGACTAAGTCTTGCATGAAACCCTCCATACGTCGGCACATGAGGTACGTAATTATTTTGTAGAGGTAATTACAGCATGTAATAGGCCTAAAATCTACCAACGATGTCGCACCCTCCTTCTTTGGCATAAGTGTCAAGAAGGTGTGGTTCAGCTCCTTCAGTAGCTTCCCCTCGGTGAAGAACTCCTGAACCGCCTCGAAAACTGAATACTTCAGAATATCCCAGTATCGTTTGTAGAACCCACTGCTAAAACCATCCGACCCTAAAGCTTTGTTGGGATCCGCCTTCATGATTATAGCCTCCACCTCCTCCATAGTAACTTGGGCAAGTAGAAGGCTATTCCAATAGGGTGACACCAACCTCTTCGTAACTACATCCGGGAACGCAGATAGATAGTCAGTTTAAAAATATAACTCAGAGTAGTACCTGATAGCCTCTCCTTGGATCTTTGACGGCTCCTCCACCAGATTACCCTCCGTATCGAGCAGCTGAGAAATGTTGTTCCGATGCTGTCTAGTCCGAATCACATCATAGAAGAACTTGCAGCAACGGTCACCATCCTTAATCTAGGAACATTTAGCGCGTTGGGCCGCACAAATCTCCTTCTGCAGACGCAGAATATTGACTTCCCCGATTAGCTCATTCTCTCTAGCCGCTAGGTCCCTGTTCATCATATCAGATTGCATGGAATTTTGGATGATCCGTAGCTCTGCCTCCTTATCTTCTAGTGAGGTCTTAGATAATTCCTTCATCCAGCTTCGGACAGCCTTCTTCGTGGGCTTGAGCAGATGCACCATACGATACTGAGCCGAACTCGCCTGGTGGCTAGTAAGCCCCTCCGTAACAACCTCCAAGTAACCCTCTAAAAGATACCAGCTATTGTTGTACCGGGAGGGGCACGACCTCACAGTAGGACAGTCTGTGAAGCCAACCCTGATGGGGGGAATGATCGCTCGTCCCAGCGGCCAGAACCTCAGCCAAGGAATTGGAGAAGCGACAGAACTTCTCCCCATTGCCCAGAGCTCTATCCAACTGGAAAGCAACTATGTTACGGACTGCTTTGTTATGCCAGGTCCAGATATGCCCGAGCACGACAGTCCCTGAAGCCTCGTCTGGAGAAGATATCTCTAGAAGTCATACAAAATCGAATCTGGAACCGGTCTGCCACCTACCTTCTCCCCTCTCTTAAGCAGGGTGTTGAAGTCACCCATCAGGAGAAGCGGAAGGTGCGAGAACTTAGCAGCGACAGCAACTCTGGATATGTCACTCCATAAGGCCTCCCGACACCGCCTGTCGTTGTGGCCGTACACTGCTCCCAACAAGAACCAAAAACTACCCTTATTCGTGAAAGAGATGACAATCAGCTGCTCCGACATCAAGATCAAGTCTCCATCCCAACTCTTTGAATTCCATCTGATCCAGATCCTTGCCATGTCGTAAATTGCTAGGTTGTGGAGTTGGACCCAATGAGAGGGGGTCCGTCGGACAAGAGTTTTTTCCCTTTAATCTTGGTCTCAAACAAGACAGAGATGTCACACTTCTTTCTTTGTAAGACACCACATATCTCCCTCTATCTTCCTAACGATCAGGCACCCCTTACGTTCCAGGCGATTACCGTCATTAATTATTAAGGGACAGGTTCCCATGTACGTCACCTGGACTGGCACCCGGGGGTGGTACAACATCCGTCGCTATCATATCCTCCTCCACCCCTGCAGTAGGGGCTTGCTGGGTTGCTGCCTGAGAGAGCATCAGAGCCCAAGCCGGGTTGTCCACACATAGCGCCTAACTCCTATAAGGGGAAATCTTCCTTCCCTTGGGGGACCATCTCGTAGTGGTCCAGCACGTCTCTTTCTGCTGTAGACTCTCTCCTCAGAAGATCTGCCATCTCCACGCTCCTCTCTTCCTGAAGCTACCATGCCTCTGGTGACCATACTCCTCTGCGTTGAGAAGGTGACCATAGCCCCACCAGGGTGTACCAGCTGGGGTGAGATAGTGAGGCTCAGACCCCTAGCCTGCTTCATCGGTCGGTCCCGCTCCTGCATGATATCCTCTACTCTGTCGTCCTCAGATAAAGACTCTATCGCCCGTGATGGGACAGACACCTCAGTAGGGGACGAGTCGACCCCGATTGTGAACCCCCTGACGGGCATGTACTGTCTAGATGCCTGAAGCAAGCACAATATGAACAGGTTGGGGAAACCCATTCGTACTCCACCTTCTGGGTTAGGACCTCTCCAGGAGGCACTTAATACTCCAGTAAACTGGGTAACTCCCCACCATCCCGGATCTCAACGAATATCCGGGCATATATCAGCATCGATCGAAAGGCTGTAGCATCAACAGCCCTGATCGATGTGCCTACCAAGCTGGCTAGCCGCATCAGCAATAGAATGCTCCAAAACCGTATGGGGAACTTCAAAAAGCGTATCCAAACAGGAGTGGCATTCAAGACTTCCTTTTTACAATACAAATCAGGAGTCTACTCTTTCAGAATGATCAACCTGCCATCAAACGTCCACGGACCTCATTGCAAGAACCTGGTGACATCTTCCGCTAGCCCAAACTTCGCATAGTAGAAGCCATTTTTCCGAGAAAATAACTCCATACTACCTTTTGGCTGCCAGACACGCGCTGTATACCCCCGGATCTGTCTATAGGATGGCTTATTTCCCAGGACGTACAGAACCAGCATATTTTCCTAGAAGGCAGTCACCTTTTCAATCTCCCCTGCAGAAAATAAGGCCCGGAAGCCATTCCTATATTCTTCGGTGGCACGAACGCCATAGATGTGGGGCTTTTTGGACCAATCGGTTTGTAAATATCAGCCCAAGACCTTCTCGCTGGGCAGAAAACTGTCTCCTGTGAGCAAGGGACTACACCAGGTAGAGATGACCCTGTACCCTGACCTCCCAGGTCAACCGCTTTACCTTTGCCATTTTCTGCCGCAGTCGCCTTGGGGTGCCAACCAACAGATCTTCCAACGACCTAATTCCCGCCCTGACAGAGGCCGCAGGGCCACGAAATATCGTCTGCAATCTCGAACCATGCGTTTGCGACCTCGACCCCTTACCAACTCTCCTTTTCGGAGTGTTGTATACCTTTTGGTGACTCTGTACTCCCCCCACCTTACCCCCAGCCTTGGCTTCCTGCTGTCTTGTAACCTTCGTCCAGCCTCCTCCCTCTATAGATCCACTTGTAGATCCAGATCCAGATCCAAGTTGGAAATTCGACATTCCCGACAGGTCGGGAACCCATCCGTCATCCCCTTTCTCAGTCGTCGTCTCCGTCGACCGGTCGCCCGTGGCCACGCTGCCGCCACCGCTGGCAGTGGCCTTACCGACGTTGCCCTTGGCCTTGCCACCCCCGCCGGAGCCTCCGATACCCGTGCCACCACCGCCCTCCTCCGCATCACCCGCTACCCAAGTGGCCCCGACACCTGTACCACCACCGCCAGGTCCATCGTAGCCTACGCCAGCCCCGACCGGCCCTCCCTCCGCTGCTCCAGTCCTAGTCTCCTCCCCCGCCGGAGGCACCAGGGTCCCACGCGGGGGGAACCATCGCTGCGATCGCCAGATCTGGATCACCATATTTATATATATATATATTTTGGGGAATATATATATATATATATTATATATTGTATATTATATATATATTATATATTGTATATTATATATATATATATATATATATATATATATATATATATATAAAATATATATATATATATATATATATATATATATATATATATTGGGGAACATAACTGCTTTATAAAGAATAAAATAATGACCTTACATCTCACAACTCCAACCAAATAGCATGAAACATAACTTAAAGACCCAGAACTGCTACTACACGATCCTACTAAGCTCCTAATCTGGGACAAGGAAGGAGATATCCTCTTCGATGTTGGCTTTCAGACCTATAACAGAGTTCGCCAATCGTTCAAAAACTCTTTGTTTGTAAAAACAAAAGTTGATCTTTATTTCAACAAACTTTGTAAGAAGATTACAAGAATTCTGAGAAAGTACAACTATAGGAATCCGATCTGAATGACGATCGCTTTATCCCTTGGACGATGTAAACTTTGAAGATGGTAGCCTCTGAAGATTACAGCAGCACTTTGGCAAGAACTCCTGATCTCTGGTGATGATTCTGATCTCTATCTGTCTATATTAATGAAGGCTTAAAACTCTATTTATAGAGTTCTAGAAATAACTAACTTTTAGTTATTCTGACTTGTGCAGGATGGATTGCGCAGACATTGGCTTGCGCTGGGATGAACTGCGCAGACAGTTACTCGATCATGGACCATCTGTATGTGACGTGTGTCATTGTTTGATTGAAATGCGCTTGATCGTGTACAGACGGTTGCCACATGATGAGTAATTGATGGCATGAAGGCCACGTGTATATTTGTCAGTTGTCTTAATGGAGTGTGCCACCTGAATTGCGCTGGCTTCAGATTGTGCTGGGATGGACCACGCTACAGAGAGTCTGGCCGATTGTGCTGCATGTACAGCTGTCTTCGAGCGCTGTGCTGCACGATAAACGAACAGTTTCCTCGTTCTCCGTGTTATCAGTTGTCAGAAGATCTGATTCTCTGTCAGGTAATGATGACGGGGCCACGTCAGCTTGTGCACTTGGATGAGTACGCAGTTCAGCCTGCGCAATCGAGATGGTGCGCAATCTGACTCCTGTACAGTTTACTTGAAGGATGTATAACTTGATTTTCATGACTTCTTTGATGGGTGCAACTTGATTTTTAGGACCTACAAGATCCCCTTCAAAGTTTTCGAAGTTTAAAAATAGTCAAAGCTTCGAAATACTTTGAATTTTGCTTTTTAAAATCAAGTTGCGCAAGTAATGACTTGTCTGTGCAATTGGAGGAGTTAGCTCCCATTTCGTCGGCGCACTCCGAGGCGACCGTTGCTCTCGAAAAACTATAAATAGTTCTCTTTGTTCTTCTTGTTATTCTTTACTTGTTTTCACTTTGCTTAAGAGAGAAAAATTCCCGAGCTTACTCCGACTTTCTTCCTTCTTCTCCGTCGACTTCAAATGGCTCCGAAGCGTTCCGCCGCCGACAAGGGTAAGGCCCCCGCCGAGTCTTCGACTCATGCTGCTTCGCACATTTTACGACACGAAATCGGACACCCAACATTGCAAGGTAGTTACTCGATCGAAAACCCTTTTTAGGGTTCTTCGACATGATTTGAACCGTCAAACCTATCTCTTTTTAGAGATTTGGTTATACTGTGCCGCCCTGTTTAGGGTTTCGATCGCACAAATCCAATAGTTTTCATTTTTATGAAGACTATTTTCTTGCGCAATCGGTTGGAAAGCGCTGTCAAAAGTCAGCACAATCTGCTGATTTGCGCAAGGCTGTCCAGCGCAAACTGATGCTTTGTGCAAGTTATTTAGCACAATTTGATGGCTTACGCAAGTGGATGAGTTGGCACAACTGGACAGTTTGCGCATAGAAGCTGTTGTTGTGCAGTATGATGTTTTACAGACAGCACAATCTGATGCTTGCGCAATTTGATGACAGAATTTTTGATCTTACTTGTATTGAATTCTGTCTTTCTGTTTGGTGCAGTTAACATCAGAGAGGACCCAGAGTATGAAATCTTTGCAGGGTCCCTTACTGAACCAGAGTTTAAAGAAGATTTGTCCCATGTGCTATTTCCCCAATATGCTCTGCCATCCTCCCGCCAAGCCATCTTGGTAGCTCAGGACAATGAAACTTTATTAAGTCTGATGAATGGACAGCCTCTGCAGACTACCGATGCCATTACCTATAAGAAACCCTTGTTCTTATTTGGCGAAGCTATTGACAAGAGTTCTCAACCGAGACCCCGTGTTGAGCAGAGACTCTTCCAGAGAAAGGAGAAAGTAATCCTGTTACCGAACATTGCCAGATGTCTCCCTCTAGCCCGCTATGCCCATACAAGCCATCCCAGGAGGATGGACTAGGATATTACCCCCCTCTAGCAAGCAAGGACAGGGAATATTTGTGTAAAGAAAGGCCCAAACAACAGGGATATGTTCTATAGCTCCTTTGAGCGTCATAGCACTTTGCTCAGAGGGTTGAAGCCTGGCTGCATCCCTCCAGAGAACTCTTCCTTGCTGCTGCCGATAAGGACGCCAATCTTTGCTAATGAATATGCAAAGGTTGAGGGCAGATACCCAGATCAGGACATCCGGTTGACAGGTCTAGTAAATCCAGACAACAAAAGGTGGAACTGTATAACCAATTGGATATTGGTTCAGTTCGAAGACAAACTCAAAGAGATCGAGCTATATCAGGCGGTATACACTACCGTATATGGATTCCTCCCAAACCCTCATCTGTTTCTGGCCTTGGCAGAGAGGTACAATTATAGGACAGGGACATTCATAACACCCTGCGGGGAAATTGGATTAGCCCTTCATGAGATGAAATACATCTTGTGCTTACCAATGGGAGACTTCCCTTATGAGGAATATGTTCCAACAAACGACGAGTTAGACCGACTTCGTCGAGAGAATGCAGAGATGGTGGCCGTTTTCGAGGAACTACTATGCCACTACAAAATTTGCTCCATGTACTATAAGAGCGGTTCTTCCGGCACCTGTTATTCATCAAAGTGGTTGCCCTATCTTTTCCTTAATCATATCATTGAGAAAAAGACTAAGGATCATGATACGTGCAACCCGACCTTCTTCCAACCCCTTAGCCACAGTGAAGTGATAAGATTGATGGAAGAAAATAAGAAAATGGATATCAAAGTTAATGACGAACTTCAATACCCTCCACTCAAGACCGGAGATTTTGTTGAAAGTTTTATGAGAATGGGCTACAGGCCCATGTCAAGGGAAGCCCAGCTGACGGGTTTTCTGACATATTGGCTCCGACGCTTCGTCGTACCCGGAGCGAGCGCTGTGGACCGCTTCCACCGCGGCGCACTTTTTGCTGCTGTCCGGTTAGTCTTTGGCTACCGGATGGATTTGCTGTCGGCGATGACCTGTATGACCTGTAGAGTGAACGTTGGGCTTCGTCTTTATGTTGAATCCATGCTCAAATGGAAGGGTGAGAAGGAGAACTTCCCTTGGCTGGAGTTGCCTTACACCTATTTGTTCGGATGGTTACTTCTGTACTATCCGTCATTGATGGACCCTGACATGGGAGCAGTCGGAGATAGTTATCTGCGAAGATTCTCCCGGAGCAAGTGGATGTACACTAGTCTGAAAGATTGTAGACGTGCCTTGAACCTTGGGAAGGGATGGAATTTTTACTGCGTTGCCCCTCCAACCGGCTATGAACATATGTCCACAAATCTAGTTGACCTTGGGAGGCAGCCGTTGGGTCGAACAACATTTGATTGGCTGAGGACGATCAGGCCATCGCACTTGGTGTATAGATTTGAAGATGAGTGTTTCTTGGAACCATATCTGCCAAGCCGCTTCGCTCGTCAATTTGGTTACGACCAGTTCCACGTAGGTAATGCTATAACTTGCCTATAAGGAAAGGGGTATCTGATTGATGGTGCCAGAGCATGGGCCTATTACAATGCTCGAGACACAAGAACAGTGTTCTCGATACCGATCAAGAATGATCATGGCCCCCGAATGTTATATACATATTCACTTTTTTATACAGCTGCAAATACATTCGTCGAGAACTTCAATCTTGTAGATAGCTTCACGACGGCGACGCGTTTGAAGAAGGGAGCAACTGTTATGCTAGCTCCAGGTAATGACGAGCAACATGAGCCAGTGGATGATCCCTTCGAAGCCTCAAGGGAAGCTAACTTCCCTGAGGAGGTTAATGAACCACTGCGGGTTTCTTTAAAAGTGGCCAAATCTCCAACCAAGGAGAGAAAGAGAAGGATTAATGAACCTTCTTCTCCGGTTGCAAAGAAGAAACTTATCTTAGACCCATCCGAGAAGGTCACCACTAGGTCGCAGTCTCGGCAACTGGCCGAGTCGACCCGAGAAGAAGCGACCACACCGACCTCTCTTCCAAAGTAGGTCGATGTAGTAGATGTGGAGAGTCCCGAAAGACCTCTTCATAGAAAGAAACTGGCCTCTAGAAGGAAAAAGAGGGTGATCACCCCTCGGAGATAAATCTTGTCCTCGGTGGTGGCCAGTGCTGTAGCTAGAATAACCATATCATCCCCTGCACCTGCCTCCGAGCCTAGGCAGGAGACTCCTTCCCCAGAGCCAAGGGATAAGCTTGAACAGAGGGATAAAGCTGAGCTAGGGGCTGAAGATGAGCTGAGAGATGAAATTGGGCAGAGGGATGATGAAATTTTGCGATCTCCTTCTCTTACGGAGAGAACTACCCAGATTCCTGCTACACCAGGAGGGCTCCGTGAAGAAGAAGATCATCTAATGATTGAAGCTCTAAATGATTGCGACTTCGGTCTGCAGGACGATGTCGATCAAGCCGCTGCTGCAACTGCCATCGAGGAAGCTCCAGAGGATAGTATAAGTAATGAAGATACATCAACAGAAGATGTTGATGATACATTAAATCCCAAAGAGGGCACTGATATCCATATGTCTTCCGAAGCTGTAGACGATACACTGAATCCTGAAGCGGATGTGAAGGTGTACGTTGTTTGCCATTAAAATTCTTTTATTGCAAATTTCAATACAAACAGAACAACGTTACAATATAGGACTTAGATGTAGTCCTAGGAGTACACTTTTGTTTATCTGGGTTCCTTGTGCCGATGGAGTGAGTGGTAATACGTTGACTCCGTTGACGATCTGACGATGGTTATCGATTCTCTGAAGGTCTGAACTGCTCTGGGTGCTGGAGCTTGCCGAGAGGAGGAAGACGTTGAGTGTCTGTATCTGCCTCTCTGGTGGTATGTTCGTTCGTTGTGTGTTCTGTTCGTGTGTAGGTGTGTAAGAAGGAAATGATCCCTCTATTTATATAGTCTGCGGGCTAGCTGCTCATACACGCATATGTAGGATGCGCCTGGTCGTGGGGACGCCATGTGGTGATTGCTGATGGAGGTGTATGAACGATACGCCCTGATCGAGGGGTTGAATTCTTTATGCTGCTATTGTGGACTGGCACGTAACAGAGGAGAAGATCTTTCTGTTGCTGAGATCTTGGGCGAGTCGAGTCAAAGGACACATGTCATCGACCCATGGCTCGGAGATCCCTGATTTGGTGGGGAATGATCTGGTAGGATGCACCTAGGATTGGGTGCAGGAGGAGACTTTGGCTCTTAACCTTTAGGAGTCACGAACCATTCGGGGCGTATGGCTTTTGAGGCGAATGCGAGGCTTCAGTAATGACTTAACTCCTGTCTTTCAGGATCAGAGAGAAGTCTGGGGCGTATGGCTTTTGAGGCGCATGCAGAGCTTTAATGGTAACTTTTCTTCTGTCTTTAGGGATCAGTGAAAAGTCTGAGGCGCATGGCTTTTGAGGTGCATGCAGATTTGGACGCATGGCTGCAGAGGCGCATACGAGTGGTTGAGTGGCCACGTGGTAGTAGCCGTCGGAGGAAAGTAATGATGATGCCGACGTTGGCGACGCTTCGTCTTCTGAAAAGCTGTCAACTGTTCAGACTTCGGGAGGCGTACTGCCAACTCTGTCAGTTCAGTATTTAATGTTTGTGACATTCGATGGACAGCTGAGTGGGCATGTCGGTTGGCGTCCCACTAGGTGTATAGGGACGCATGGGGGGCGCATCCCTGTGATGTGCTTGGTATTGAAGGGCACGTTTGTGTGATGCGCTTGATGTTGAAGGGCGCGTCTATGTGATGCACGGTCTGGCCGGCGTATCTGCTTCGTGACACGTCTTTAATGGTACGACTGTTACGATCTTCGAATGCTTTAAATAGCTGTTTTGACTTAGCTGAATTCAAAGCGTCCGATTCATCCATTTAATACAAATTCATTGTACAGAATTCGGAGAGCCATCCACTTGGCGCATGGGTTTGATTTGCCCGACCTATAAATAGTGGCATGGAGAGAGTTTGTTTCTCGTTCTCTCACGTTCTTCCAACATGAACTTGTTTACTCGGATGCATTCTGTTGACGAGATGCTCCCGAGGGTGAAGATGCGACGCCATGTCTTCATTGATGCACTTGAAGGTGACTGTTACATCCAAAAGTCAGAGTCGAGGGCTTCCGAGGCAGGCGGAAGGTACCTGTTGCATCCAAAGATAGGGATGCTCGAGCCTCGTCTTCGTTGTGCAGGAAGAGCCGCAGATCGGAATGGCGGTGCTGCGACTTTGGGGGCTCTTTCTTCCTTCAAAGTGGGCGTTGCCCACTCTGGTTGTGTTGAAAGCTGCTCCTTTAGCCGCAGTTTCGATTACGGTCTTCCTTGGCCTTTGGAGGCTCTTTCGAAGCCTCCCCTGGCCACAGGTTGGCTTGCGGTGCTCTTCTCTTCCTCGGCTAGAGGGTTGATTGCCACCCTCGTTCTGTTCAATAAATGCTTCATTAGTCGAAGCATTTCGGCGGCGGTGAGCCTGGCTGGAAGAGCGGCACATAACTAGGCTGCTGAAGGGATGCACATAACTGGGATGCACATAACTGAGCTGCTGAAAAGGATGCGCGTGATTGTTGCGCCTATTTGAGGGCGCATGATGGCTGCTTGCTGTAGACTTAGGATCTTTTCTTTGTAGAAATTCTCCTTTGTACAATCTTTTCTTAGACATGTAATAGACTTTTATATGTAGTTAAAAGTCTTCTTTCAATGCCTATTTTTACTGTTTGTGAAGTACTTTGTCCAAGCTCTGGCGCATGTAGTCTGGCGCATGGGCTTTCTGGTTCTGAAATTCTATGCTTCTACAAGACCCCCTTCAAAGTTTTTAAAACTTTTGGATAAGTTTTGGAATACTTTGAATAAGAAGCATAGTGGTAGAGGCGCATGACTGTCGGGTCGCATAGATACTCCGCGCATCAGTGATGGGGCGCATGCTCCGCCCAGTTAATACAAATGATAACGCCTCGATAACCAAAAAAGATTAATGATGATCTTTTTGGTTTTATTTGCGGTTATCTCTTTACAGAACCCGAGGCGACGGCTGAGGTCACACTTCATCGGTTCACGCGTGCACCCAAGCCCTACAAATAGGCAAGAGATGGAGAGAGAGAGTTCTTCTTTTTGCTTTTGCTTTTAGAGTTCTTCCTCAAAACCCTAACTTTCTTCTCTCAAGCAATGGCTCCCAAGACTCCTCGCAGCGGTGCTGGCAAGGGAAAGGAGCCGGCGAAGTTTGTCGAAGAGGATGCTCCTGTCACCATTGTGACTCCAGCCGACGTTCGACCCGCGGTGACGGGTGGGTGTCGTCTCCTCCACTATTTTCTTTGTTCAGACGAACTTTGGATCATGCGGCTGAGTTGGTGTGCCCTAACTCTCTGCTGCCGACGCGTATGGACTTCTGTCCTGATGATGCGCCGAGGTTTTGTCCCGCCGACGTGCATAGGTTTAGGCCTTTATCATGCACCGAGGTTTAACTGCTGACGCGCATGGGTTTACGCCCTGATGATGCGCCGAAGCCTCTGCTGACGCGCATGGGTTCACACCCTGATGATGCGCCGAAGCCTCTGCTGACGCGCATGGGTTCACACCCTAATGATGTGCCGAAGCCTTTCTGCTAAAGCGCATGAGTTCATGCCCTGATGATGCGTCGAAGCTTTTACTGAGGCGCATGGGTTTACACCCTGATGATGCGCCAGGTTGCTTTGACACACTTTGTCTTTTTGCCTGACTTTTTATTTTTGTTGTGCCAGTGTCGATGATAATTCCTTTGCTGAATGAGGTCCTTCTGGATGCTTCCCTTTGTCAAATGGGAGTTGATTTTGACGAGGCGGTTATCAACCCTACGAAGGATGCTATCTTACAGAATCAACCTCCTGAGAGAGTGCTGCAGATCCAGAACCAGTTGCCGATTTTCCTCCAGAGTATGATGGAGAGCAGAAAACTGAAATCTGCTTTATCCGAGGATGTGACCTTCTTAAAATCTGTCTTTTTGTTCGGTGACCGCCTGATCTCCACTGAGGCGAAGATACTGAAGGTCAAAGAAGACTGGTTCTTCTCTGCAAAAGGTATGGTGCTGTACATATGACAACTTGACCGCCAGTTGCCGCTGACGGCCTTCTATCATTTAGCTTCTAAGAGAAGGATGCCCTAGGAGCTTACTCCTTCTCAAAGAGGGGCCTTGGGAGGTGCTCTTTCGATTGATGCTACCTCAAATCAGAGGGATACCCTGGCCGCTTCACGAACCGGTCCCTCGTTTAGTTGCCGAACTTTGCATCCTGGGAGTCTCTACAGTGAAGTCCCTAATGACACTTTTGCCTTCAGTGCCTCAACCTTTGCAAGTCAGATGCTGAAATCGAGGGTCACGTATCCGAAAGGTGGCTCTAGGGTTGAAGGTTGTTGTCATCACATTCTGAAGTGGGACGAGTTAACCGTTTGGGTGCTTTCGAAGTTCAAGACTGAGCTTAAGGAAATTGGGCTGACAGCCGCTATCTGTGCCACGCAGGCTGGCGTGGATCTCAATAAGCCTATGATCCTTGCACTCTTGGAATTGTTTAATGCCTAAACTGGCACCTTCTTTACTCCGGTGGGGGAGTTGGGGTTGGCTCTTCATGGGATGTACAAAGTATCCAAGCTTCCTTGGGGCTCGAAACCGTACGAGGAATATTTTCCCTCAAATGAAGAGATCCACGTTCTGGAAAATAAGGACCCGGAGATGATGACTGTTTTCAAAGAGGTAGCGAGCCATCATTATCTGATGCACCAGAAGGACAAAGGCAAGACCCAGCCTCATGTGACTGCTTGGAGGAATTACGTCTTCAAGCAGGATTTGGTAGATTCCTCGAGGATCTGGTTTACGACTCCGCAAGGGCTAAAACCTGCGGAAGTGACTTCTGAAATAAGCCGGCTGGACGAGAGGACCCCTCGTTCCAATGAGAGTGGCGAGAACGCGTATAGTTGCTTCTGGCACTGTGCACACCGGATGTCGTCTAAGGCGGTGCTGACGGCATACTTGATGATATGGCTCCGGGATTGTGTGTTTGCGGGCGGATCTGGTGCAGTGGAGAGGGTATACCGGAACCTTATTTTGTCCGTCGTGAAATTGGTCTTTGGACGTCCTTTAGCTCTCCTCCCCGCGATGGTGTGTAACCTGTTGCGGGGTTTGAGGACCTTTGCTGATGATGTGATCCATGGGAGAGGTCGAAATGACAACTTTCCCCGAGCTGAACTACCATTCCATTATCTTATGGGATGGTTGATTCTGCATCATCCGAATGTGATGAGTCCAGGTCCGGAGGAGGATCATGTTGAAGGAGATGCCTTTATCTGCTGCATCTACAAGAGGAAGTGGTTACACACTGGCGTTCCCATTTGCAGGAGAGTTTTGTCCTATCTTCAGGGGTGGGAGATTATCAGTTTGATATTAACTTGGAGATTTTTATGCAATCTATTCAAATAATTTGTATGTCTTTCTGAAATATCTATTTGGTTATAAGTAAATAATTTGTATGTCTTTCAAAAATATCTATTTGGTTTGAAAACTTCTAAGAATATCTACTACATCCTTTCTATAAAATCAATAATCACTACGATTGCTTCATGTTCATATAAGTACACAAAATTGTACAAGATCTCCACAGGTGACTTGAGTTATTAAATGACAAAGTTAGCTCACTGCTTTAATGGATTAAAAATTTATCAGCATCACCTAAAATTTAAGTTACCAATGTCTGCTTGACATTGAGTGTTGGTCCCGAGACGTACCAAGATGAGAACTTAGGTAAGTCACAACAGAGTTTCATGCAAGACTTTTCAGTCTGCACTCTGTTTAATCCTGAAGAATAAGTTTAGGTATTCATGCAAGAGACTTTCTCCCCAATTTCATAAATCCAGAAGAACTAAGTTGCAAGCAAACAAAGAATAAAACTCGTTCTTTCTTGCAAATACAGTTGCAATTGAGATAGAACGTTCACATTAAAGAAGGATGAAGAAGAAATAACCAAAATCGTTCTTCTCTTTACATTCGTAGACGCTACAATGAGATATAACGAAAACAACAAGAGAAAAGAAAAAACTATCTCCTTGCTGGGGTGAACATGTCACCGTTGCTCAAAACAAGATTCATTCCACAGACGATCTGCTTCCAGGAACCAACAAGTTCACACAAGAACTTCAGGAACGCTCTGGGTCACTTTCGGGAAGACTTAGAACTCATTAGAGCCGAAGCTCACCGAGGCACACAGGCATCCTGGGGTAGGCGCATAGACCTGCTGCTGCCCCATAGTCCCTCTGTAGTGGAATCGATTCTCTCTCTCTCTCTCTCTCTTTCAACCCTCCAAATGAGAGTAGAGCTCTTTTTGTAGAGCAGGCTGACACCTATGGACGCATAAGTATGCTTATGCATCCATAGGCGTTGGTCAACCAAATTCCATAATATTTGCTGCACAAAGAACTATGTGTCGACACAGTAGCGCGCCGCACACTAACACCATCGCCCATGCCGAAAGCAATGACAGTGGACAGGCCTGACAGCGCCAAAAGCAGCCACTCACAACTAGGTGTATAGTCCTTAGACGCATAGAGCCTTGATGCATAGCACCAGAACTTATAGTCCCAGGATGCATAACTCCTGGACTCATAGCACCTGACGTATAGACACCGAGACGCATAGACGCCGAACCGCTTAGACGCCATGACACATAGCTGCCTGACTCATAGTTGTTTGCCATGAACAAAAGTTGATAAACTTTTTGGATTACAAATGAGAAGAACTACAAGAGAATTCCTAAATAGGAGAACTAAGTACAATTTGATTTTAGGGAAGTGTGACGATAGAGATCGAATACTATAGTGGTTTCATTACTCCGTTGATGATCTGACGACGAGAAAAACTTGCTCTGACTCTCTTAATGCCTGTGAGTGGATGATCTAGGTTTGCCAATCAATAAGCAGTCGAAGCTCCTGAATGAAGGAAGACTTCTTTTATTTATAGACGGGCACATATACGATATGCGTAGGGGTTTTTGGTGTACAAGAGTGTCGTACGCACAAAAATATCGTTGAATCTGTTGTAGCTGCACTGTTGGAGCTGCTGATGAGCTGACACGTGGCAGTTATTGAGATTCACTTGTTGCTGAGATCTTGGGTGGTTGGCACCCATTCATAAACATGACTGAGTCAATAACACATGTCGTGTACACATCACTCAAAGATCTTATTCTGTTTGAACAGATTGGATTTGATTGTATCTAAGAGATACTGCTCCCACGTGGCATATTCTAACAATACCATGAGTGGGTTGCGCATATTAGAGGCTACGCTTCTGCACATCATAGAGGCTGATCTTTCTAGCCATCATGGTGGTTGTGCTTTTTGGTGTGCCAAAGAGTGCACTTTTTGGAGTGCCAAACTGGCTATGCTTTATGGGGTGCATTGGAGATCATGCTTTTTATTGATGTCTTTCATCTAACATCTGACTTCTACCATCTGATAGCTGACATTTGATAGATATCTCTGACCTTTGTGTCAGCATGTCATAAATGCTCAGCTGCTTCTCAAGTGCTGTACTTTTGGATGCTTCCAAGGCACTGCACTTTTGTGGCTCCGGGATGCTGCGCTCTGAAGCACTGTTCTTTTTGAGGCGTTTGAGTCAACGACTCCTTAATTTTTGCTGCTTTATGGGGCTTGGGAAGTGATGACTAAAGACTTGGTCAAAAATCTCATTAATGAAATTCATTGTGATGAATACGAGGTTCATACAATTAACTCAGAGCCTTGACTAACTGTAACTTGGCGTGTGGGTTTGACCACACACAGCCTATAAATTGGGGTATTTTTTAGGGCACAACACATTCGTGTACCCTTCTCTCTCACTTTCCATTGGACACAATGTTGTACCCTGATGAATCTTCTCTTTGGCGAGCTTGACAAAACTTTGGGCTGCAAACGATCCAAGCCGAGCCGAGCTTTTATAAGCTTGATCTTGGCTTAGCTAGGATTAATTGCGCTAGAGCTTGATAAGTTTTTTTAGAGCTTGAGCTTGGCTTGAGCTTGTTTATATTAAGGTTTACCCTGGCTTGGTTTGAGCTTGAGCTTGGCTTCATAAGCAAGCTTGATTCAAGCTTGATAAACAAGCTCGATAAGCTCAAAATCAAGTTCGTTAAACTTGATTTCAAGCTCGCTCTTTCAAGCTCATTAGCTTGATTTCAAGCTTAACAAGCTCAATTTCAAGCTAGTTAAGTATGAATTCAAGAACATGTAATATTAACTGTCACGACCCACACCTAGATATTCGGGCATGAGTACATGGGCCACGCCCAGCCTACGCTGCATTATCGACGATAGAACGCTGTCAAGTTCTCAATAAATATCTACAACATCCAGATGATCCATGATAATAAATGTACTCAAATCATACCACAAGCGACTAAGGAAGAAATGAAATAGAAAGATATCATTAATATTGAAACAGACAGAGTCTACAAATGAATATACAAGACCAGAATGAATCTGAGGCAAAACAATAACAAAACTAAAACAACTACCAGGCCTAGAACTCCCAGAAGACAACTCGTGGTGAAACAATATCGAGATCCATCTCAGCTAGCATCATCCTGTAGTCCAATAATGGAGGACATAACAATTTATAAAATTTGTCAACGTATCCAGTATGGATTGGAATAAGCACATATCTCCAATAACAGTTCTAGCTAGATGATATAGAATATATAGCAGTAAATAGAGAGAATATACAAGGTAAAGTGATATGTATATGAACATGGTAAGACATATCAAGACTGTAAATGAGTGTAAGAGCAAGAGAACAGTGTATATCATGTACATGAATCAAGAAACTACTATCTATGTGAGTTGGTACTAGTTTCAACATGTGATCGGCTTAGAAACTTGATACAAGAGTTTATGGCCTAGTTAATCATACGTGCGGTGTATCATTAACACTGTTCAAGGTTCAAAACTTGATACAAGGAGGGTATTGATCACATATCTGTAGAAGCATGGAAAAGAACATGATTGCCCATACGGCTCAGAACAGGAAAACTCATGCGGTTCAAAAACATACGAGCTTCATGCGGCTCAAGAACATCATGCGGTACAAAAGTCACCAACTTGGACATGCGGCTCGAGCAACACCACGTGGCCTTCAGCGGATCGCTTCTACAATTGGCCATTAAGCAAAGGCCCTATTCAATGCTCTGACATAAAGGAGAACTGACGGCTCTGACATAAAGCTGCAATAATGACTTTGTCATGATGGTAGACTCCTAGGAAAATAAAGGAAATCTCTGACACGATCCGTCAAACCCCAAAATCCTTCATGCGGTCTTGACACGTGGACAGTCGCATGCGGCTCAGACAGAGGCCACCCCATGTGGCTCAGACAGAGGCCACCCCATGCGGCTCAGGCAGAGGCTACCCCATGCGGCTCAGGAAGAGGCCACCTCATGCGGCTCAAGCAGAGTCTACCCTATACGGCTCACGAGGACTATCTTCATGCGACTTACTGAGAAGCCACCCATCATACGGTCGCCTACGTTCATTCGGCTCAGATCATTTCCATACGTGGCCAGTCTTATACGGCTCAGTAGGGAACAATCCTCATGCTGTTCGAATTTTCTAAGTGGCTCGCGGTTAAGACACGTAGCAGAAGATTAGTTTTTCCCGCGTCCCTACAGCTAGCAGCATAATAATAGTAGGACACGTGGCATCAAATCGATCAAGATTCATCAATAAATCCTAACAACCAGATTTAGTGCCATCCTCATAATTACTGGGATCAAATCAGATCATTTGCAATCAAGCAAATTGAACACGTGGCGGAAGATCCGAGCTTGGCATAACAAATCGTGAAGATTTATGGCAATCATCATTAATTGCCCACAGAGATTTGATACAATCCACATTAATGGCTTAGATTTGCTACAATCAGAATTAATGGCCCAGATTTATTGATCCTTAACCGCCGACTTATCAAGGAGGCAATCATTGGCAAACCCTAATGATCGCATCTCACTCCTATAAATAGCAAGGTGCCATTCCCTTGCAAGGAGGACCTTCTTCGAAGAGCACCAGAGCACCTGGAGAAACTTGAAGAGAGAGAGCAGAGAGACAAAGGCCCACACAGAGGGTATCCTGAGAGCATTTCTTCTCCAGGAGCCAAGGCTGCATCCGATCGTCCAAGGAGTAAGGCAGAGCTGCCGTCGCTTTCTCGAGCCTCTACCGTCACCCTCCAGAATCTAAAATAAACAATTGTACTTAGATTGCTGTTCCTAGGTTTTCGTCCCTAGGCTTTCTTTGTACAAGCGAGTTTGTATTATGAAGTAAAAGTCCAGTCCTTCGATAATTGTTCTGTTCTTTTATATTTCATGGCAAACACGATGGCGACTCTGCTGGGGACAAACTTCTCCACGTCTGAGGAGTTGGTGACGCAATCGGATGCAGCCAAACTTGGCTCCACACAACAGAAGATGGTCGTCCGCTTCGACCAAAAGGCGTTTGAAGAAATGCTCTCCGACGGAAGCGCTGGCCCGGTCCAGAAACGAACCCACACGAAGAAATCTCGCAAAGAATGGAGGCTAAAGTCATTTGCTCCTCCCTAAGCTCTGGACGGAATACTCTCTATTGCCCAAGTCGGCGAAGGCAAGTCTCATGCGGCTCCACTTCAAGCTATAGAAGACTCTGCTGTCCCCAAGTCCGGCTGAGAAAAGCACTACGATGCTGGACTTGCAGGGGCAAAGAGTAATTTTATGTGCTCCAGGAAGAAGCCGAACAAAGGCACTAGCCGTAGGCTGAAGACTCATGCGGCCGAGATTGCCAGCCGTATGCATGATGTCCATGCGGCCGAAACTGCCAGCCAAATGCATAACACTCATGCGGCCAGGATTTCCAGCCGCATGGAGAAGACCCATGCGGCTGAGACTTCCAGCCGCATGAAGAAAGCCCATGCGGCTACTGCCAGCCGTATGAAGACAGTTGATTCCAGTCGCATGCCGCCTGCTCCATGCGGCTAAGTCTTCGACCGCCTGCTCCATGCGGCTCAGTCTTCGACCGTCTCTCCTACGGTCCTGATCTCTTGTGCTCCCGAAAAAACATGTCTGACTCTCTCCAGCACCACTTAGACTCCTCCTACTATGTGCCATCACGCACTAGAGTGAAAAAGTCTAGGGCAGCACAAGTTTGGCGAGCTCGATCCACTGTTCTGACCTCTGACCATCCGAGCGTTCTACATACTGTTATGCAGACCTCTGATGGAAAGTTGTACAGAACCACTCGAGTCCAGCCCCCGGTGGCAAACGGACAAAATGGTTCCCAAAAGTCTCCCAAAATCCAGGAAGCAAACCTGGTCATTCCAGACCCATCTGACTTGCGTGAGGCTATCCTCCACAAGCGCAAGGAAAGAGAGGAGGCCTCGGGGTGCAAAGAATCCTCCTACGGGCGTCACTGCACCCAGGTTATCATTAACTACTGTTGTAACAACGCGACGGTACGAGAAGACCGGCAGTCTGTCTTCCAAAGACTGCAACAACCATGTTCAGAGGATGAGGTACTTCCCGTCGTCTCCTGCAACTCTGTTCAGAAAATCCCCGTCGATGGGAGAGGAAAGAAGATAAACGTTTCCAGCCCGAAGATTTCAACCACTGTGACTAAGAGATTATCGTCTAAGCGGTTGTCCACCACCGGAGTTTTCCAAGGTACCCGTTCAAAGACGAAATTTGCTACAGTATGAGATTCATCGTCCACATCACTGAGGGTTGCTGGATCTGGAGGTAGCTCTCCTTCGAACATCCACGATAATCCGATGTTCCAAAGAGACGAGCTGGGGAAAACAACTCTCCCATTAGATGCAGCAAATCTCGACGTCCCCGAGGACGTCCATAATTCCCATGACGAGGCAAACTCGGAAGCTGGGGGTACTGTTCCTTCTGAGTCCGAACCAGAGGAAAACATTCCCACATACCCCGATGACTTCTCGGTACAGGATATGATTCGAAGTGTACATCATCCACCGTCCCTTCCACTTCTACTCATGTAAGGACGGCATTCATGACAAACGACGAACAAGATGGTCCCAGTGATCGCCAACGCATCGACACTCTGGAGGCCATACTGCGCACTTTGGTCAAATCTGTAGACGAAATCCAAGTAGCCCTCCCTACTCTGCAAGGAGGGACGCCTGGCCAAACAAACTTGGGTTCCGCAGTCAATGCAGACTCGAACTCAGCGGCACCGAACCCGGGAAATAATCTTGAAATATCGGTTCCTACCGCTGTAGACGAGGCCAGGGAGGCAAGAAGAGAGGTCCAGGAGCTCCAGGCCATTTTCTACGCCCGAGAAAATTGCCAAAACCTCAGGATACGACAACCGTATCTTGCTGCATGGAGAGATGTTCCCTTCCCACCAAAGTATAAACCATTCCACATCAATCCATATGATGGAAAGACCTCCGCAAGTCGGTACATCACTTACTTCAAGGTCACCACCGACCATCTGCCCCATGATGATGCCATCCTTATACGATTATTCATCGGGGCATTGGAAGGGGTCGCCTTCGACTGGTACCGTAACCTGTGAAAACACAGGTATAGGCAACTCTAGAGGGGGGTGAATAGAGTTTGTGTCGATAATCACCAAATAAAAATTAACTCTATATCACCTCCACAAAATAACTATCAAGATTGTAAATAAATTAGAAGGAAATGCGGAAGTAAATAAAGATCATAAGAGCATACGCAAACACAGCAGTTTTAACCTGGTTTCCCTCGTGGAGGACTAGTCCAGGCCTGAGAACTCTAGCTCAGGATTCAATCCACTATTTGTGAAATAGTAGTTTACAACCCGTGCCTTTTCTTCAGAAGAGCACGTCAACTTCTTACAGAGGATCGCAGTGGCGATTTGCTTGGATTTTTCCAAGCGACTTGGAATTGTCCAAGTGACTTTTCTTTTCAACTCTTGCACAAAAACTTTTAGCTGAATCGCACTTGAGCACCTTGGGGCTTAGGAAGTTTTGTGGCTAGTAGATTGGAAGAGTAAGGCTCTTGACTATATAGGCTATGTAAGAGAAGAAGAATAGAAGAGTGGATGGTTTCAAATGAGAGAAACCAAGGCCTATTTATAGGGTTCGGGACAAGCAGAATTCGGCCAGAATTCGGTATGGATAATTCAAATTTTTGGCCGTTGGACAGCTTGTAGCAAGCAGGCCCTAAAAATCAGCTCCTGAAAATCAGGGGACAGAGTTCGGCCCGAACTCTGTGTGGAGGCAGAGTTCGGCCCGAACTCTGTCTCCAGGAGACAGAATTGGTCCATTGGCTTTTGGGCTTTGTGGAGCTTGGGCTTGGTTCAGGAATTGGTCTGTTTGTATGGTAGAGCTTGGAGAGATATGTCCATGGGTTGAGATGACTCAGTGCGACTCAACGTACACATTCTCCTAGACTCAATAAAATTGAAGATTACAGACATGGAACAAACAGGAAAACCAAGAGCCCTTTGATGATGCCTTTCTTCTGATATTTGAGCAGCCATGAAGACATCTTTTTCCCTGACAGCAGTCGTCCAAAGATATACAGATCTGAAAATCTGAATACCTTTCGGGGGCTTCGCCCCCGAACCCCCAACGAGGGGCGCTGCCCCCTCGACCCCTGTCCGCTGACCGGGCAGCGGAACCCCCGATGCGAGGCCCCGGATAGGTCGTTAGGCAGTTCGGAGAAATCCCTTTATATGACGCCGTCTTTGGTCTAACATTAATTCTTCATTGCCTATGTCCTGTTTGATCATGTTAGATCATGCTTACTGCATGTCTACAAATACATGTTAGGCCAGCAAAATATGTTGCAGTACGATACAAGCATAGCAATACAATATAGGACAATTAGGACATTGCTAAGTTTAAGTAACAACATGATAGCATGTTAGGCCAACAAAATATGTTGCAGTACGATACAAGCATAGCAGTATAATATAGGACAATTAGGACAATGCTAAGTTTAAGTAGCAACATGATAGTGAGTATATGAATATTAGTGACATTATTATGTTAAACTTAACTGATTAGCCATATTCAAAAACACAATGTAATCATTGGGCCAACAACCTGCTAGACAACTGCACCCACTCCTTCGCCAGCTTCAAGCGCATGTTCTTGGAGAGATTCTACGAAGTAGGATAGGACATCACAATGTCCACCCTCATGGACGTCATTCAAGGGGAGAAAGAGCTGACAAGGAACTATATTGAGCAGTTCCACCAAACCGCCATGAAGTTGCCGTCCGGTAATCCGGATTCCTCCTTAATTGAAATTTGCCAAAAGAGACTGCTTCCAACAATCAGCCTCTGGATGGATGAAAGTCAATTCAAGGACTGGAAGACGTTCATCATCAGTGCCACTAGCGCCGAGGACAGGTTGAAGAAGGCTCGCCAACTGGGATTGCACATCTCAGAGGGAGGGGACAAGGGCAAGCGTCCTAATACCAACAACAACAATGGGGGTAGCTCCTGCAACAATCGGGACAACAAGGGCAAGCAGGCTATGGTGACCGACACAGCCCAGAAACCTGAGTCAAAACCAGCAGACAAGCAGTGGCCACAAATGACCTACTCATTTGAAGACGGCCATGTCAAGCCCATCTTGGATATGCTCATACAAGGATATAGAATTCAGCTCCCTCCACCAAGACGGGAACCTCGGCCGGCAGAAATAGAGAGCCCAAAGTACTGCCATTACCATCGCTACGTCCACCATGCTATATACGACTGCTACCAACTGAAGCGATACATCCAACATCTCATCAATTCGAAGGCTCTGGCCATTAATTTCGAGGAGGTAACCGTGGCAGCCAACATGGTATCCGTACAGTTTGGCAGCTTCCCTCCGACAGAGACTCAAGATGGCGTGGTACTCATCCATAGGGCGACAATGGAGATTGCTAATCTTCCACCTCCTCGAGATCAGGCTACTGGTCTGGTACCTCTCACTATGTCACGAGGGGAGATCGTGTGGGTCCATCCGAACTTGGTACCTGAGGTGACTCAGTCCACGTCTCCCTCCACCAGGAAGAAGAAGAATGGAAAAGTCAAATCATGCCGCATGATCACGACAGAGGTCGAAAAAGCTGCTGTTATTGTTACCCGCTCCGGCACACAAACCCAACCTCTCCGGGCGATGTCAGCCATTCACCCATCTTATGAAGAAAGGCGTCTCATTCGTATGGGATAAAGAATGCCAGCGTGCCTTCGACAACATCAAAGAATATTTGTCGAACCCTCCAGTCCTGGTGGCTCCGGTTGCTGAAAAACCATTCCTGTTCTATTTACGAGCAATAGAGCATTCATTCGGCACTCTGCTAGCACAAAACAACGATACGGGCCATGAGCAGGCTATATATTACCTAAGCTGAATGATGATCAGGCCAGAGCACCGATATACCGTCGTAGAGAAGGAATGCCTCGCCCTGGTGTTCGCCATTCAAAAGATGCGACACTATGTCACGGGGCAAACCATACATGTGATATCACGAGTCAACCCCCTCAGGGTCCTCATGACTAAACCAGGGGCACTCAGCTCTCGCCTCGCTACATGGGCAATATTACTGTCCCCCTACCATATGATCTTCGTCGCACAAAAGGCGGTTAAAGGTCAAGCTCTGGCAGACTTTTTAGCAGCCCACCCAGGCCCGGAGTCGACTAGAATATACGAAGACATCCCAGATGAGGTCGTCGACTCGCATGCAACCTCTCACGATGATATATGGCGGATGTTCTTCGACGGCGCCTCAAGGACCGGACCTAAGGGAAACATCGTCGTCGGAGTCGGAGTGGTACAAATTTCTTCTTCCGGACTGGTGATCAATAGCGCTTACTCCCTTACGGAACCGTGCTCTAACAATGTGGCCGAGTACAATGCTTTAGTCATTGGCATCCAACTTGCAAGAGAGCTGGGGGTAGAATATCTTGAAGCATATGGCGATTCACAGTTAATCGTTAATCAGATTCAGGGTTCATACGAGGTTCGCCATGAAGACATGATCCCCTATCACCAAATAGCGATTAACATCATCTCGTCATTTAAAGGGTTCTTCATCGAACACGTTCCCAGACTCCAAAATATCGAATCCGATGCCTTAGCTGGCCTTGTCGCTTCCCTAGCAGTTCCGAACTATGCTCATCAATCGGTGGATGTGATAGGCCATGAACTGGTCTGTCTCAAGAACAACGTTCAATTTGTGGCGAGTTATTCCGCTCAGACGATCGACGAAGCACAAGACTGGAGACAACCATTCATTGATTTTGCAGTCTACGACATTCTGCCGGAGGACCCAAAGAAAGCCACCTCCATCAGAAGGCATTCTCTCAGATTCTTCTACGATACAGAGACGAAAATGCTGTATCATCGATCCTACGATGGATAATTGCTTTGATGTCTGTCGAACGCAGAAGCCAAAGAAGCCATACGCGAAGCTCATGACGGTGTCTGCAGGGACCATCAGCCTGGCCCAAAATTGCAAGACCGTCTTCGTCGAATGGGCTACTACTGGCCCACGATGGTAGCAGATACGATAGACTATGTAAGAAAGTGCAAAGCCTGCCAAGTCCACGCGGACTTTATTCACCAGCCATCCGAATTTCTACATCCGACAGTGGCATCCTGGCCATTCGAAGCATGGGGATGGATATCATCGGTCCGATCGCTCCACCTTCTTTCCAAGGACATCGTTTCATACTCGCCATCAAAGATTACTTCTCCAAATGGACGGAAGCTGTTCCGCTTGCAGAAGTGAAGACTTCAAACATGATCAGCTTCCTCAAGCATCACGTCATTTATTGCTTTAGACTGCCCCGAAGGATCATCCACGATAATGGTTCGCAGTTCACAAGCCACGCCTTCTATCGGTTCTGCAACAAGCACCGCATCCAGAATATTGCTTCAACGCCAAACAATCCAGCAGCGAATGGGTTGGCGAAAGCATTCAACAAAACAATCATTAAACTTCTCAAGAAGTTCGTATCATCCAACAAATGCGACTGGAACGAGAAGCTTTTTGAATGCTTATGGACGTACCGTACTACAGTCCGAACGGCCACTAGGAACACACCATTCTCCCTGGTGTACGGAAGTGAGGTAGTTCTCCCATTGGAGACTCAAATACCCTCGCTCCGCATCGCTCTCACTTACCAATTGACGACAGACGATAACTATCGTCGCCGGTTACAAGAGTTGGAGGTCTTAGATGAAAAGCGCCTCTTGGCTCAGCAACGAATCGAGCTATACCAAGAACGCATCTCTGGAGCCTTCAACAAGAGGGTTAAAATCAGAACATTCCAAGTGGGCGATCTCGTGCTGGCAGTTCGGAGGCCGATGGTCATGACTCAGAAAATTGCCGGCAAATTTCAGCCAAAATGGGAAGGTCCATTTATCATTGAGGCCGTATTCTCCAACGGTGCTTACCGCCTCGCAAAACAAAATAAAAACTTGCTCATGTTGCCCATCAACGGCAAGTTCCTGAAAAAATATTATATCTAAATGACATTCTTCCAATTCCAGATTATTTAGTTATGTACACGCCGGTACCGCTGAACTCATATTCGAAATTCTAGATTATTGAGTTATGTACCCGCCGGTACCGCTGAACTCATATTCGAAATTCCAGATTATTGAGTTATGTACCCGCCGGTACCGCTAAACTCACATTCTCTAAATTCTAGATTGCTGAGTTATGTACCCTCCGGAACCGCTGAACTCATATTCTCTAAAAATTCCAGATCGTCGAGTCATGTACTCTTTCGTACCACTGAACTCACATGCCAACTCCAACTCTTCCAGATTATCGAGTTATGTACCCGCAGGTGCCTCTGAACTTATATTCTAGTCACTCTTTCGGATAGTAAGTCATGTATGACCATACCTCTGAACTTATTTCTCTGAAAGAGCTCCTTCCTCATGATCCACTACCCACACTCTCAGTGCACAAAAAGGGTAACAGATCCACAAAATTTCTAAAACGACCACGTCAATGTTACCTCTGAGTCGTTTTATTTCCGCCAAAAATAAATCACCCCTCTACATAGAACTTCCATGTCCTCATTACCTCTGAGTCATTCTATGTACCCCTTCATGGAGCCCACTCCTGCCATGTCCTCATTACCTCTGAGTGGGAAGGCTCCATCGAAGAAACCATCATATTTGCCATGTCCTCATTACCTCCGAGTAAATATGTTGGTTCTCTCTCGACTTAATATCAGTACCAAAAAAAGCCAGGGTACGCCAAAGATAATAGGTCCACAAATGTCCTCTGTTGACCACAAATATCCTTCGTTAAGTCCAGTACTGCCATGTCCTCATTACCTCTGAGTAGGAAGACTCCACGGTAAAACCCCCATACTTGCCATGTCCTCATTACCTCTGAGTAAGTGTGTTGGTTTTCTCTTTCGTCTTATTATCCGTATCCTGAACCAGGGTACGCCAAGGATAATAGGCCCACAAATGTCCTCTGTTGACCGCTAATGTCCTCTGTTGACCATAAATGTCCGCAGTTGACCACAAATGCTGTACTAAAATTTCTAGTACATGCCACTCTTTTCTTATCATATCTTGGGAGCCCAGCTGCTCCCTGGCATTCTCTCAATGCCAAGAACTTCCATAAAACACAAAGCTGTTCTAGGTATCCCTCTCAAACTTGTTGCCCGTACTTGAAACTAAGGTATGCCCAGGGTAACAGGTCCACAAAAAGTCCCCCATTGGGGCAATTACTACAATCAAAGAGTAGAGCGAATGTATTATGTTCATTCAAGATCAGTTACATTCACATGACCACATCTCATGAGCAAGCCAGAAAAGTCCTCTATTATTTCATTCAGACTAAAAAGAAAAAGATTACATTGATGTCCAAAAGAAGCAAAATACAAACTGCAGCTAAAGACAGACAGAAATATCAAGACAAAAGACGGACATTTGTGAGTGCCCGCGAATCCTAGTTGTGGGGGCGCATATACCAATCCCTCAACCATTTTGCGTATAAAGGGTGTACTTGAGCAAAATCCTCGCCCGAAATAGGAGGTTCAGAACTCCTAGTACTATCGCCGTCAGACTGGGGCTCCTCCTTTACAGCAATGGGTGCCAGCTCTTCTTTCTGTTCCTCCGCTTCTGGTGTTACCTCCTCCTTAACAAGCTATGATTCTTGTTTGAGAGGGGGCAACAAATCTTCCTTTACAATGATCTCAGCCTTCGGTATGGTTGCTGCAAGAATCAAAGATAAAAAGAAACAAAGTCAAAGGATGGTCAGAGCCTTACACAGGGGACTCATGCGGATCTGATCGATAGGTCATTATGCGATTCAGTTTACGAAGTGCTCATACGGCCCACTAAGACAACTCCTATACGGCTCGGACATGGGGTATACCCCCATGCGGCTCGGTTATGGGACATGTATGCAGCCCATACAACTTGAAACAGTTTGCATTAAAGGCTTGTACAACAGAGCCGTCGTTAGAGTTTCGAAGAATATGACTTTCTTAAATCCTTACCCTTAATAGCAGGACGAATGTCGAAGTGAGCTTCGGAAGACGCAGTCGACGAAGATGTTGCCTTCTTATCCTTTGCCGCAACAGTCTTCTTGGGAGCCATCGGTGATCGAAGAAGAGGATGACAATCGGGGTAGGAAAGGTTTGAATTGAAGGATAGAGTAAAGAAGTTTTTTCTCTTAAAATCCTCTTATTTATAGGAGGACAAAAGAGAAGGGGACACGTAGACCAATAACCGCTTCGGGTCGTGTGCTGCTGTCACGACCCGCACCCACTGTTAGGGTACGAGAACGTAACAATGCCCAGCCTACGCCGCAGTATCGGCGGTAGAACGCTGTCCTAGGTCACAATATCTAACAATATAATGCTAAGCAGTTTATACTCCCCGAATGGGGGTGACATAGCAGATACAGACTCAATCACATCTAAGGTAGAGCATGATAAGGATAGATAAAACATGAAATCCAAAAGAGGTACAACAGAGAGAAATCTAAGTGTCTAAGATACACAAACCCAGAAATACATCTCAAATCTCAAAACTCAGATACAGTAATCCATAAAGTAAATACAACTCCAGACAATGAAATAACTATCTAAACAACCTCTAATGTGTCTCCTCTAGGCTAGCAGGTAACCTCCAGGCTATCTATAAAATTTATCAGCAGGTCCAGTCAGGACTGGAGCGAGCACAGTACATCTCAACAGTTCATAGCAGGTTAGAAAATATAAACATGCAGTAGAGTAAGATACAGGAAACTGAAAGGAAGTACATGATAAAAAAGAGAACTGTATGTAAATAGCTACTGTATATAGAGAACTAATAGTGGCTAGTGATGCAGAGTACATGATAGCACATGTGAACAGGACAGATTTGTACATGATCTACACTAAAGAGTTGTACATGATCTACACTACTATAGAATTGTTCACATGACTACTAGCACTCCCCCGTTTTCCTCAATCAATACACAAGGATCTAAGCAGGTTATGTTATTGTACATGATATCACATGGGGGCCCATGAAAGGGTGCACATGATAGTATACATGAGGGCTCTGTAAACATGAGAGTACATGATTCACAAGAGTGTACATGTATGGTGAAAGCACAGGAGTACATAATGAAAGTGAAACGCACATGACACAATGTACCCGATGCTCCCAAGGGGGATAACATCGCATGAAGAGATCCATATAGTACTAATCCGTGATAATGTCGTGACAGCATCAAGTAAAGTAATCTGAAGCATGAATATAATTCTAACAAGTTATGAAATGATCAGAGGATGTCTCGTCTGGTGTCTGAATGTCCAAAGTAAATATACTGTCCGAGGAGACGTGTCTGGCTCCTAATCAGAACAGCACAAGTCACAACAAGTCCAAAATGGCAGTATGAAGTTCTATTATGCATTCTACATGATTCTAGGTCAATCTAGACCAAAGTCAACTCTTGGTCAACTTGGGCAACCCTGAAAGTCAAACCTAGGTCAACTATGGTCAAACTAGGTCTAACAAGTCTAAATTAGGTCAAACAAGTTATTCTAGGTCTAAACAAACTAAGTATATACAAATAAAGTATCCAAGATAGCTACTAACTCATAGCCTAAGTCACTTGCTAAACCAAGCACAAAACTAAATCATAAGCTAACAAGGCACACAAACTTAGTCGTATAATGTATATATATTATTCACATTCACATATTCATATACATAGATATATATAGAAAAGATATATATATAGGCACATACATATATATATATATATATATATATATATATATATATATATATATATATATATATATATATATATAGAGAAAGAAAGGTAAAAGAGTAAGTGAGTGTGTGTGTGTTTGGCATGTGTGTGAAATGATATGTGTTAATGTTCTAAAATTTAGTGACAGGTAGGTGTATGTGACATGGGATGCATGATGTCAAAGGGTGTATGAATGCATGTGTGTAAAAGGTTATAGGTTAACTCAGTTTATAGAAATACATACATACATACTTACCTTATATACATGCATACATACATATCATGTATATTATATTTACATGATACATACATGTATACTTGTATTATATTATACTTACATTCATGCATATTAGATACTTGTATTTATATTAACATATTGCAAACATTCATTTCATTCATGCATCTATGCATTACCTACATATTTTATACATATGCATACATTGTATATTCATATCATTTCATACATTAACATAGAGACATACAAACATGCACACATCATATATTTCATACCTTGCATTACCTTACATATCATGTTATATATTATCATTGATTCCTTTCATATATTACATTATCTTCAAGTTGAATACATCATATATGGATATAATACATTATCTTGCATGCTTGCATTCATATATTACATTCTATATTACCTATATACATGTATTTCCTCCATTCATTCATGCTTGCATCATATACTCAACATTACCATACATATTATCATTATATATTGTATTACAATATTAATATATTATGCATTCATATCTATCATTATATATATATCTTGTATTCATATCTAGCATTCATTGTATACTTTCATGCATACATTGTATATCATTCTTTTATTCATGCATTGCTTATATGCATTATATTAATTGTATTCCTACATGCTTGCATTTAACCATATATATACATTAATGTAAAGAGAATATATATCATATATATATTATTTTATTCATCTAACATATCATGCATTACATACTCTATATTCATTTAATATCCATACTACATAGGCTCATAGGTTACACAAAATACATATATCGTATAGTCACTCTTCTACTTAAAATTAATACTGTACCAATTGGGCATTCACTAAATTCTAGGATTAAAGTATGTTATATATCTTTGTGTTAGCTTTCCAAAACTTTAAACGGATCACATTTTCATGTCCGAAAGCTCCCGAAATCGCAAAAACACCGAAACGCGTTCGTCTTTCATACAACTGACACTAAAATAATTTTACAGAAAGTTTATAACGAATTTGGCTTATTAAAATATATATTTGGAAAGCTAACTTCGATACGCTTCTTTTAAAAACAATGGGAGATTAATTGGAGTTATAAGCTAAAAGTTATGGCATTTCTAAGTTGCTCTAGCTACTAAAAACGTGGATAAAAATTATGACGAATTTAGGTAGTTTGGGACAAAAGAAACACAAGTATATAACATAATATATCAAGAACTCACTCTCTACACTAATATATATATATATGAGACACTATAGAACACATCTCCAATACAAAAATATGAGATTAAACATGTAATAATTCATTCATACATAACAACAACACATAGTGTGTCCAAATTTGAGATTTTCCCACATGGACACAACCACAACACAAAGGACACTCCTATGACCTCCAAATGGACACGAAATGGACACAAATGGAGATACAACCATGGGGGTCATTCCTATGGGTTCAAAATATTTCTGTATGCATGTAGAGATGGATTAGAGGAGAGATTATACCTTCCGGGAGAGAGATTCAAAGGAAAAGCCTTCCAATACGGTACCGACACGTAGAGATTCTAAAAGGACACGAACGAGCTCCGAATCCTCCCAAACTTGGCTAGCACCCTCTAACCATGGAGTAGAAGAGAAATAAAGAAGATTTGGTGGAAGAAGGGGTTGATTTGGAGATAAAATCGATGGAGGTTCATCTCTAAATTAATTTGGGGAAGAACAAGAGAGAAAGTGGATAAAAACAAATGAATGAAGGAGTGACTCACTCCTTATCCCCCCCATAGGTGGCTGCCCAAAAAGGGTGAGACGTCCCCTATTTGAATGTCCAAAATGCCCTCCAGTAATCTATTTGATTTAAATTAGGAATGGGTTAAAGGTTGAGGTTAATTTAGTCTAGTTTTAAGTCTCTAATTAAACTAAACATATCCATAAATAATTAGTCTAACTACTAACTAAAATTAATATCATGTGGAATAAAATTAATATCATGTGGGCTATGCCTAACTAGTGTGTGGGTCCCACTAGAGTCAAACTACCCCCCGGGTCCCCGTTTCAAGTCGGATTGAGTTGAAATTCGAACCCGACTCAAATAATCCCAAAACAATATCATAAATAATAAAATAAATTTCAACCCCAAAATAATATCATAAATAATAAAATAAATTTCAAAAATATTAAAAAATATAAAATAACAAAAATACTCCTGTTTCTGAAAACTGGGGGTGACAAATCTATCAACCTTAAAAAAATTTTGTCCTCGAAATTAAAACAAAGCAATCACAGGAAACACATGAAGAAAACAATCTCATTCAAATACTTTTCAAAAAAATCAGCAATAAAAAATAATAAAAAAAATCTCTTTGAGGCACATCAAACATTTGTAAATAAAAACTGATACGTGTCCGCTACGGACACAAAACCATCACAAAATCACACCTATCAAAGGTCAAAATCAACAATCACCAACGCAATAAATATCAAAATAATTCAAAGAGGTCAAATGCAAAATATCCTTAGGCCAGAAATGACATTAAAACATCCTAATCACATGGTTAGGCTCTAGGTCAAACAGTCTCTAGGGTTTCACTAGCAAAACATCAAAATCACAAGTCATAATTTTAAATAGTTTTAAAATAATTTAAAAATTACCAAAAATCATATCATGATTTAAATGTCAAATCAATAAGTGATTAAAATTACAAAATTTCAAAATTACCCTCATTTTAGAAAACTGGGTGTTACAAGTCTACCCACCTTAGAAAAATTTTGTCCTCGAAATTAAAATGTTCATGCTCCTTCTAGGTCAAACCCCCACAATCAAAGTCCCAGATTAAAACAAATCATGTGATCAAAAGGGCGACATACAGGGTCATGGCATACGGTGGTAGTGAAAGTCTCATCTAGGTATACTAGTCGTGCTAATACCAAAACGGTCATAGGGTATCAAAACACACAAGCAATCTAGGGTGCTAAACTAGAGAAGTTACAGAAACAACAAACCATCAAAACTGTAAGGCAGTCTACCATCCTATATGAAAACTGGTACTTATCAAAATAAAATAAAGGCAACTACCAATTATCTATAAAGGGTACAGAAAAATCAAATTCAAAAATTAAGGAATTGAAAATCACTTGCCTTGAAATCCAATCACAATATATATAGAGAGCGTTAGAGGAAGAAAAACTAGCATTATGTGTATGGGGACATGTTCATATGGTTAGATAGTAGGCGTGTGTGTACGTGAATATACATGAAAGTGTATATGAGGATTTGGGTTTCAAAACAATAGCTATCCTGTTGCACTACTCATGGCATATGGGTTAACAATCTACAATACGCAACTTATTTACTCATAACATGCATGGCTAACCTTATACATATATATATAAAGAGGTAGAAATTTAGTTTTGTATCTATATATGTTATAACATGCATGTATAAACTCTATAAATATATATCATACAGGTACATGATCACAACATAGAGAGGAAAGATTAGGTTACATGACAGGGTATACTAAGTTAGGGTGTGTGTGTGTCCTTGTACAGGATTATAGCTTAGTATTGAAAGGTTAAACCCAGTTTTAGTTTAGCATTTACATACAAAATCTGAAAATAAGCTAACATTTAAACCAGTACAATATTAACATAATGCAATTTCAAAATTTAGGAGTTTGAAACATCACAACTAATCTCAATGCTCCCAATACATCCTAACATGATAGAAATGAAATCCTAAACATTTATCTACGCATACAGTTCAATATTACATGTTAAATCTGAAATTGAACTAAACATGAAAGTTAATGTAAAAATGTTAACATGTATTCAGTTTTCAGGATTTTGGAGAATTTGCACATCAAAACCAACTCAATGTTTATCACAACCTATCATGTAAGAATATGAAACCTAACATTATATCCCTACAACAACAATGTACAAAGCTCTAAATATTACATTCAAAACAACAATTTGATCTAACATTTAAAATCTCGTACCAAGGGTTAAATGCATACAGTCTCAGATTGGACAAATTCAAACACAAAACTCAACCAAAATTTTCTTTGAATTGAAACCCTATGTATAACATACATGTGCAGTGATATAAATAAAACTATTATCATAAAATTTTATATTTAAATTACGAGTTAAGCTAGAAAAAGCAGAGAATCGAAAATATTGGGGTTTTGAAAATTTAAACATTAACGACATATTAATATGTATTCAGATAGGTGGAAATCAAGTGTAGCATGCATATGTATCAGGCAAAATGTCTGTGTCCACTATACCTATATTCTCATGTCCCAAATAAAAATCAAATTCTATATCAAGACCAACATTAGATTCCTACCAATATTGCAAGCAGGTGACTGACGTAATCAAGACAGTTTTAGTATTATTATTACTTAATACGAGAAAAATAACAAGAAGGAAATAACCATGAAATTCGTTCTGCTTATCTGTTTAAAGAAGAACCATTTTGAAACCCAGAGCTAAATTATCAAATCCAAGATAAAGTCTAGCAAAATCATCGATTCGTTGTATTAAGAAGAATTTCATGGTAAGAAGTTACACAAGCTACTCCTAAGTAAACAATGAGAAACAAAACAAAACAAAACAACAATAATTCTTTTTTTTGAATGACTGAAACAAAAGTAGCAAAAACATGTTCGAAAACATTTAAGGTACAATCTGATAATCATATGCGTCTATCCAAATTCATGGTACTCTAAATTCTCGTCATACTAGTGAGCAAGGCTACGATAATCACAGTGTCCTTGACTTAAGCACATACCTCTAGAATCATGATATTTAACATTTTTGCGATGCCGCTAGCTTGGCTGCAAAAACCTTAAATTCTCACACCCGAGAAATATATCCAAAATCAGACTATATGTCCTCACCATGCTGGATAATGTGACTATAGAAGACTAGATTCCATAACATAGATGACCTAGCCCATATAATTTTATCTTGTCAAAAATTAAATTAAATCAACAATGAATACTCAAAAAAATTGAATCAAATTTATCAACGTACTTCAAAATTCAAAAAAATGAACAAAAATCCTTCAAATCATATAAATACAAACTCCGATGCTACAGCTAACATCAAGATTCAAAATTTAACAATCTTCCATCAAAATCAATAAATAAAAACTCAAATTCAACAATAATCCTTCAAAATCAAATTCAACAACAGAAAGTAAAGATAAATTAAATCAAGGGAAAAAGAGAGTTTTCAAATCGAAGTTAAAATAAGATTCTCAAGGGTCGTCCCAGGAATCTCTCAAGGGATCCTAATTGTGATTGAGTACCTTCAAAATATATCCTAATCCTACTGCAGGCTGTAGTGGTACTCTAGTTCGAATACCACTACACAAACTCGACCTGCATGGGCCACCACTAAAAACGTATCACGACCCGCACCCACTGTTAGGGTACGAGAACGTAACAACGCCCAGCCTACGTCGCAGTGTCGGCGGTAGAACGCTGTCCTAGGTCATAACATCTAACAATATAATGCTAAGCAGTTTATACTCCCCGAATGGTGGTGACATAGCAGATACAGACTCAATCACATCTAAGATAGAGCATGATAAGGATAGATAAAACATGAAATCCAAAAGAGGTACAACAGAGAGAAATCTAAGTGTCTAAGATACACATACCGAGAAATACATCTCAAATCTCAAAACTCAGACACAGTAATCTATAAAGTAAATACAACTCCAGACAATAAAATAACTATCTAAATAACCTCTAATGTGTCTTCTCTAGGCTAGCAGGCAACCTCCAGGCTATCTGTAAAATTTATCAACAGGTCTAGTCAGGACTAGAGCGAGCACAATACATCTCAACAGTTTATAGCAGGTTAGAAAATATAAACATGCAGTAGAGTAAGATACAGGAAACTAAAAGGAAGTACATGATGAAAAAAAGAACTGTATGTAAATAGCTACTGTATATAGAGAACTAATAGTGGCTAGTGATGCAGAGTACATGATAACACATGTGAACAGGACAGATTTGTACATGATCTACACTAAAGAGTTGTACATGATCTACACTACTATAGAATTGTTCACATGACTACTAGCACTCCCCCGTTTTTCCCAATCAATACACAAGGATCTAAGCAGGTTATATTATTGTACATGATATCACATGGGGGCCCATGAAAGGGTACACATGATAGTATACATGAGGGCTCTGTGAACATGAGAGTACATGATTCACAAGAGTGTACATGTATGGTGAAAGCACAGGAGTACATGATGAAAGTGAAACGCACATAACACAATGTACCCGATGCTTCCGAGGGGGATAATATCGCATGAAGAGATCCATATAGTACTAATCCATGATAATGTCATGACAGCATCAAGTAAAATAATCTGAAGCAGGAATATAATTCTAACAAGTTATGAAATGATCAGAGAATGTACTCGCCTGGTGTCTGAATGTCCAAAGTAAATATACTGTCCGAGGAGAGGTGTCTGGCTCCTAATCAGAATAGCACAAGTCACAACAAGTCCAAAATGGCAATATGAAGTTCTATTATGCATTCTACATGATTCTAGGTCAATCTAGACCAAAGTCAACTCTTGGTCAACTTGGGCAACCCTGAAAGTCAAACCTAGGTCAACTATGGTCAAACTAGGTCTAACAAGTCTAAATTAGGTCAAACAAGTTATTCTAGGTCTAAACAAACTAAGTATATGCAAATCAAGTATCCAAGATAGCTACTAACTCATAGCCTAAGTCACTTTCTTAACCAAGCACAAAACTAAACCATAAGCTAACAAGGCACACAAACTTAGTCATATAATGTATATATATTATTCACATTCACATATTCATATACATAGATATATATAAAAAAGCTATATATATAGGCACATGCATATATATATATATATATATATATAGAGAGAGAGAAAGAAAGGTAAAAGAGTAAGTGAGTGTGTGTGTGTTTGGCATGTGTGTGAAAGGATATGTGTTAATGTTCTAAAATTTAGTGATAGGTAGGTGTATGTGACATGGGATGCATGATGTCAAAGGGTGTATGAATGCATGTGTGTAAAAGGTTATAGGTTAACTCAGTTTATAGAAATACATACATACATACTTACCGTGTATACATGCATACAGACATATCATGTATATTATATTTACATGATACATACATGTATACTTGTATTATATTATACTTACATTCATGCATATTAGATACTTGTATTTATATTAACATATTGCAAACATTCATGTCATTCATGCATCTATGCATTACCTACATATTTTATACATATGCATACATTGTATATTCATATCATTTTATACATTAACATAGAGACATACAAACATGCACACATCATATATTTCATACCTTGCATTACCTTACATATCATGTTATATATTATCATTCATTCCTTTTATATATTACATTATCTTCAAGTTGAATACATCATATATGGATACAATACATTATCTTGCATACTTGTATTCATATATTACATTCTATATTACCTATATACATGTATTTCCTCCATTCATTCATGCTTGCATCATATACTCTACATTACCATACATGTTATCATTATATATTGCATTACAATATTTATACACTATGCATTCATATCTATCATTACATATATATCTTGCATTCATATCTAGCATTCATTATATACTTTCATGTATACATTATATATCATTCTTTTATTCATGCATTGCTTATATGCATTATATTAATTGCATTCCTACATGCTTGCATTCAACCATATATATACGTTAATGTAAAAAGAATATATATAATATAATATATTATTTCATTCATCTAACATATCAGGCATTACATACTCTATATTCATTTAATATCCATACTACATAGGCTCATAGGTTACACAAAATACATATATCGTATAGTCACTCTTCTACTTAAAATCAATACTGTATCAATTGGGCATTCAATAAATTCTAGGATTAAAGTATGTTATATATCTTTGTGTTAGCTTTTCAAAACTTTAAACGGATCGCATTTTCGTGTCTGAAAGCTCCCGAAATCGCAAAAACATTGAAACACGTTCGTCTTTCGTACAACTGACACTAAAATAATTTTACAGAAAGTTTTAAACAAATTTGGCTTATTAAAATATATATTTGGAAAGCTAACTTCGATACGCTTCTTTTAAAAAAACGGTAGGTTAATTGGAGTTATGAGCTAAAAGTTATGGCATTTCTAAGTTGCTCTAGCTACTAAAAACGTGGATAAAAATTATGAATAATTTAGGTTGTTTGAGACAAAAGAAACACAAGTATATAACATAATATATCAAGAACTCACTCTCTACACTAATATATATATATATATATATATATATATATATATATATATATATATATATATATATATATATATATATATATATATATATATATATATGATACACTATAGAACACATCTCCAATACAAAAATATGAGATTAAACATGTAATAATTCATTCATACATAACAACAACACATAGTGTGTCCAAATTTGGGTTTTTCCCACATGGACACAACCACAACACAGGACACTCCTATGACCTCCAAATGGACACGAAATGGACACAAATGGAGATACAACCATAGGGGTCATTCCTATGGGTTCAAAATATTTCTATGTACATGTAGGAATGGATTAGAGGAGAGATTATACCTTCCGAGAGAGAGATTCAAAGGAAAAGCCTTCCAATACGGCACCGACACGTAGAGATTCCAAAAGGACACGAACGAGCTCCAAATCCTCCCAAACTTGGCTAGCACCCTCTAACCATTGAGTAGAAGAGAAATAAAGAAGATTTGGTAGAAGAAGGGGTTGATTTGGAGATAAAATCAATGGAGGTTCATCTCTAAATTAATTTGGGGAAGAACAAGAGAGAGAAAGTGGATAAAAACAAATGAATGAAGAAGTGACTCACTCCTTATCCCCCTATAGGTGGCTGCCCAAAAAGGGTGAGGTGTCCCCTATTTGAATGTCCAAAATGCCCTCCACTAATCTATTTGATTTAAATTAGGAATGGGTTAAAGGTTGAGGTCAATTTAGTCTAGTTTTAAGTCTCTAATTAAACTAAACCTATCCATAAATAATTAGTCTAACTATTAACTAAAATTAATATCATGTGGACTAAAATTAATATCATGTGGGCCGTGCCTAACTAGTGTGTGGGTCCCACTAGAGTCAAACTACCCCCCCCGGGTCCCCGTTTCAAGTCGGATTAAGTTGAAATTCGAACCCGACTCAAATAACCCCAAAACAATATCATAAATAATAAAATAAATTTCAACCCCAAAATAATATCATAAATAATAAAATAAATTTCAAAAATATTAAAAAATATAAAATGACAAAAATACACCTGTTTCTGAAAACTGGGGGTGACAGCTGCAGGCAAAACAAAATCGACTCCTCAGATTTTACCCCTCTCTCATAAGGGAGATTCACCCAGGGCATAAAATCCGAAGATTTAATTAGCCGACCCTTGGGATTCCCCCAAAAAATGGCTCTAAAACGAATTAAAGGCAATCAATGACACGTGGCAGGGAGCCCATGTGGCTAGGAAATGTATACGGCTAGACAGGCCATGCGGCAAAGAGGTTCATGCGGCCAGAGCATTTTCATATAGCCATGCTTCTTATTCAAAGTATTTCAATTTTGCAAATTGAAAACTTTGAAGGAGGTCTTGCAGAAGCATGAAAAAGAACATGATTGCCCATGCGGCTCAGAACAGAAAAACTCATGCGGTTCAAAAACAGACAAGCTTCATGCGGCTCAAGAACATCATGTGGTTCAAAAGTCACCAAGTTGGACATGGGGCTCGAGCAACACCACGTGGCCTTCAGCGGATCGCTTCTATAATTGGCCATTAAGCAAAGGCCCTATTCAATGCTCTGACATAAAGGAGAACTGACGGCTCTGACATAAAGCTACAATAATGACTTTGTCATGATGGTAGACTCCTAGGGAAACGAAGAAAATCTCTGACACGATCCGTCAAACCCCAAAATCCTTCATGCGGTCTTGACACGTGGACAGTCGCATGCGGCTCAGACAAAGGCCATCCCATACGGCTCAGACAGAGGCCACCCCATACGGCTCAGGCAGAGGCCACCCCATAGGGCTCAGGAAGAGGCCACCTCATGCGGCTCAGGCAGAGTCTACCCTATGCGGCTCACGAGGACTATCTTCATGCGGCTTAGTGAGAAGCCACCCATCATGCGGTCGCCTACGTTCATACGGCTCAGATTATTTCCATACGTGGCCAGTCTTATACTGCTCAGTAGGGAACAATTCTCATGCGGTTTAGATTTCCTAAGTGGCTCACGGTTAAGACACGTGGCAGAAGATTAGTTTTTTTCCGCGTTCCTACAACTAGCAGCATAATAATAGTAGGACATGTGGCATCAAATCGATCAAGATTCATCAACAAATCCCAACAACCAGATTTAGTGACATCCTCATAATTACTGGGATCAAATCAGATCATTTGCAATCAAGCAAATTGAACACGTGGCGGGAGATCCGAGCTTGGCATAACAAATCGTGAAGATTTATGGCAATCATCATTAATTGCCCACAGAGATTTGATGTAATCCACATTAATGGCCTAGATTTTCTATAATTAGAATTAATGGCCCAGATTCATTGATCCTTAACCGCCGACTTATCAAAGAGGCAATCATTAGCAAACCCTAATGATCGCATCCCACTCCTATAAATAGCAAGGTGTCATTCCCTTGCAAGGAGGACCTTCTTCGAAGAGCACCAGAGCACCTGGAGAAACTTGAAGAGAGAGAGGAGAGAGACAAAGGCCCATACAGAGGGTATCCTGAGAGCATTTCTTCTCCAGGAGCCAAGGCTGCATCCGATCGTCCAAGGAGTGAAGCAGAGCTGCCATCGCTTTTTCGAGCCTCTACCGTCACCCCCCAGAATCTAAAATAAACAATTGTACTTAGATTGCTGTACCTAGGTTTTCGTCCCTAGGCTTTCTTTCTATAAGCGAGTTTATATTGTGAAGTAAAAGTCCAGTCCTCCGATAATTGTTCTGTTCTTTTATATTTCATGGCAAATAATATCTACGCTTATACTTTCCATGCTCGACTAGTATAGTGGATCCAACCATAACATATTACGACACAGATTCTCTGAGAAGGTCGCGAGCCTTCACAGAATTCGTGTTTATAAAATGCACAAGAAACAATGACAAGGTATGCAAAAGATATACCAAGAAATACAAAGAATAACATCTCATAACGGGATCAAGACAAATATCAATTCGTGTAAACAATGTGTCAAGAGAACAAGGATATCTACACTAAATACTAGAAACATATAGGATATCATAAAATAGAAATATTATTAGAGAATGTACTCACCTCATTTTAGGATATCGACAGGAAATAAGTACCGATGCTGTGCTCCACAAGGTGGTCCCAGATAATGACACAGCCAGTTCCATTGGGTCTAGAATAGTCCAAAAAGTCTAGTTTGATATATAACAGTCTAGAATCAAGATTTAGCACGATAATAGAGATGAGGAATAGGAAACGACTATAATAGTCGCGACTTATGATTTAAGGGAAAAGAATAACTATAAATACATATCTATCTACAAATCATTTATAATATTTAGAGACTATAATTTTATTTACAAAATATTATTAGGTAATACTAGAAAACCAAAATCATATAGAGTTTTACAAACCATTTATATACATATATATATAATATATATATAAGCTAATAATATAAATTACAAGTGGTAGATTATTAAAATATTAAGTTTGTACCTCATTATTCGTACATCGAAATCTACGACACGCAAATCGAGACAAGATGATCAACCGTAAAGTTAACAATCTTATCATAATGATCCACATGGTCATCTTGTCAATTTCAGCGATGTGATCTCGCTAGAATCGATTGGTCTCAGTTTCGTTGCACAAATTTCAAAATACGAACATAATAAAAATTTATTATAACTAATAGTGATAAATAAGGAAAATATCTATAGACGTTGTGGGATGATGAAACAAACGTCACCAACGTGTCCAGAATGGTCAAATTAGCTAGGATAGCCTATCCATAAGTCCAATTTGGACATAGGGGCAAAAAGTAATTTTAGATCAAAATGATGTCCGTGTTGGACCCACTTTGCACCAAAAAATGTGCCAGGATACAAGTCTACTAACCCTAACAAATTATATGTCCACGAATTCAGAATGACGATACGAACCCAACAGTATATCTGGAATTGGATTTCGATGAGTCGATCTCAAAATGGTCTGTTGACTCGGACTGCGGGACCCACTTTGTACCGAAATGCGTTCTAGGGCCCACGTCCTCCAAATCTAGCAAATCTAGCAAACTTTATATGAATTCGTTCTAGGGCCCACGAGTCTACTGGTGGTGTCAAAATTGGAATTCGGAGTCTCAGATTCAAAATTAGAATTTTACAAGTTGGAAATTACGAATTCGGACGGCTAACTTTGGTGTCAAATTCAACCAATCAAATGAGCTCACAATAAAATGAAGCTTGAGGGACAAGAAGATGGTTATACCAGCTGCGCACAAGAACTAGTAGCATATCAAACGGAGCTGCGACGACGAAGATACGAGCCCACGAAGTTGGCTCCACAAAATTGTCCAAAAATAACACAATTTAAATGATCAACTTGGCGGCCGATTTTGATCTATCAAATGATCGAATTAATGGCTAAAACTTAACACGGGTGAAGGGGTATATATCAAAATTGTGACAGAGGAAAGAGTTCATCGATCCAACGGTCGGATTGTCCAAAAAATGTACACGAAGTCGCTGTCCCGAAACAAAATTCTTGATTCAGTTTCGCGCACGTCACGATGGGATTCCGTGTGAAACGCACGAATCGTTTATTTCACGCGTCGAGGATTTGGATGCCTCGTCGAGGTGGCATGCAGGGGGTCGCCAGAGTTGTCTAGGGCTTACGGTGGTCACGGGCAGCGGTGCACAGCAGTCACCGTGCTGCTGCAGTGCCTGCGCTTATGCACTTGTGTGGCCGCTGCTACTGTCGCATGGCAGCGTATGGTGGCACACAGCTCTGGCACACAGGGCACCGCCTGGGGATTCGTCGGGGACGTTGGCCATGTGGTGGAGAGGGGCATATGATGCGACGGCCAAATGCAACAACGATTGCTGCTGCCCACGTATGCTACTGCTGCTCGTGCTCCACGAGGTCCGTCGGAGACCGGTGCAGCAGGGCATGCGAGGTTAGGCGGTCGTATGCTGGAGAGGGAGGTGGAGGCTAAGGTTCGCTGGTTGGAGGAGAATAGAAGATGATGAGGAGAATGATGGAGATGGTGAGGATGATGATGAAGATGGTGAGAAAGATGATGGTGATGAAGATGATGGTGTATAGTTGAGAGGGAGCTGTCGGCTGAAGCGGTAGGGGGGAGGAGAGCTACTGCTCGGCCAAAGGGAGTTATTGTAGCTATATGTTAAAGGAGAGAGAAGAGAGAAGAGGTTGGGTAAAAAAAATGAAGGAAGGGGAGTGGCTGCGAGTTGGAAAGAGAGAAAGAGTAAGTGATCTATCCAAAAGTAAAGAGAGAGTGCATTAAGGATTAGGGCCGGCCAGGAGGGTGTGTGAGTGTGTGCCATGTAGGAATGGGTGGTTGGGATGAGTTAGAGTTGAATAAATGGCTAGGATTAAGTATAGCTATATAGGTCATAATTTTAGGAATTTGATCGAGGGAGTTGTCCATTGAATATTTTTGAGTGGGTACACTAGGTGTTTGGTGTTTTGTAAGGGGAGTGTGTTAGTATTCATGATGGGATAACATGAAGCTTGGGTTTGGTTCAAATGAGTCGGTCGGGTCAAAATCGAAATTGGTGCAATAAATGGCTTAATTTAGTCATTTATGATCACGGGTAAATAAGTAGCATGCGGAGGCTCAATTAAATGGGACACAAGTGTCATGTGTGTAGTAGGCTTTGTTAGCCCATTGGTCATAGTCAAACCTGATTTTAATAATTGATCAAACTCTGTCTCGATATAAGGGCTACTTAAAGATGTTTTGGACTCTTGGACACTACCAGAGAATAGCTATCCGATCTGTTCAAGACCAAAGCTGTGTTTTCCACTCGAATCTGTTTTTCCTTTATATAATGTAATTTTTTACTTTTATTGAGTCTAAGAATACAGTTGTAGAAGCATAAAAATTTCAGCAAATAAAGCCTTATGCGCCCAAGCCAAAAGAAGACATATGCGCCCAAGTGAAGCTCCTATGTGCTCAAGTCACCCTGTGAAGCTCCTATGCACCCATCATCCTGCGAAGCTCTATGCGCCCAAGCTTGTGAAGCTCTATACGCCCAAGCAACCCTCTGTGAAGGAGGGCGCATAGCCTGAAACAGGGCTATACGTCCAAGCCTGACTCGGTCAAAGCCATGATCAAAACATGCACCGAAGCGCACGGCCACGTCAGTCTCCACGAGCAGTCGTGCACCGAAGCATGCAGCTACGTCAACACCACGACCAACCCACAATCTCGCAGCCTGTATGCTCCTACACCCTATGCGCCCAAGGCGGGACTATGCGCCCATATAAATACTAGTGTGTTTTCCTCATGTAGGCGCATAACATATTCCAGCCCAAGAATGACTATAAAAAGGGGCCTCATCCCTCTTCAAAACACAGAACGGAGAGCATTTTCAAGAGCCAAATTGCTGCAATTCTTGCCAGTGAGCCGAGAGTTAGCAATTTTCTTAGGTTTTCTCCTACTTTTGTAATCGGAGTGTCAACGGAGTAAAGGAGCAACTGTCGTTCGATCTTCATCTTCCCATTCCCCAGAATTCTTTTTGTACTCGGGGATCCTCAGCGTAGGATCTCTCAGGCATACTCGATTTATGGTACCTTGCGCCAATAAAGAAAAGATAGCATTTTCTTCTTCTTTTTGTGTGTGTCCACAAAAATGACGACTCTGTTGGGGACTCCCTTTTCTTCTGACGAGAAGGTGGTGACACAATCCGATACCGACAAAGTGGGAAGCACTCAGAAGATGCTGATCGTAAAGTTCGATCAGCAGGTGTTCGAAGAGATGCTCTGGAGGGATGGCTCTACTCCCTCAAAATCAGCAAAGCCAAACAAGTCTCGCAAGACTTGACTTCCGAAGGCTCTCTGTGCATATCCTGCTAGTGTCATAGCAGATATGCAACTGGAGGACTCTGTCACATGGACGTATGACCCTGCCACAGAAGTTCCCCAAATGGAGAAGGATCACACCGTTCCGGGCTCTACTAGCCCAGCAACTTCTTTCCTGTACAACCAATAACGGAGTGTTCGATGCTCGAGACTTGGCAAAGGAATACACTACGATGCCAAGAATCGAGGTGTGCAACACTTTGGGCAGACCCAGCGAGGCTCACAAACGAAAGAGGCAAAACTGGGAGAAAATAGAGCTGCTCCACCAAGCATGCGCCCAAAGCCATGCGCCCAAGGAGATGTTTGGGCACATAACCCCAACCAGAATGCTTCTATCTACAACAGACTGGGCATCCAGGGTCATGTGCCCAAGGCTATGCGCCCAGGCTCACTGGATCTATACTATACGCCCACATCAAGGAGGCTCAGACATACTGTCAAGGAGCATACGCCCAAGGCCAGTCTCCAAGGCCTATGCGCCAACATCAAAAAGACAGGTCCCAATGCGTATACCACGGGCTGTCTTCAAGGACATCACAGAACTTAGGTGCGGGGGTTGCCCCTGCATGTGAACTAAGTCTGGATGTGCCAACTCTCCTTACGAACCCGCAGGCAAAGCTCGGCAATGCATGCAACGTGGGTTGTAAGGTAAAACTCTCTTCCGCTGACTTGCACGACATGATAAATCATAAGCGTAAAGCGAGGGAAGACATAACAATTCATAATGCACATCCGTGCACCAGTATTATTATCAATTATTGCTGCTCCAAAGCAACAAGAGTGCCTTAGAAAAAGTCCGTGTTTCGACGGCTGCATTTCTCTGACGATGAAAAGCCACTGTGTATTTCATCCAACATGGCTTCATGGGGTCTCCCTTTCGGAAGCCCCAATCAAAGACGGTGGACTATGAACCCGACTTTCTCTCTCAATTTTGCGAGAAAAAGAAGAAGAAGTCTACTAACATATGGCCAGCAGGCTGTCACATCTGAAGAAGTCTATATGGGTACTCGGTCAAAGGTAAGATTTCGTATGGACGAGAAGACTCCCAAGCTGGGGGTAGTATTCCCTCAGAGTCTGAAGTGGATGACCTCCATACTGGGGGTAGCCTTCCAAAGGATGACGATCCCTCCGAATCTGATGGCGACTATCTACCTCCTTTACCTGAAGATGAAGGACTTGTTCACACGGAGACAGAAAGTATCAGCACCAGTTGTACTGTTTCCTCTGTTCATCCTTACATGTTATCTACATATATGGCAGACGAAGAAAGACCTGAAGAAGCCAGTGATCAGACCAGCAAACGGCTAGAGGGTCATAAAATAGCATTCGCCAAGATCACTGATATGCTTACCAGTATCATGGCGGTTCAAGCTGCTGGGGCTGTTCCTCCACCTCAATAAAATGTCTAGGCCCACGCTAGTCCGGCTCATAGCAACAACCGTCCTTCACTACAAAAGGAGTATCATTCCATTGTGCCTCCTCCAAATCTTATAAATGTTGGGGGTGGTCCTTCGCCAACGACGCCTGACAACCATTCAGCAGCCGTTTCCCAACACCTGCTCAATCAACAGGATGCAATTGACTCCCTGTTTGCCTATCTTGACACCACCTCACAAAAAGACGAGCTTCATAAGATGGAGATATCTCAGCCGTATCTTCTAAGTGGGAGAATGCTACTTGCTCTCCTAACTACAAGCCGCCGACGCTGAATTCATTTGACGGGTTGACTTCTCCTCGTCAACATATGACATACTTCAACACGCAGACTCTACACTTGTCCAGAGACGATCCGTTCTTGTCGAAGCTGTTTATTAGCACCTTACAGGGGACAGCTTTCGAATGGTTCTGCAGTCTGCCTGACGGATGTATCAATTCATTAAAAGACTTGGAGAGGTCGTTCCTCAACAGGTTTTATGAGAGTAGCATACATGTTAGTATGTTTACCCTTATCGAGACCAAACAAAGAAGGACTGAGTCTGTCATTGTCTTCATCAAACGCTTCAGGCGGCTAGCACTGAAGATGCCCTTCGGTATACCAAACTCAGAACTTATGGATACTTGTCGACATAACTTCCTTCCTATGGTAAAGTTTTGTCTGGGTATACATAAGTATGATACATGGCCCACTTTTATTGGGGCCGCTGATGCTACTGAAAATGACGTTCCTAACCTGGAACTACTGGAGTTGAAAATACCCAATTTCGAAGACAAGGGCAAGCATCCTCAAACTATTCCTGTTCATAGGGGTAAAGGGAAAGAAGTCCTGAAGGTCGACACTTCCAAAGGAGCTTCTAATTCTCAGGACGCCTCCGACAAGCCTAAGAAGACCTTCTCATTTCATAAAGATGATGTCTACCATCTTTTACACATTGACGAAGGGTAATAAGCTGACATTGCCTCCACCACGACGTCCTGCAGAGGCGAACCAGCACAACGATCCCATGTACTGTCTCTATCATCAGTACGTGCACCATTCCACCAAGGACTATATCGTTCTAAAAAAGAAGATACAACAGCTTATCGACAGCCAAGTAATCAACCTTGAGGCTGAAGACAAGGTCGTATCTTCTAACATGATCTCTCTTCAGTTTGGTGACTTTCCTCCCACAGAAGTCCCAGACGACGTGGTCCCGATTTCCAAGGTAATAATGAAAGTCGTCAACCTACCTCTAGCTCACAACTCAATTTTGGGGCCACTCACGACTGAACGTGGTGAGATCAAGTGGGTCCATCCAGACCTTGTGCAAGAGGTAACGTAGGGGGTGGTACCTTCCAAAGCAAAAAGGGGCAAGAAATACAAGTCATGCCATATGGTATCCTCTTCCATATACGAGGTTATATCTGGTAAGACACGATCATGGAAGACTTATCTTCGGGCATACGATCTCGCACAAGAAGAAGCAGTACCTTCTCAACCTCGTGCTACCCCCACAAGCTCAGAAGCCGGCCCATCTAAGCCTCTAACTACGGACAAAGCCAAGCAGAAGGAGACGCGGTTTGACAAGTCTCTGAAGGTGCCAGCTCCCGAAGGCGTGGATCGGCCCTACAACTTTGACATACTGGCACAGCTAGCCAATACACCTGCCAGGTAGTCTCTGTTCGATCTATTGCGACTCTTCAAAGAAACGTGGAAGGCCTTAAGTGAGGCATTACTACATGCCGACTCTTATCTCGCTGAAGTCAAAGCCCTTGCTGAAGATCCCGTCTCCTGTCCCCACTGCCACAGTACTATGGAAGTGGTGCCCAACATCACCTTTTCACAGGAGGACATGCTACTAAAAAATAATCGTCATGATAGACCCCTGTACTATACAGGGTATATCGGGGCGATAAAGGTGGACCACATGTACATCGATCCAGGATCCTTCCTTAGCATCATTCCTAGAAGTTTGCTTCAAATTCTGAGAATCCCTCTGCACAAGCTATATGTAACCAACACAACTATCATGTCTTTCAATGCTGGTCGAAGCCACCCGCTGGGCAAGATCCGTCTCAAGTGCCAGATCAGTGATCTCCGAACGGAGATTTCTTGCTTTGTGATCTATGCCAATGTATCCTACAACGTCTTTTTAGGACGTCCATGGATACACGAGAATATGATCGTTCCTTCCATACTTCACCAGTACTTCAAATACGTCAACAGTGACAGTGTCATAAAGACAGAGTTTGTCAATATCGATCCTTTTAAGGGCATCGAAGCCTACTATGGAGACTCGATACTTTACCAATATCCGCCCCCCAAGGATGACGGCAATAAAGCTGACAATGAGGCTGAAGCAAGTTCATCCTCCGATGATGGTCCCCTGATCATCCAAGTCAAAGATGAACTCGACCAAGACTGTGGATGCTCTTCCAGATGATGATCCTCTCAATGAGTATATCAATACTCATAATGATGTACCTTCAGCGGATGATGTTATCCCTGAAGAAGAACTTGTGTATTTCCTTAGTAAAGGTTTATCTTTGAATTACTCCGATGTCTATCAATCTGTAAACCACTAAATAGATACGATATACGCTCTAGAGCACGGCATAGGACCACACTTATGTATGCCGGTCACGATGCCTCACCTACAGAAAAAAGTTTATCCAGAAGATATCCTCTACTTCATCGTTCCAGCCAGAAAGTAGGATGAAGAACAAATCATCTTCGGTCGTATAATTGGCAAAAAAAAGTTCGTTCCAGACTCTACTTCTCCTAAGCACAACACAGAAGCTGACTATGACTCCAGGAAAATACAACTTTTTTGGTATAGTTGGCAGGCCAAGAATATCATCCAGAATATGGGATATGACATCAAAAGCGACCAGGGGCTAAATTACGGCCGGGGACGGCGGTTGCCAATACGACACTTTGCTCCTCCCAGCAAACTCGGGAACTACTATCAACGAAGCGGTGTTGGTTTGGGTTATGTCACTCCTCCACCAACTCCCGAAAGATCAGATGATGAAGCAGATCATTGTTCTCATTCTTTTGATTCCTTCCTATGGGACTCAGACTCCCGTATCGGTGACATGCTCAAGAAAACTATGTCCGTCAACATGGTTTCCGTTAACCAAATTTTAGACGATGTCCAATCAATCGAGCTTGAACAATGGGCTCAAAAGATGGATACTAGGTGGGAGCTATGCTTCGAATAACGTAAACCACCTACCGAAGACGAAGTCATCCAAGTCAATTTAGGAGATGAATCATCTTTTAAACCAATCTTCATCAGCAAAAGTCTATCTAGCGATGAACGCCAATCTCTTATACAGCTTATAAGAAAATACATCGACGTCTTCGCATGGAGCTATGATAACATGCCAGGCTTGGACCCTAAAGTCGCCATGTACCGCCTAATATTTTGTCTAAAGCTAAGCCAGTGAAGCAGCAACAATGACGATTCCGACCACACGTCATAGAGGCCATAGAGAATGAATTCAAGAAGCTCATTGCCAGTGGATTCATTTGCGAAGAACAACACCCAGACTGGGTTGCCAACATCATTCCGTCATAAAAAAGAACGGTAAAGTTCGAGTCTGTATCGATTAGCGTGATTTGAACTCTGCATTCTCGAAGGACGAGTTCCCTCTACCAATTACCGACGTAATGATCGACAACACTTACGACTTCGAACAGATGTACTTCATCGATGGGTTCTCAGGCTACAACCAGATCAAGATGTTCTCCGACGATGAGAAGCACACATCTTTTCGAACACCGTTGGGGGTATACTGCTATACGGTGATGCCCTTCGGATTGAAAAATACAGGAGCGACATACCAACGAGCCATGACCATAATTTTTTGCGATTATTTGCACAAAACTGTGGAGTGCTACGTAGACAATATCGCAGTTAAAAGTCATCTCAAGGGCAACCACCTCTAAGACTTGAGAACGGTGTTCGAACTAATGCGTGCACACCAACTCAAGATGAATCCAACCAAATCTTTTCTGGTAGTCTCCAGCGGCAGGTTCCTTGGTTTCGTCATCACTTCAAAGGGCATACATCTTGACCCGAAGAAAGTGAAGGCTATCCTCAATATGCATCCTCCAAGAAACCTCAAAAAGCTACGTGGGCTATAATGAAGGCTAGCCTATATCAGACGATTAATTTTGAACCTCTCTGGAAGGTGTCAACCATTCATTCAGCTCATGAAAAAAGCTATATCTTTCGTTTGGACTGAATAATGTCAACGCACATTCGATGACATCAAGGCATATCTTACAAGCTCTCCAGTATTTGTGGCTCCAATAATGAGGAAGCCCTTCTTACTATATGTCCGTGCTATGGACCATTTTCTTGGCACCCAATCAGCTCAAAAGAATAAAGGCGGCCATGAACAGGCAATCTACTACCTCAGCCGTACAATGGTGGGTGCCGAACACAGATATACACCGGTGGAGAAGGAATATCTTGCACTAGTATTTGCCATCCAGAAGACATGCCACTATGTGTCTGGGTAGACTATCCACAATATATCTAAATTCAACCCTCTCAGAATAATCATGACTAAACCGGGCTCTCTCAATTTCCGTTTAGCTACATGGCAATGCTGTTGACTCCATACGATATGCTCTTCGTTTCTCAGAAGGCAGTAAAAGGCCAAGCATTAGCTGATTTCCTAGCAGCTTATCCGGTGCCAGAATCGTCCAAACTCTACGACAAAATCTCCGACGAAGTGGTGGAGTCTAACACTACAACTGAAGAAATCCATATTTGGCGAATATTCTTTGACGGTGCATCAAGAACAGGACCCAAAGGAAATATTATATCCGGAGTTGGCGTCGTGTTTGTGTCACCTGACCATCTGGTTATACATCGTGCATATTCTTTCGTGGAGCCATGAACCAACAACGTAGCCGAATATAATGCCCTATTAATCGGCCTACAACTTGCAAAGTAACTGGGAGTTGACTATCTAGAAGCTTACGACAATTCTAAGCTAATAGTTAGTCAAGTCCGAGGGGATTATGAAGTTCGCTACGAAGATCTCATCCCCTACTAAAAAGCAGCAATCGAGTTGCGTCTACTTTCGTTGGATTCTTTATCGAGCACGTGCCTCGACTAAAGAATATAGAAACAGATGCTCTAGTCGGTCTCGGTGCTTCCTTGACCGTTCCTACTAATAATCAGCAGTCGATCACAGTGTCTAGTCGAGAACTATTCTGTGTGAAAAATGTCTTGCATATTCATTACAGTTACACAACGGAAACAAACGTCGATGCTAAAGACTGGAGATTTCCTTTCATAGACTACGCCGTCTATGAAATCCTTTCCGAGGACCCGAAGGAAGCACTGTCTATCCAAAGGCGATCCCTCAAATTTTACTATGACACAGCTACCAAGATGCTGTACCAACGCTCTTATGATGGGTTACTGTTACGATGTTTATCAGACACAGAAGCCAAACATGCACTCCGGAAGGCTCACAATGGAGTTTATGGTGCACATCAACCAGGTCCCAAATTATAAGATCGCCTCAAATGAATGGGCTATTACTGGCCCACAATGATAGCAGATGTTGTTGAATATGCAAAGAAGTATAGAGCTTGTCAGTTCTACACCAATTTCATTCATCAACCCTCGGAGTTTCTACACCCGACTGCATATCTTGGCCGTTTGAAGCCTGGGGCATGGACGTCCTAGGACCAATCAGCCCGCCATCCTCCAAAGGACATCGGTTCATCCTAGCCATAACTGATTACTTCTCCAAATAGGTGGAAGCTATAACGCTCACCGAAGTGAAGGCGTCAAACGTGATCAGTTTTATCAAACATTACGTCATCTACCGCTTCGACCTACCTCGCAGGATCATCCATGATAATGGTCCACAGTTCGTAAGCCATACATTCTATCGGTTCTGCGATAGGAATGGAATCCAGAATGTAGCCTCTATTGCCTATAATCCAGTGGCTAACGGGCTAGCAGAAGCCTTCAATAAAACCATCATAAAGCTTCTCAAGAAGTTCGTGTCTTCATACAAGCGCAATTGGAATGAGAAGCTCGGTAAATGTCTATGGGCCTATCGTACAACGGTCCAAACTCCAACAGGTAGTACGCCATTCTCTCTGGTTTATGGAAGCGAAGCAGTTATTCCCCTAGAAATTTAGATTCCTTCTCTTCGAGTAGCCTTAGCCGGCGAGTTGATCACCGAAAAAGCTACCGTCTGCGACTCCAGGAGCCCGAAGTGCTAGACGAAAAATGCTTGTTAGCTCAGTAGCGCATTGAGCTATACCAAGCACGCCTTTCAAGAGCCTTCAATAAAAAAGTAAAGGAAAGGATCTTCCAAGTCGGCGATCTAGTCTTAGCAGTGAGAAGACCAATGGTCATGACACACAAAACAAAAGGAAAATTTCAGCCTAAATGGGAAGGTCCTTTCATAATAGAATTAGTATATTCTAACGGTGTGTACCGGTTAACCAAGCCCGATGGTGACTTGCTCAGATGCCTACCAATGACAAGTTCCTGAAGAAATACTATGTGTAACCTTTTTTGTTCACATGTGTTCAGTCATGTAAATGTACAGTATGATGTTTATATGATTCAAAAAATTATCTAACTATTATCCGTATTTCAAGAGTCTTGAATACGCCCTGGATAATAGTTCCTCTAAAAATTTCCCCAATGGAATTATTCCCGTTTTTGACCCTGTCCAAACTCGGTTTGACGAAAACAAGTCACGTCCCTATTACCTCTTAATTTTTTTCGATAATTATTTTTCCAGTGGAATGATTAAATGTTTTGCCATGTCCACATAACCTTTGAGCAAAGCATTCATCAAGGATAATCACGTCCATTTTACCTCTGAACTATCCACTCCCGCCTAATGTTATATATCTTTTCATGTCCATATTACCTCTGGTCAGATATATAACATCTTATGCTATTACGTCCATATTACCTCTACTAGCAGCTTCGTTCAACTTATTATCTATATTCGAATAACTTGAATATAAAACGGATAATAGGTCCACATCAAAAATTCTCCAGCGGAATACCCACCAGAAATATCTTTGCTATATCCACATTACCTCTAGCATCGATATTTCACAAAGCCACATTCACTTTGAAAAGATTCTTTATTTTTTACTCAAACATCTAGCAAGAGACGAAAAAAGGTACAAAAGCCGTGACGGCTGGAAAGAAGAAAGTTACAAAAATCTACGGGATACATAGGCAGTTTATGTTGTCTCTTAGAGCCGCGACTTCGGCTTTAGACTTTACGGTAGCACGACAGAGTGCCTCTTCTTGACGAGTAACTTCATCTTCGAAAAGGATCAGACTCAGATGCTCTCCCTTCAACTTCGCCAGCTGTTTTTCTAAATGGACAGAAGTGGTGGCAGTCATAGCAGCTTGAGAGAAATAATCCTCCTGTTTAGATGTTGTCGCCCTCAAGTTGGCTTCTAGCTGGGCGATCTTATTCTGGATCTGCGTAATATGATTATACCTCTCGGTGATCTGCGCAGCCAGTTTGTTCTTCGAGGCGGCACGCGCCTCACTTGCAGCGTTGAACTGACCATACTAGTCAGCCAATTCACCGATCTCCCGAACGAGGGCATCCTTCCTTGCCTGGAAAGTAGCCTTCTCCTCCGCAAGAGCCGTCATCAAAGCCTCGTCCTCTGCGCGAAACAGTGACATCGGGCTCCGCTGTTTGGTATCCCGGAACTTGGCCACCCGACCCTCCAGGTCATTCAAAACTTTTCTTAGAGTATTGGCCCGCTCTTCATAGCCGACAATGCTCTTGAGGGCCGCCACTTGTCATTCGGAAACAGCCTTCACAGGGCCGAAGGCAGCATTCCGATTCAAGACTCCAGGAAGCTTTACTTTCAGTACAGAGTAGAAAGCTTTGACGACTTCCTGGGCCATCTCGTCATCCTCAGTAGAAGTCGTCGGAGAGGAAGCTTGGAGAGTTTCTTCCGCTCCAGGAAGGGATACCTGACAAGAAGCCGAACCTGACAAAGAAAAATATATATACATCAGTAACCAAAAAAGAGGAAGAGAAATATAAAAGAGTTGTAATTTCGTACCTTCGGCTTGCTCAACTCCAGCCTGGACTATGCCATCAGCCTTGAATTCAGGAAAACCAAGAACAGGCCCACACTGTTCAAGAAGAACAATATCAAGGCCTCGAGCGGCATTAGGCCTGATATCCTCCACAATCTTAGCCGAAACATAAGCGGATTCAGCAACAGCCCCCTCAGCAGGCTGCTCAACTTCTCCTTCTGTAGCCGATACCAGCTCACTAACAGCTCTCTCTGTAGCAACAGATTTGGAGGAGCCGGGAACAACTTCTGTCCCCTTTCCAATGCCTGGGACTATCTTCGCGTGGGGTTCCAGCCCCTTGTCTACAAAGGAACATACAGTCATGGTCAGCCTCACGAGGAGCATGCAAATTCAAAGTCAAAAAATCTTATCTGAAGAGAGACGCAAAGGCAATGTACCCGCAGAAGGATGAGCCGATTGGACTTGATTCTCGTCCAACTCTCTCATCGCAGTTCCTATTACAGACATATCCTCCACAGATATGTCGTAGGAGAAACTGATCTTCTGATCGCCGTCATGGTCTGGGCCTTCGCCCTGATCACCCCGTCGTTCAAATCTTACAGCCGAAGAAGACCCGCCCTCATCCGTCAGTCGAGGACAAGCAAGGGACTATGTTGTTACGTCCATCTCCTCAGACAAGGAGGCACCTGTCTCAGCTGCAACTTTAGGGTCCTGTGCAAAGGACAAATGCAAAGGTGAGAATGCTTCTAAAGGCTTGACCAGAACGGCTATGGAGTCTAGGAAGGGATCTACCTCCCGAATGGCAACGGCCTACAACGCCGTCTGTCGAGGAGACCTTCTGGGAGGAGGTGAACCGGCACCTACGTCCACAACCTTCTTCCTCCCCCGGGAAACAACTACCTTCTTCCTTTTTGGCCGTGGCACCAGCTCGGTTGGACCCTTCCTCTTATGAGGAACGGTAGGAAGAGGTTCTTCAGTGTCCTCTCTCCGAGGTTCTGCAATGATAGGCTCTTCAACAATGACTCTCTGATACGATGTTGTAGCTGGTTCAACTATGGGCACGGCGCCTTCCTTTCTGCAACTCCCCATCGTACGTGCTCGTCCTATATCAGCAAGGGTAGGGGCAAGCTTGGTCCCCGATATAAAACTATGCTCACTGTCATACCGAGAAGGAAGGGTATTGACCTGAATATAGAACTTAGCAGCAGCAAAGAGCATATGGGTGTCGGGTTTATCTTCGGACAAGGTAAAAACTGCCTCTGTACATCCAGCATTGTAGTAGCCCCATGTACATGCCCCATCGATCAGACTCCCTATCGACTAGAGATGAGGACTGGGATTTCCTAAGAGAAGCTGGATGTAGCCGAATTACCGTACAAAGTGGCTTGGCAAGTAAGGTTCCAGGAAAGTGTGGTTTCTGTTCCTGAATACCAAGTGGAAAGGCCTAATGGATTGGAGCCAACGAAATGCTCCAATTGAAAGGCTAGTAGTGAGTGCTCCCTCATCTACTAGGGTGTCTCCCGTGCGACCACTACCAGATGGAGGTGATACTCTGAAGAATTCATAATTCTGTAAAAAACTCAAAGCTCTTCTGCATGCAGGCACCCCTGTAATAGTCCAATCCGTGTCTCTGATACTCCGAATGAAGGTATCTCCCGCCAAAGAATTTGCCATCAGCTCGACGTTCATCAATTTGGGACAATACAGTACCAGCCATCCCATCAGATAGTGGAAGGGTAGCTCAGTCCTAGCAAAATCCTTTCTATCCTCGGGTGTTATTGCGTTCACAACAAAATGATGCAAACCCCGTTGGATGGCACAGACCATCGCTGAAGCAGAGCAAGTGGGCGTCCAAGGGCAAGCCTTACAGCCGGAAGTATCATACCCCGGTTTATTCTCTTGATAGACCCCGAACCACCAGGGACTACGCAGTTACGAAGCCATATTATCAGGAAAGCAGCTAGCATCACTTTTTTGACATCTTAAACTCGGCTTATCTGAAGAAATAATAAATCAGGGAATTTCCCTCAGGATCATCACTATCTTCGGTATCCGTAGCTCTGTGATCTGTCATCAGCTGATCTATCTCAAAGATCGTCAAGGGCTTAGGCGATGAGAAGGAGACTGGGCTATTCCCTCCTTCTCTGGTGAAAACATAGTTGGTCTAAGCCCTCGTATGCGGGATGGACCCCTCGGTCCTACCCTTCTTCGTAATCTGGTGATAAATAAAAAAGTGACAAAGTAACTCTTTGTACACATTCATCATATCAGAGCTCTTCTCCTCCAAGTCTAAAATCTCTGCATCTCTGGGGACGTATTCTGTATACGGCTCCATCCCCCAGGGAAGTTTGGATACCGCCTGCATCTCGTGAAGCGCCAAACCCATCTCCCCGCCCGGAGTGAAAAAGGTACACATATGATGGTTGTACAGCTCTGCCAAGGAGACGAACATCGGCCAATTAACCTTGATGCCATACTGGGTGGCCCTGATGGCATAAAGAAGATCGGCAGCTTTTAGGGTGGCCTCATAAGTCGAGAGCACCCATCCTGTAAGGTCACTCCAGAACAGAACGGAATGTCTCCAGCCTTCCATCCGCATCTTTCCTTTCGATATGACTCCTTCTTCGACAGCATCAAGTTGGAGAGAGTCTCAGCAGCATAGGGATGAAGATCAGTCAGGATATCGTTCAGTATAACACCTGATTACAGCCCCCTCATGGAGTAGGATGTGGAACCCTTGACACACTTGAACTTGTCCTTCTTCCGATCACTAGAGTTGAACTGGATCCTCTCAGAAACAACCCCATGATGTTCAGGAGTCATGTCCCATTTTATTTGTCTCTGCACAGCCAGATCAGCAAATGCCGACAGAGGGTATTGGCTCTTCATCAATAGCAGCCCTATTCTTTGGTCATTCAACGTAACTACCAAAGGATCTTCCAGACATATCGTCGCGTCATCCTCGAATCCTACGCTGTCACCGAATAGGAAGTATGGTTTCTTCCAACTGCATGACCCTCTGAGCTTCTCATTATTTATCATCTGCTTCAGAAAGGTTTTAACCCGTTCGATTATGGAGATCGCCCGTTCCGTAGGTTGGTCATGACTGATCTTTGTCTGAATATCACTGACCATGTTGGTTATAAGGCGTGTACTGAGAAGGTGGCAAGCAGAACTGAAAGGGATACCGCCAAGCTCCGGGACAAACATGTTTACTGTAATGACAGAAGAGAAAGTCAGACTCAAAAATTTGCAGAAAAAGCTAAGTGCTGAAAGACTCTTATACGCCCAAAGGGCTATGTGCCGAAAAGGATATGCGCCCAAACAAACAAATGGGCGAATAACACACAAATAGTACATGGACGCATAACATGGTAATATGTGGGCGCATAGCACGCCACAGTATTGGCACATGACTTCTATGGGCGTATAATGATGCTCACAAGAAGTATGTTGCCTTAGGAGCATGCGTCCAGGCCGAAGAAAAGTCTGAGCATCATAAATTAACACTCGAGACTTTGTTTTTTGAAGTGAGCCCTCACCCAGAATCGGGTCCTGGACTGCCGAGGACGCTGTCACAAGAGGAAAGCCACTCGGCGCAGCTCCCTTGCCCTTTACGAATCTCTTGGCGACCTTGGGAGACATGGTTCTTAGAGAAGAAGATGAAAAGTTTTCAAAAAGTTCTAAAAGAGGAGAATAATAAACTTTCTCTCTCCTTCAGAGCCTATTTATAGGCATAGGCCACTTCTTATGCGCCCACTATCTTTATATGTCTATGCGCCCATTGTGCAGCATGTGTCCACAACGGCCTATGCGCCTACATGAAGATCCAGCCTCTTGCACACTATGCGACTGTCACTTGCTGATGGGGACGACGTATGAAGGATGGACCTCTTCAAATTCTACCTCGAAGAATCTGTCAGTTTAAATTTCTAGAAAGATCTCAACAGTTATATCTCTCTGACAGGCTGGCCAAATACTATGCGCCCAAGGAAAGAGTCGTGTTATGCGCCCATTGCATCACGAGAAGACATCATGCTTCTTTCAAAGTATTTCGAACTCGTTCAAGTATCAAAAACTTTGAAGGGGGTCTTATAGAAGCATGCAAATTTTAGCAAATAAAGCCTTATGCGCCCAAGCCAAAAGAAGACATATGCGCCCAAGTGAAGCTCCTATGTGCTTAAGTCACCTTGTGAAGCTCCAATGCGCCCATCATCCTGTGAAGCTCTATGTGCCCAAGCCTGTGAAGCTCTATGCGCCCAAGCAACCCTCTGTGAAGGAGGGCACATAGCCTGAAACAGGGCTATGTGCCCAAGCCTGACTCGGTCAAAGCCATGATCAAAACGTGTATCGAAGCGCACGGCCATGTCAGTCTCCACGAATAGTCGTGCACCGAAGCATGCAGCCACGTCAACACCACGACCAACCCACGATCTCGCAGCCTGCATGCGCCTACACCCTATGCGCCCAAGGTAGGACTATATGCCCACATGAAAACCAGTGTATTTTTCTCATGTGGGCGCATAACATCATTCCAGCTCAAGAACGACTATAAAAATGGGCCTCAGTCCTCTTCAAAACACAGAACGGAGAGCATTTTCAAGAGCCAAATTGCTGTACTTCTTGCCAGTAAGCCGAGAGTTAGCAATTTTCTTAGGTTTTCTTCCACTTTTGTAATCGAAGTGTTAACAGAGTAAAGGAGCAACTGTCGCTCGATCTCCATCATCCCATTCCCCAGAATTCTATTTTGTACTCGGGGATCCTCGGTGCAGGATCTCTCAGACGTACTCGATTTGTGATGCTTTGTGCCAATAAAAAGACAACATTTTCTTCTTCTTTTTGTGTGTATCCACAACAGTGTACACCGAGTCGTACTAGCAAATAGGCTATCCTAAAAATATTTTCAAAATATCCCATATTTTGAAAAACAACCACCCATTTACAAAAATCTCCTAACTGCTTAAAAGAATTTCAAAAAGACCAAAAATAAATTTGCAAAAACATCGACTAAACCCTGACAGAACTCGGCCAGAGTTCGGCCCGAGTTCGGCCAGATTTCGGTTAGTGACCGTTTGATTTTCGAACGTTTGAAAACTTGGTCTCCCTTGCAGTTACAGATCCCAACGAAATTTTCTCATAGAGTTCTGTCTGAATTCTGTCCAAATTCTGCCAAAGTTATGCCTTTGGAAAAACTATAAATAGAGAAGGATTTAGATCATTTCAATTGACTCATTCACTCACTCTCATCTTTTTTCTCTGAAGCCTAGTGTTCTATTCCAAAGAGTTCTAAGCTTTAATTTTCAAATTCTAAGCCAGTTACAATCCTCTAGTCGATTTGCCAGTATGGTACAGTCTAGAAGCTTCAGAGCGATTGTAATCAAAAGCTTGATTTAAGAAAGACTCTTCACAATTGAAGTCGGTCGAGTACTTTGTATCAAAGCTCGCGTTTGTAGAAGTTGCAAGGACTTCGTATGAAAACTTGTGATATTTTTTAATAGTGGATTCAACTGGAAGCTAAAGTTCTGTAACCACCCACTTTTCTGAAATGAGCGTAATTTTAAATTTTTGTAAAAGTTTATTATTTAGTAATAGAATTTATGATTTATATAGATTTTTAATTAATTTAATAATATTTAAAATTGGTGAATTATAATTTGATGTGTTAGCTAGTGAACCCTAGAACTGTTGAGCCTAGAGACTAACTATGACCATGGGGACCTAACCATATGATTAGAATGACTAATTATAACTTTTTAGGCTAAGGATATTTTGGTCATTTTGTGACTTTTGAATTATTTAGGATTTTAATTAATTGGTAAATTTTAGATTATTTTAATCATATTTAAATTTATGTATTATGATTTTGGTAATTTTTTATATTTTAATATTGTGGGAATTTTTATATTTTAATATTGATTTTACGGGATTTGTTTAGTCAGGTTTGAGTTTCGTTTCGTTCCGACTTGTGTTAGTAACCCGGGTAGCTTAGACTCTAGACGGGATCCTAAGATTAGTTAGTTATGGCCCACAAATCCCACTAATTAAGTTAGTAAGTTTAGACTAATTTCACTTGTTAGATTGGTTAAGTTAGAGGCTTAAATTTAACCCTTTTGTTCCCAAAATTGAACCTAACTTAAAATTAACCAAAAGGACTAGTTGAGGCCTTATTGGGCTTTCCCCCAAGGCCCAAACAGGGTTTAATGTCAGCCACTATAGGTAGGTTAGCCTCCCTTCCTTTTATTTTATTTCATCAAGCCTCCATTTTCCTTCACAAGTGTTCTTCCCCAAATTGAGAGCTTTCCTATTTGATTTGATCTTCAAATCCTTACATCCCTCCACCAAAACTTCCATCCAACTTTCTTATACTAACAAGGGAGGGTGCTAACAAAGATTTGGAGCAAAGTGCAAGGAGGAGTGTCCTTTTTAGAAGATCTTCGTGTCAGATTCGTGTCCTTGGGAGTATCATTGGGATTCCACTCCTAATAGGTAAAACCAACCCTCTAAATTGATTTCCTATGCATATTAATTAGTTTTGAATCTATAGGATCCACCCACATGCATGTACCTATTTTAGATTCAAGTTTGAGGCCATTTGGAGCTCTCTAAAGCAAGTTAGAATTGTGTCTTATGTCCGATCTCAAATTAGGACACCTCATGTGTTTGGTTTAATGTCTAATAGGTTTAATTGTATTTTAATTTTAGTTTTAGCCATGTTAGAGGATGGATTAATGTTAGTTAGGTTGGTTAGAATGAGTTTCATTTGGATACCCATGGTAGATCTAAGTGGTTTAGTCTACATGTCATATTTTTAGCCTTAACTTGTCATTTTAGTCTCTTTATATAATGAACTATTTTGTATATATATAATAGGTATGCTAGATATATTTCATATATTTAGATGTGTGTGGATATGTTATTAGTGGTGTACTTGTGTTAGAGGATAGGGTAATGTGGTTTGATGTGTGTCTTGAGTAGTGTGGAGAGTGAGATATGTTCTTTTGCCCAAACAACCCAAATTCGTCATAATATTCATCCACGTTTTTAGTAGCCATAGCAACTTAGAAATGTCATAACTTTTAGCTTAGAACTTCGATTAATCTTCCTTTTTTTAAAAAGAATCGTATCAAAGTTAGCTTTCTAATTATATATATTAATAGGTCAAATGCATTCTAGAACTTTATGTAGAACTGTTTGAGTGTCAGCTGTATAAAAGACAAATGCGTTTCAGTATTTTAGTAATTTCGGGAACTTTCGGACACGAAAATACGATCCGTTTGAAGTTTCAAAATGCTAATACGAAGGGATACAACATACTTTAATCCTAAAATTTAGTGAAGGCCCAATTGGTACAGTATTGATTCTAAGTAGAAGAGTGACTATACGATATAGATATTTTGTATAACCTATGAGCTTATATAGTATGGATATTAAGTGAATGTTGGTATCATAGGTTGTCGAGTATATGTATGATATAATACATATATATATTTGTTATTAGGTAATATATGTTAGTATGTATGTTAGATGTTGGTTAGTAGAGGGTTAGATATTTTAGAGTTGTTATATGTTAGTGTAAGTTATATATGTTAGCATGTTTGTTAGATGTTGGTTAGTAGAGGGTTAGATATATTAGAGTTTGTTATATGTTAGTGTAAGTTATATTTTTTAGTATGAGTGTTAGTTAGATATTAGAGATTAGTATTTTGTTAGATATTTGATATGTTGTTAGATATTTTGATGTTAGATATCTAGTATGTTAGATATTGATATGTTAGTAGGTTATGTTAGTTCTAGATATTGGTATGTTAGCAAGTTAGTCTCTATAGGTTATATGTTAGATATTAGTTAAGATGTTATGTTAGTATATTAGAAGTTAGTTAATTAGATAATTTAGGGGTATCTTGGTATCTCATGATACCAAGTTAGTATCTTAAGATAAAAATGAATTACCTTTACCTTCTAGGTAAATGATTAGTTTATCTTATGACCAAGGTATGGTATCAAGATACCAAGGTAAAGTATAGATTTATCCAAGTTAAGGTATTGGATTCCAACCAAGGTATTGGTATTGGGATGCCAATATGACCAAGTTGATATGGTATCCTAGTGTTAGTGGGTTAGTGTCTAACAGTTTGAGTTTGAGTAGGTGATGTTATATTATAGAAGGGTTATATAGATGGGTATACATATTTTTGGGTTATAGGTATCCTATATAGGCCTTGTCCTATATGCTAGCTAGCTTAGTATAATATGGTATATAAATATAGGAGTTGGTTAGATTTGTTGTTGGCTAAACCTAGTCCAAGTTTGACTAAGTTGACTAGATGTTTGACCATGGGTTAAATTTTGACCTAGAGAGGTCTAGTGCATGTGGAATTCATTATTTAATTCAAGTATTCATTATAGAACATATTGTAACATGTATCTCATTAAATAGGACTCTGTGACTCCAGTTCGAACACCGATATATATTAGTTGCTCAGAATATCAGGTGAGTACATTCTTTGATCATTTCATGCTTGCTAGAACTTATATTCTTGCTCTAGATTACTTTACTTGATGCTGTCATATTGGTAACACGGATTGGTTCTATATGGATCTTTTCATGAGATTATCCCCTTCGGGAGCATCGGGTACATTATATCATGTGTATTTCACTTTCATTATGTACTTCTGTGCTTTTACTATTCATGTATACTCTTGTGATTCATGTACTCTCATGTTCACAGAGCCCTCATGTATAACTTCATGTGCACTCATTTATGAGCCCCCATGTGATGATCATGTACAATAACATAACCTGTCTAGATCCTTGTGTATTGATTGGGGTACGAGGGAGTAAAAATAGTCATATGAACAATTTCAAGTAGTGTAATCATGTACAACTCAGTAGTATAATCATGTATTGATCAAGCCGTTCACATGCCTATCTTGTACTCTAAACCACTAGTCACTTATAGTTCTTTACTTATAGTAGATATTTCCAGTACAGTTATCTTTCTCTTTTTTTTATGTACATTTCTTTCAGCGATTCATGTATCTTACTCTATTGCATACTTTATATTCCTGTCATGATATGAACTGTTAAAATTTTGTGCTTGTTCCTGTCCTGACTGGACCTATTAAAAATATTACAGATGACACCGAGGAGTTCCGTCCTACGTACTATAGAGCAGCCCTAGATGACACTTGCGAGCTGGACTCCCAAGAGGACCCAGTCCTTGCAGAAGACATTTCTCCAGTAGTTTAGGCTAGTTAGCTGGACTAGTTATCTTACTTTATTATCTTGTCTTTACTTTGACTTTGAGATTGTTTGAGATATTATTATTTTAGAAGTTTATTTAAGTTGTTGCTTTGAGTTTAGTATAGACTTCTGTGTTATCCTATCGTGCTTAGACTGTGATTGAGTTATATCATATCTTATACTTGTCCTCCGTTCGGAGTTGATATTTATGACAGGTACATTATATATATTGCGTGAGTTGTTTAGTTAGCGACCTTGAACATCGTTCTATCACCGATTCTGAGGCGTAGGCTGGACGTACCCACTTCTCGTAACACTATACTGGGTCGGGTCGTGACAAGTTCTTCCGACTGGACTAGTCCTCACAAGAGGAAAACCAGTATACATTGCCATCTTTGCGTTTGCTTTCTAATATCTACTTTTTATAATTATTTACTTGTGATATACATATTTCTCTATAATCTTGCTGCTAACTTTTTAAATTAACTATATTCCGCTGCCTACTCTATTCACCCCCTCTAGAGTATTGTGCTTTACAAATTCGTTCCTACAATTGGTATCAGAGCGGGCTATACAGGTAAAGCAAGGTAACATTGCAATTATAATTTTACTATTCTTAACTGTTACATAGATCACAACACAACACATGGCAACTGTGAAGTTCACAAGTGAAGGCTAAGCCACAAACAGACCTCCTCTGTTTAATGTTACAAATTATACCTATTGGAAAACACGGATGAGTTTCTTGTAAAATCCCTAAATTTCTAATATATTTTTATCGATTTTGGTACTGATTTAAAATTTTTGTATTGTACGTCGCGTAGTCGTATTGTACGTTGTGCGCAAAAGACATATTTCGTAAATTGCTCGACGAGTACGAATAAGTGCGAGCGTACATATTTTTAGAAAACTATTTTTATTATAAAATTATTTTTTTATAGGAAAGTACTTGTTCAAATAAATATAATAAATATTTTATCTTTATAAAAGAGTTATTTTGTTCGTTGTTTTAAAATAAGTAGTGAATTGGAAAATTTTAGTTTATACAAAAATATATTCTAGATAATTGCAAAATTTGGAATTTGTATAGTAACATATTTTTGTTACTTATTGATTTAATATTTAAATAATTACCTTGATTTTTGAAATTAATTAAAGTTATATTTTAATAATTATGAAAAGATATTTAAGAATTTGTTTTATTAATATTTGAATTAATTTTGATAAATAAAAAAAATAATTTTATGTGAATTTAAATTAAATGAGGGTTTTATCTAAGTTTGATTCGAATTTGAACAAAATAAGTTTAAACCAAATTTTATTTAATATGTTATTATCTACGGAGTTTTAAATTAATCCAAATCCTTATCCTAATGGGAATTCCCATATCCTATAAAAGGAGAGGTACTCCTCCATATATTTCTACCATTCACAAATTCTTCCAAAAAAAATTTTCTCCACACGTGCGTGCATCGTGTCCATGCCAACCCAAGCCAGCGTGCAACGTGTCGGTGTCAATCTTATTCCAGTTGTTGTACAGTTATCCATCTCGCGTCGGGACACACCCCCGGCATGACACACGCCGACACATCGACAATCCTAACCCTACCCACATCCATCGCCATCATCCCAGAACCCGATATCAAACCCTGCCTCTCCATATCCGCCACTCCTACACCATGCCGGCCACCTTGACCACCCGTTCTCCCCCGCAGGTCCCCGTCTCTGTCATAGCCACCCTTACCAGAATTCACCACCATCTGCCGAATACTTCGGCCCTTAGCACCACCACCCAAACAACAATCACAACCACCACCGTATCGTGGCCCCGGCTCTTCCGGCCACCCCAACTATCATCATCTCCGTCGCCGTAAGCTACCCATTGCGACCGGCCATCTCCCGAAAACCCGAAAACCCTACTCTCACCATCGTCTCCCAAATCCCGACCAACACAGGGAAGCATCACCACCACAACCACCAGAAATAGATAAAAATAGAGGAAACCAAACCTGAGCGCCGTCGCATCCCGGCGTCTTTCACCGCCGCGGGGGCGAGCGTCCCGCCCTCACGTGCCGCACTGGACATCACCCCCACCGATTTTCCTTTCCATCGGTCGCCGTGCCGAGCTGCCGTCACCGACCGCTCCCTCCGCTGGCCGCTGCCTCCGGCGCCCGGCGCTCGCACGCCTCCCCGGAGCCGTGAGCCGACAGCCCATCCGCTCCGCCCAACCCCGAGCTTCGCCGCAGCGCCACCGTCTCCACCATCAATGCCATCCTGGCCTCATCTTGGCCGCCCGCCGCCGTGAGAACCCGCGCGCCACTGCACTGCGTCGCCCAACGCGCTAAGCCGTGCCGTTCCTCCTCCCAGTCGGAACCCCTCGCCATGAGTCATCCTCCACAGCGCCCAGAGCCACCGCGCCGGCCGACGCGCGGTCCGCCGAACCCTTCCTCGGTAACCCTCTTCTCCACTCATCTCCTTTTCTTTTTTTTTACTCTCAATTTTTGCACTCTCTCTGTATAAAATTTGGGGATGATGGGGGTTATATAATTATTATTATTATTATTCTTAATAAAAGGGGAGATGAGCAGTAAGTTTTGCTATAAAATTATTATTATTATTATCATTATTATTATTATTATTATTATTATTATTATTTTATTATTACTAATATTATTCTTATTATTAGAATTATTATTACTGTATTATGATTATTATTTGTTATTAGTATTATGATAATCAGGATTATTTTTACAGAATGACTAAAATTAAAAATTTATATAATTATGATTTTTATATTTAACATAGCATACATATTGTTACCTATAGTATCAATATTATTAATATTTTATATTTGGATTTATACTAATATTTTCTAAAAACATAAATATTATGACTAAAGCCTACATCTATATTTTAAATTTTGGTAACATCCCTATTATATTTTTAGTCCTAAATCATTTTTCTAGATGATATTTTCCAAAATATTATAACTAAATAGTAGTTTCAAATTATATAAAAATTTCCTAATATTTAATTATCAAAATTATTTTTAACGAATAAAATATATTTTTAAGTAATATAGAATACTTTCTAAAAATAGTATATGTATTCACTTACGCAAAATTTTCTCTTTGACATCATCACTAATCATACATCCTTATTTTCCTTGCGACTTTGGACTACTAACAATCAACCATGACTATTGGGCGATCGAAACTTTCTAGATTATCGCACCACACCAGGCGACACATCAGGCAAGACACCTTGCCACTACTGTTTAAATTTCCTGCTCAATAACATGCATGTTGTGTTATTTTCAAGTTGTTCTTTCTAAATTATATGTAGATGCAAATTACTATATTTTATGCAATTGACTTAGAATTAAGGGACCACCATATGTTTAAGTGCATCTCATAAACTGTCGCGATATGCCACGGGTTGTGTGTGAGTTGTGAGTCGCATATAGATACGGACTTGCGTACTGACCGTACATCGGTACGTACAGGCCGTACGTTAGGATATAACTGCCAATAGATTATGTAGAAGACTTGGCAGTTATTTAGGATTAAACAGTGTCGTAGAGACGACGCATGTATAGTATCATTGGTGGAAGGGGACAGTTATTAGCGTAGGGGCTACATTTTATTTTTACACACATTTTGGGCCGAGGGTGACGCTTATGAGCACTACCTTCTGCCCAGGGCCGATAGTGACTCGGATGAGCGCTACTTACTGCCACTCTTTATTTACTCTGCTGAGCCTACAGCCCCTGCGTAGAACGTTGTCCTCAAAGTGCATATCACATAGAATGGTTAGGAACCTTTGCCCATGCATACTTTTCTGTAGATCTCTATTTATTCAGTTTATCGGCATGATATTGTGTGTCTTATTACGTCCCTCTGAGGACCTGGTTATCTCGCCAGGTGTGTGTTCTTGTCTTTCGCAGGTGTTCTAGCCGTGGCGATGATCGTCCCTATCCCTTCGAGGATGATTGTACTTTGATTGTCTTTGCTTCGTCCGTCAAACTCATTTTATTTTTTATGTATTTTTCCTTACATATTGGTAGTGGATTTGTCTCCGCCTAACATATTTGTATCAAGAAAATTTATTATCATTATATATTATCTTTTTATTTTGTGTGGATGAGATTAGTTATGGTTCTACTGTATTTTACAGCTTACGTATATATACTATACGGCTGGCATGTCTACGTTCCTAGTCCTAAGTATTTTGGGACTGGGGCGTTACATGTTTTTGTGGTGGCCCATGCAGGTCAAGTTGCTGTTTCGGTTACATGACTGTACCGAGCAGGCCTGCAATATAGGATTAGAATCTAGGAATCTCATCCACATACTTGATCACCTTCCTTGACCTTCCTTGATTTCCATATTCCGACTCCCTTGGCTTTCCTTGATTTTTGCATCATGCTTGAACTCTTTCTACCAACACCCTATCATCTCGTGCTTAAACATGGTTAAAGGATGACTACACTACTATAAACTTATTGGTAACCCTACGGCTAGAAGGATTATATTGACAAATAATATCCATTGAAGTTATATTTGATTATAAAGACATTTATTTTTTCTAGAGATGTGATCTTAAGGATTAGTTAATTTCAAGTTAGGTAGTAGCATATTACCGCCTTTAAAGAATAGTTAGAATTTTATTATTACAAGGTGGTATACACAAGAGGATAGCTAGATCGAGAAAATAAATTTTGGAATTATGATTTTTGAAATTGTGAAATAGTTATGATTTATTAGGGATATGAAATCAATTTGAGAAATACCTTGAGTTTTTATATTGTGACGCAAGATTTACGGTTAACTTTAAAATTTTGGATTGTAATATTATAAAGTTTATCTCGAGATCATTTAAGGAGTTTTAATTATGATTTTTAGACAACTAGAGAAGACGAAAGTGTAGTTTGAGAGAGCTTGAGGTTTAAAATTGAGTCGTACAATTTATAAGTTTATTAAATTTTGAGTTGAAAAAATGATGGTAAAATTTTTGTTTAAATATTTGGAGGATATGAAAGTGACTTTGAAGAAAAATTTAAATTTTAAATTGTGACATATGATCTATGATTTAAAACGTTAATTAGATTTCAAGTTTAAAAGCCTTAATTATGGATATTTAAATTTTGGTAAAAAAAAAGATTTAATTTGAGTTACATGATTTGTGATCGATGAAACGGGCTAAGAGTTATTCTCGAGGTACATTTGAGAATTGAATTTTTTTTAAAAATTGATGGCTTATTATGAAAATTTAGTTCTGCCGCATTAGATATGATGAACGTTATTTGGAAACTATTTAAAGAGAATTTAACTTTAAGTATCTTGAGATAGTATTTCGAAACTGTTGAGGAACTTAAAATTTGAAATTTGGTCATATATTGGTAGAGGACAAGAAACAAGCAAGTCTCCCTAATAGGATACAAGTATTCCTCATTAATTGCCATGATAGTTGTATATACTCGAGTGTAGTTAAGTCATCTGCCAAACTTTATGAAGATATCTCAATCTTGAATCACTCGACATTTCCTCAAATCTAGATTTTATCGTGACCTTTTAACCATTTGAAATTTGAGAAATGATTAGATTGTTCCTTAATCATACTCCATCTAAGTGGCTATCATATCTTTAGAAACAGTATTTCTAACTTATTTTACCTCGACCTACCAGAATCTGAATTATCAATATTTTATGCCTTAGCTTGGTCATTGATCGTTATCTCATGAACTCCCACTGTCTATTTTAAATTCTTTTGTGTCCTTACCGTGACTTGGGTATTTGGAGCACAACACTAGACTTTTCCATCCAACAACTTTCACATGTAAGACCTAGGCAAGCTCACCTTCATGTAGGTATATCACGTGCCACTAAAACCCATCTCCTTGTACACTATTTTCTTGATATGACTTTTGGGCCAAAAAGACTAAATTGTAACATTTACCATGATATCGATATATTTATCGACCATGGACCTCGACTCAATTCCTTCAAACCGATATGTGATTTTGTTCTACTTAATTCCTTAATATGCTTTACTTTATGTTTTATATTGATTACCTAACCCTTACCCTTTTTATTTTGTGCGTTAAATTAGTAACTCTCAATCACTTTCCAAACCATACCACAACCATGGAACCTAACCATACTTTTACTCTTTTCCTTGTTTGAGTTTTCTCTTTGATCATAAAACCCTTGTTTCTTATGATTCCCTTGAACGAAGATGAAAAAATTTGATCTTGATACCCTTCAGTTATGCATAGTTAGATTAGAAAATTTTATAGAGGAGATTAATGGTATAGTTTGCTAAGATGGTTACGCGACTACGAGGTATAAAATTTGACATAAGGTGAAAAGGGTGGAATGTGATTTTTATTGAAGAGATGATATAAACAAAGGTGATCTCTCAATCAAAAAAAACAAAAACAAAAAAAAACAAAAACAAAAAAAAACAAAAAAAAAAACAAAAAAAAGAAGAAGAAAGAAAGAAAGGCAATTACTGATGAAACTGTTCATTAGATAATACGATATGGATTTGATTGATTTTCGAGGTTAAAGAGATATTGAAGAGTAAAACTTTCTAAATCCTTGATGTTAAGGAAAATAAGATATACAGATATGATGAATGTGAATATAAAGTTCATGATGGAGATGGAAATTATTTTGCTTTCGACTAATTCAATTAAAGGTATACAGAATTTCAAGTTCCGAGGAAACTTAGTTGGAAATTTATATAGGTGGATATGGAAGAGATTTCCAAGTAGTGACTTGTTGATTTTTCTACTAGAAAATATTGGATTTCAGTCATATGTTAAGGAATTTGAAAACTTTGAGTAGAAATAGAGATGAGTATTGAAGGTCATTGATAATTTTATTAAACCACAAAACTATGAAGATATCAACGCAAATTTTGAAGATAGAGAATTTATTACTCATTTTGAGATTATTCATCGATGTTATTGTTAATGAGACGTTTGAGGGTTGTCATGTATATGATCATCTTTTAAACTACATCTATTGTTTATTTGCCTAGTTATATGAATTACCTGTTTCGGTGAACTCTGCTTCGAACTCCTCGTTCAACTATTTGATCATGATTCTATTCGAATAAACTCTTTCCAACCCCTTCACCCTACCTACCCTAATAATTCCTAAATTTCGAGAACGAAATTCCTTTAAGTTGGGTAGGATGAAAAACCCCTAAATTTTTACTATATTTTTATCGATTTTGGTACTGATTTAAAAATTTTGTATTGTACGTCGCGTAGTCGTATTATACGTTGTGCGCAAGCGACATATTTCGTAAATTGCTCGACGAGTACGAATATGTGCGAGCGTACATATTTTTAGAAAAATAATTTTATTATAAAATTATTTTTTATAGGAAAGTACTTGTTCAAATAAATATAATAAATATTTTTTCTTCATAAAAGAGTTATTTTGTTCATCGTTTTAAAATAAGTAGTGAATTGAAAATTTTTGGTTTATACAAAAATATATTCTAGATAATTGCAAAATTTTGAATTTGTATAGTAACATATTTTTGTAACTTATTGATTTAATATTTAAGTAATTACCTTGATTTTTGAAATTAATTAATGTTATATTTTAATAATTATGAAAAGATATTTAAGAATTTGTTTTATTAATATTTGAATTAATTTTGATAAATAAAAAAATGATTTCATGTGAATTTAAATTAAATGAGGGTTTTATCTAAGTTTGATTCGGATTTGAACAAAATAAGTTTAAACCAAATTTAATTTAATATGTTATTATCTACGGGGTTTTAAATTAATCCAAATCCTTATCCTAATAGGAATTTCCACCTCCTGTAAAAGGAGACGTACTCCTCCATATATTTCTACCATTCACAAATTCCTCCAAAAAAAAATTTTCCACACGTGCGTGCATCGTGTCCGTGCCAACCCAAGCCAGCGTGCACCGTGTCTGTGTCAATCTTATTCCAACTGTTGTACAATTATCCGTCTCGCGTCGGGATACACCCCCGGAACGACACACGCCGACACGTCGACAATCCTAACCCTACCCACATCCATCGCCATCATCCCAGAACCCGACATCAAACCCTGTCTCTCCTCATCTGCCACTCCTACACCATACCGGCCACCTCGACCACCCGTTCTTCCCCGCAGGTCCCCGACTCTGTCATAGCCACACTTACCAGAATTCACCACAATCTGCCGAATACTCCGGCCATTAGCACCACCACCTAAACAACAATCACAACCACTACCGTATCCTGGCCCCGGCTCTTCCGGCCACCCCACCTATCATCATCTCCGTCGTCGTCAGCTACCCGTCGCGACTGGCCATCTCCCGAAAACCCGAAAACCCTACTCTCACCGTCGTCTCCCAAATCCCGACCAACACAGGGAAGCATCACCACCGCAACCACCAGAAATAGATAAAAATGGAGGAACCTAACCTGAGCGCCGCCGCATCCCGGCGTCTTCCGCCGCTGCGGGGGCGAGCTTCCCGCCCTCACGCGCCGCACCGGACATCACCTCCACCGATTTTCCTTTCCACCGGCCGCCGTGCCTAGCTGCCGTCATCGACCGCTCCCTCCGCTGGCCGCTGCCTCCGGAGCCCGGCGCTCGCGCGCCTCCCCGGAGATGTGAGCCGACCGCCCATCCGCTCCGCCCAACCCCGAGCTCCGTCGCAGCGCCACCGTCTCCACCATCAATGCCATACTGGCCTCGTCTTGGCCGCCCGCCGTCGTGAGAACTCGCGCGCCATTGCACTGCGCCGCCCGACGAGCTAAGCCGCGCCGCTCCTCCTCCCAGTCGGAACCCCTCGTCGCGTGTCCTCCTCCCCGGCGTCCAGAGCCACCGCGTCGGCCGACGCACGGTCCGCCGAACCCTTCCTCGGTAATCCTCTTCTCCACTCCTCTCCTTTCTTTTTTTTTACTCTCAATTTTTCCACAATCTCTATGTAAAATTTAGGGATGAGGGGGGTTATATAATAATAATAATATTTATTATTCTTAATAAAAGGGGAGATGAGCAGTAAGTTTTGCTATAAAATTATTATTATTATCATTATTATTATTATTATCATTACTAATATTATTCTTATTATTAGAATTACTATTACTGTATTATGATTATTATTTGTTATTATTGTTATTAGTATTATGATAATTATTTTTACAGAATGGCTAAAATTGGAAATTTATATAATTATGATTTTTATATTTAACTTAGCATACATATTGTTACCAATAGTATCAATATTATTAATATTTTATTTACGGATTTATACTACTATTTTCTAAAAACATAAATATTATGACTAAAGCCTACATCTATATTTTAAATTTTGGTAACATCCCTATTATATTTTTAGTCCTAAATCGTTTTTCTAGATGATATTTTCCAAAATATTATAACTAAATAGTAGTTTCAAATTATATAAATATTTCCTAATATTTAATTATCAAAATCATTTTTAACTAATAAAATGTATTTTTAAGTAATATAGAATACTTTCTAAAAATAGTATATGTATTTACTTACGCAAAATTTTCTCTTTGACATCATCAATAATCATACATCCTTATTTTCCTTGCGACTTTGGACTGCTACCAATCAACCATGACTATTGGGCGATCGAAACTTTCTGGATTATCGTACCACACCAGGCGACACATCAGGCAAGACACCTTGCCACTACTGTTTAAATTTCCTGCTCAATAACATGCATGTTGTGTTATTTTTAAGTTGTTCTTTCTAAATTATATGTAGATGCAAATTACTATATTTTATGCAATTGACTTAGAATTAAGGGACCACCGTATGTTTAAGTGCATCTCATAAACTGTCATTATGTGCCATGGGTTGTATGTGAGTTGTGAGTCGCATATAGATACGGACTTGCATACTGACCGTACATCGGTGCGTACAGGCCGTGCGTTAGGATATAACAACCAATAGATTATGTAGAAGACTTGGCAATTATTAACGATTAAACAGTGTCGTGGAGACGACGCATGTATAGTATCATTGGGGGGAGGGGACAATTATTAGCGTAGGGGCTACATTTTATTTTTACACACATTTTGGGCCGAGGGTGACTCTTATGAGCACTACCTTCTGCCCAGGGCCGATAGTGACTCGGATGAGCGCTACTTACTGCCACTCTTTATTTACTCTGCTGAGCCTACAGCCCCTGCGTAGAACGTTGTCCTCAAAGTGCATATCACATAGAATGGTTAGGAACCTTTACTCATGCATACTTTTCTGTTGAGCTTTATTTATTCAGTTTATCGGCATGATATTATGTGTCTTGTCACGTCCCTCTAAGGACCTGGTTATCTCGCCAGGTGTGTGTTCTTGTATTTCACAGGTGTTCTAGCTGTGGCGATGATCGTCACTATCCCTTCGAGGATGATTGTACTTTGATTGTCTTTGCTTCGTCCGTCAAGATCATTTCATTTTCCATGTATTTTTTCTTACTTGTTGGTAGTGGATTTGTCTCCGCCCAACATATTTGTATCAAGAAAATTTATTATCATTATATGTTATCTTTTTATTTTGTGTAGATGAGATTAGTTATGGTTCTACTGTATTTTACAGCTTACGTATATATACTATACGGCTGGCATGTCTACGTTCCTAGTCCTAAGTATTTTGGGACTGGAGCGTTATATTTCTTCTTAAAATCTCTAGACTTTGACTTATGGTCTATAGTTGTTGATGGCTACAAAAAGCCTTCTCGTATTCTTATTGAAGATGTTTTGGTTGAAAAACCGCATTATAAGTATACTGGTGAGGAAAAAAAAAAGGCCAGTCTTGATGCACATGCTATTAACGCTTTATTTTTTGCCTTAGACAGGACTGAATTTAACAGTGTGTCTACTTGCACAACATCAAATGAAGTGTAGAAACTTCTTGAAGTAACCCACGAAGGTACGACACAAGTCAAGGAGTCAAAGATCATCAGACTTACTAAGGAGTATGAGGCATTCAAGTAAATCCAAATAAATCTATCATCCAGATGTTTACGAGATTCCTGGATATTGTAAATCCTCTGTCATCATTAGGCAAGGATTATAGTAACCATAAGAAGATTCGTAAACTACTGCGAGCTCTCACATAGAATTGGATTCCAAAGGCTGCAACAATTATTGAAGGGAACGACCTCTCAACAATGTCTCTTGAAACACTCATGGTTAAGCTACTCACTCACGAGCTGGAACTTCAAGACTTTGAAGATGCAACACTGTCACTCCCCGATCCTGGAATACGTATTTTAATATGTAAAATTAATAATTTGTATTTACCTTATATTTATACGATATTTATTATGCAGTATTTTTTCATGCATTTCCCAAAAATATTTGACAAAATATTATTTCCTAATTTATTTTCTGTATTTGGGCCTACAGTTTTGGCTCATTTGGGTAACCTATTCTTGGTTCACCAATGGTTCATCATGAATCCATGGGTCCAAGATCTTTATATATATAACTCATCTCATTCTCTCTCCTCTCATTTACTTCCTCTCATTTACTTCCTCCACCAACCAAGGCAAGTACCAACTTGCTCAAGAGATGGATCAATATTTTTGTCAATGATTTCTTATAAAACTATTTGCCAAAACATGTTCTTCTTCTCAATCTATACTAGTTTAGAACTTGGAAATTTCCATTTTGAAGCCTTAAGTTTTGTAGATCTAGGTTTTAATCATTTTCGGATTTTGTTTGGTTTGATCTACTTTAGTTGGATTTTATGGGTTTTTGATGCTTCCATGTGGAAGAGCATTCAGTTTCACCTAAGTTGGAACTTTGGAAATCTGGATTTGGAGTTCGGATGGCCAAGTTATGATGCTTTGAAGTTTGGGTTCAGCCATGGTGTTCTTGCAGTTTGGAGAAGACAGTGAACAGTGTGCTCCTGTTTGAGCACGCTTCCTGTTGGAAGCGTGTCTCTCCTTGAGCTTGCGTGACTTTTCACGCAGCTCTCTCCTTGAGCTTGCGTGACTTTTCACGCAGCTCTCTCCTTGAGTCTGCGTGACTTTTCACGCAGCTCTCTCCTTGAGCTTGCGTGACTTTTCACGCAGCTCTCTCCTTGAGTCTGCGTGACTTTTCACACAGCTCCCTCTCCTTGAGCTTGCGTGACTTTTCACGCGGCTCTTCCCTTGAGCCTGCGTGACTTTTCACGCAGCTCTCCTCTGAGTGAGCCTGCGTGACTTTTCACGCACGCTGCCTTGAGTGAGCCTGCGTGACTTTTCACGCACGCTGCCTTGAGTGAGCCTGAGTGAGCCTGCGTGACTTTCACCTCTTGAGCGTGCGTGCTTTTGTGTGTACGCTTTTGATATTTTATCAGATATTATATGACCACTTTATATCCTTACGCCTTTTGTCCCGAGCATGATATGAGCACTAATGTGACCCCGGTGAATAAAGTGTTCCTACCTGATACATGTACCTGAATGTCCCAGTTCTTGTTCATGCTCGACAAATAACTCGTAACTCCACGTGGCGTATTTGCTATGATGCATTACACTAAGGAGGGTAGAACATGTTGACATACTGATTGACATGGATCCTCTTTGGGGTACTCGTACTAAAGTATGACTTAGGAGGATAATCATGCAGGCCACAGCATGTGAGTCCAAGATTTCACCTAGGGTTAAATTAGGCAACTAAACATACTAGATGCATGGGGAGGGTCAAATCCTGAGATCGTGTTACACCAGCCGCCTTGAGATATTGTCTTGACGCGCCGGCTGGTCTCCACGGATACTGTGTCATCCGCAACGAGTGGATGACTGTATCCGATTAATTCCTGCTATATATTACATGTTTTTGGCAAGGTGGCCTTACGAGGGACCCGTGCTCAATAACACCTGTCTACGCGAACCCCTGGGTGGGTTAGCCTTGCTGGAAAGATACGATCTGAGGATTTTCTAATAACATAACGCGAGGATAACCTCGTCCCACTAGAAACTCGTAGACTTGATTGGTCGTGAAAACGACTTGCTTGTATCCTATTACCTTCCATGAATAACTGAGGGAAGCGGACTGTCATGGTACGTGATCCAACCCATTTTCTTGTTTGATTGTTGGGTTGGTTATCGTACTATGACAGGCTGTGGACCGAAGTTATGAACGGAAGACTTATTCTGATTGTGGAGTGCTACCTCTGTGAATGACTGAGGAACATGGTCTATCATGGTACATAATCCAACCCATGTTCTTGTTTGATTGTTGGGTTGGTTATTGTGCTGCGATAGGCTATCGACCGAAGTTACGATCAGGAGATTTTATTGTTTATACCCTTTAACTTATGTGAAAGTTATAGAGTACGACGCGTCCCGACTCCATGCGGCACCTTTTGTCCTTGTTTGGTTGTAAGGGTGCTATATGGGTTCGAGGATGTGGCGTTACCCTATAATGGTAGCATAAGTATTACTATTATCAATCATTCTATTTAACTGGGTTTTTAATCTTAACTCTTGTGCCCCTTTGGCGGTACTTGCTATTCGGGGCTGACCCTGCTGGTTTTGTTTGGCCAGATCTCGTAGCAGAGCCGGAGGACACGATCTTCCTTCCTGACATCCATGGTGCATACTAGGAGCATGGCGGTTCGGGGACTCGAGTGGGTTTCTTTTCCACCACTCCTGCTTATACTTTTGCGGCGTTTAGCCACCGGCACCTGTTAGCCGGATTACTTGATATTTTGTGTCAGTACATAATTGTAATTAAACAGACTACAGCTGTGTATAATTTTGTACTCCTGACTCTCCGAGATAGCTAAATTATAAAGCTAGTCTCTCATGATCATTTTGATGAAGCGTCGAGGACGCCTTACTGCTTTATCTTTAATGTTCATTTATTTGTTGATGTGATTTGATTAATTGAGACATAGAACTCTGTGGGACCATAGGAGACTTGATTGTAGCATGTACCCCCTAGTCTCTCGACAGCCACGATCGCCGTATGACGTTACGTACCTCATATGGAGTAGCTGGCCTAGTCCATCTCCGTATTTCGGTACTGAGCATGACAAGGTTTTAGTTGTGGCCCATGCAGGTCTATTTTTCAGACTTGTGGGGTATTGCGAATTATTAGGAGTCTCAATCAAAACTTGTTCCCCTTGAAATTCCGTTTCGAATTCTCTGTCCTTGCCTTGATCTCTAACCTGACTTGCATCCTCGAAATCTTCCTCGTTCGGACTTGATAATCTTATTTTCTTCTCTATAGGGCTGCTTCATTCTCAGTAGCGGGTAAGGCCCATGAGGAAGAACAGCAAGAGCATGGCTCGACTGGGCAGCAACAGGGGAGAGAACCTTCTCCAGTACAGGCACGAGCAAAAATAGAACCAGAGGTAGTGCAGCCGCAGGTTATTAAAACTCCTGCAGCTCCAGCAGCGACGGCAGTACCAGACGCCGTAGCACTCCTGGAGATCATCCGGGGGTTTCTTGTCACTAACCAACAGCAACAGACTCGGCAGCAGGAGCAGAACGTGTTGCTGAACCAAGGGATTCAGTTAGCTCTTGAGAGGAGTGTCGGGGCTGACTCGGGAGCATCAGGAAGGTTTCGTCGCTTGAACCCGAGGTATTTTGATGGCACGGAGGATGCCATCACTGCGGATGCCTGGATTCAAGACATCGAAGCCATTCTTGTGGCAGCCAAGGTTCCAGATGACGAGAAGGTTGATCAGGTCAAACTGGTACTTCAGGATCTTGCCCGCGACTGGTGGGCATCAGAAGAAGTTGGTTCAAGACGCCCTGTTCGTTGGACCACCTTCAGTGACAGATTCAAGGCCAAGTATTTTGGCGTAGTAGCTCGATATGAGCTCCAGCAGAAGTTTATCAGTCTCAAGCAAGCAGGCAAGACCGTAGATGGGTATGCAGCAGAGTTCTGCAGATTGTACCATTTCGCACCAGCAATGGTGGCAACGGAGCCAGAGAAAGCTCTGAGGTTCCAGCAGGGACTTCATTTGGAACTATTACAGCTTGTGGAAGGACACGACTACCAGACGTTTGATGCTATTTTGACGGCCGCTCGGAGGTACGAGCTTATCCAGCAGAGGTTGGCATCGATGACAGGAGGTCAGAAGAGATCTCATTCCCAGGTTGGAGGAGGAGCAATGCAGCGAACATCGGCACCAGCACCCGGTGTACGTATTCATGATGCAGGAGTGCCGCGGAGGACGGCCGTGTCAACTAATACAGCGCCAGTTCGGCATCAGCAGCCGAGGAACCAGCAACAGCGTCAGGGAGCACCCCAGGGCTGTACATTCTGTGGGAAGGCATGGCACACGAGGGAGGTGTGCCGGTCAGCGAATGGCTTATGCTTGAGGTGTGGTAGTTCAGACCACCGTATCTCCACTTGTCCTGTGATGTAGAGGCCAGGAGGGCCAGCTCAGCAGTTTCCAGCATTGCCAGCTCCGGTGGCAACCCCGAGTGGAGGGCCAGTATTAGCAGTAAGGCCCCTAGCCCAGCGTCTACCAACGCAGGCACAGATGTTCCGCCAGGCACAAAAAGTCGAAGGCCCTCAGAGGCAGCAACAGCATGGTCGAGGAAGGCCGCAACAAGTGGCTCCGCGGGGCCAGGCTCTCACATTGACCTTGGGAGAGGCTCTAGCGTCTAGTGACGTGGAGGCAGGTAAAATTCTCGTCACCTCATTTCCCGCTGTAGCATTATTTGATTCAGGCGCTAATCATTCATTCATCTCTGCACAATATGCTACACGGATTGGATTAGAGTTTGAGGCATTGCCGGAGAGGATGGATATACTCACCGACAATAGGCTCGTAGAAGTTAGCAGAGTGCGCTTTTCATGTCCGGTGGAGGTGTGTGGGCATTTACTGTCCGCATCATTGATTGAATTCCCTATGGGGAATTTTGATGTTGTTCTTGGCATGGACTGGTTGAGAGACAGTCATGCGACAATTGATTATAGAGGAGGTAGGGTCATATTCAGCGTTCCTGGGATGGAGCAGTTCATCTTTACTCGAACCTTGAAGAATCAGGCCGGAGGCGTCATCTCAGCAGCAGTGTCAGAGCCATGACAGATTCCGGAAGTGGTCGAAGATTTTCTTGACGTCTTTCCTGATGAGCTCCCAGGGATACCCCCAGTCAGAGAGGTAGAATTTAGCATTAAGTTGAACCCTGGAACGAGGCCTATTGCAGACAGAGTTTACAGAATGTCGCCGTCAGAACAGGATAAGTTGTATCAACATGAAGAAGAGTTGAAGTCTAAGGGATTCATCCGAGACAGTAAATTGCCCTGGGCCGCGCCAGTGATTCTAGTTCCCAAGAAGGATGGGTCGACGAGGATGTGCATCGACTACCGCAAGCTGAATGCAGTAACAGTGAAGAATAAGTATCCACTACCAAGGATTGATGACCGGTTTGACCAGTTCAGCAAGGCCAGCGTCTTTTCCAAGATCGATCTTCGGTCAGGATACTATCAAGTAAGAGTCCGGGAGCAAGACGTACCGAAGACAGCATTCAGATCTAGATATGGGCATTATGAGTTTTTAGTAATGCCCTTTGGACTAACCAACGCCCCCGCAGTATTCATGGATTTAATGAACCGTATCTTTCTGCAGTATTTGGATAAATTTGTGGTGGTGTTCATAGATGACATTCTTGTCTATTCCAGCAGTGAAGAGGAGCATGAGAAATATCTTAGGACTATCTTACAGACATTGAGGGAGCATCAACTTTATACGAAGCTCGACAAGTGTAAATTCTGGTTAGATCACATTTCGTTCCTGGGGCATGTAATTTCTGGGGCAGGAGTGTCAGTGGATCCGAAAAAGATTGAGGCCGTAGAGCATTGGCCAGTCCCGAGAACGGTTGCAGAAGTACGAAGTTTCTTAGGATTAGCTGGTTACTACAGAAGGTTCGTGGTGGACTTTGCCAAGATCTCTGCGCCCTTAACGCGTTTGACGCACAAGGACGTAGAGTTTGTTTGGTCAGCTAGCTGTCAGGCATCATTTGAAGAATTGAAGAAGAGATTGATCTCAGCCCCGATCTTGACGCTTCCAGTAGGAGCGGGAGGCTTTACAGTATATTGTGACGCATCTGGGAAGGGTCTTGGATATGTATTGATGCAGCACGGAAAGGTGATAGCATATGCGTCTCGACAGCTTCGAGACCATGAGAAGAATTACCCGACTCACGATTTGGAGTTAGCAGCTGTGGTGTTTTCACTCAAGTTGTGGAGGCATTATTTATACGGAGATCGGGTAGAGATCTATACTGATCATAAGAGTTTAAAATACGTATTCATGCAGCGAGATTTGAACATGAGGCAAAGAAGATGGTTAGAACTACTAAAGGATTTTGACTTAGATCTTCAGTATCATCCAGGCAAGGCGAATATAGTTGCAGATGCACTGAGTAGGAGAGACAGTGCCTTTATCTTGACCTCGTAGAAGCATATTTTAGAAGACCTTCAGAGTATGGGGATCGAAGTAGTCTTGCCAAGGGATATAGGAAGAATGACCAGTATGCAGATTCAGTCAACCTTAGTAGAGAAGATAAGGGCAGCACAAGCAGGAGATCCACAGATTCAGAAGTTACGATCGGAGTGTGAATCAGGCCGTAGGAAGGAGTTAGTGATTCATGAAGATGGTACGCTCAGGTTTGGAAACAGACTCTGTGTACCGAGTGGAGACCTTCGGCAAGAAGTTATGTCCGAAGCTCATAATTCTATTTACTCCATTCATCCAGGAGGAATGAAGATGTATCGAGATATCAGGCAGTACTTTTAGTGGAATGGTATGAAAAGAGAGATAGCAAGATTTGTATCCAAGTGTCTGGTATGTCAGCAGGTGAAAGCCGAGCAGCAGAGACCAGCAGGGTTACTACAGCCGCTTCCTATCCCAGAATGGAAATGGGAGCACACCACGATGGATTTTATGACCGGTTTACCTAGATCCCCGGCTGGCAAGAATGCATTCTGGGTAATAGTAGATCGACTCACGAAGGTCGCTCATTTCCTTCCCTTCCGAGTTGGACAGACTACTGAGCAGTTAGCAGAAATATACATGAAGCAGATAGTAAGGCAGCACGGTGTTCCAGTTAGTATAGTATCAGATCGGGATACGCAATTTACTTCCCATTTTTGGCGGAGCTTACACCAAGGTTTGGGAACCAAGTTAAGATTCAGTACTGCTTATCATCCACAAACCGACGGGCAATCAGAAAGAACCATCCAGACGTTAGAAGATATGCTACGGGCGTGTACCTTGGATTTTGGCAGATCTTGGGAGGATCACCTTCATTTAGTGGAGTTCTCCTATAACAACAGCTATCAGGCTAGCATTCAGATGGCCCCGTTCGAAGCATTGTACGGAAGGAAATACAGGTCCCCTTTGGCATGGGACGACGTCGGAGAACGGAAGTTGTTGGGACCAGAGATGATCACGCAGACTGTGGAGATAGTTAAGTTGGTCAGAGAGCGCCTTCGAGTTGTGCAGGACCGACATCGTCATTGGGCAGATCAGCATCGTAGGCCTCTAGAGTTCATAGTTGGCGACCAAGTGTTTCTGCGGATTTTGTCTACTCGGGGTATTATCAGATTTGGAACCCGAGGAAAGCTTAGTCCAAGATACGTTGGTCCTTTTAAGATTCTCGCTCGGGTAGGCGATGTGGCTTATCGACTTTCCCTTCCGCCTTCGTTAACTGGCATACATGATGTGTTTTATGTGTCCCAATTACGTGGGTATGTCCCGGATCTGAGTCATGTCCTCGATCATTCTGAGTTAGTCGTTGGTACCGACCTAACTTACGAGGAACAACCCGTATCTATTTTAGACCGACGAGAGAAGGTACTCAAGAATCGGACGATAAGCCTTGTTCGTGTTTCTTGGAACCATCACTCTCCGGAAGAGTCAACCTGGGAGCGCGAGGACGAGATCAGATCTCGGTATCCATATTTTTTTGACTGATAAGGTATATTTTTGCACCTTATTGACACGATTCCATGCTTATCTGCACCTGCTTGTTTTGCACTTTGTGATGTATGATAATAACTGCTATGATAGTTAACTTGTATATGATTATGCCCTGCTTGCCCTGATTTCACTATCCTGTCTTGGCTGGAATTCCGAGGACGGAATTTTTCTAAGAAGGGTAGAGATGTCACTCCCCGATCCTGGAATACGTATTTTAATATATGAAATTAATAATTTGTATTTACCTTGTATTTATACGATATTTATTATGCAGTATTTCTTCATGCATTTCCCAAAAATATTTGACAAAATATTATTTCCTAATTTATTTTCTGTATTTGGGCCTACAGTTTTGGCTCATTTGGGTAACCTATTCTTGGTTCACCAATGGTTCATCATGAACCCATGGGTCCAAGATCTTTATATATATAACTCATCTCATTCTCTCTCCTCTCATTTACTTTCTCTTATTTACTTCCTCCACCAACCAAGGCAAGTACCAACTTGCTCAAGAGATGGATCAATATTTTTGTCAATGATTTCTTATAAAACTATTTGCCAAAACATGTTCTACTCCTCAATCTATACTAGTTTAGAACTTGGAAATTTCCATTTTGAAGCCTTGAGTTTTGTAGATCTAGGTTTTAATCATTTTTGGATTTTGTATGGTTTGATCTACTTTAGTTGGATTTTATGGGTTTTTGATGCTTCCATGTGGAAGAGCATTCAGTTTCACCCAAGTTGGAACTTTGGAAATCTGGATTTGGAGTTCGGATGGCCAAGTTATGATGCTTTGAAGTTTGGGTTCAGCCATGGTGTTCTTGCTGTTTGGAGAAGACAGTGAACAGTGTGCTCCTGTTTGAGCACGCTTCCTGTTGGAAGCGTGTCTCTCCTTGAGCTTGCATGACTTTTCACGCAGCTCTCTCCTTGAGCTTACGTGACTTTTCACGCAGCTCTTTCTTTGAGTCTGCGTGACTTTTTACGCAGCTCTCTCCTTGAGCTTGCGTGACTTTTCACGCAGCTCTCTCCTTGAGCTTGCGTGACTTTTCACGCAGCTCTCTCCTTGAGTCTGTGTGACTTTTCACGCAGCTCCCTCTCCTTGAGCTTGCGTGACTTTTCACGCGGCTCTTCCCTTGAGCCTGCGTGACTTTTTACGCAGCTCTCCTCTGAGTGAGCCTGCGTGACTTTTCACGCACGCTGCCTTGAGTGAGCCTGCGTGACTTTTCACGCACGCTGCCTTGAGTGAGCCTGAGTGAGCCTGCGTGACTTTCACCCCTTGAGCGGGCGTGCTTTTGTGTGTACGCTTTTGATATTTTATCAGATATTATATGACCACTTTATATCCTTACGCCTTTTGTCCCGAGCATGATATGAGCACTAATGTGACCCCGGTGAACAAAGTGTTCCTACCTGATACATGTACCTGAATGTCCCAGTTCTTGTTCATGCTCGACAAATGACTCGGAACTCCACATGGCGTATTTGCTATGATGCATTACACTAAGGAGGGTAGAAGATGTTGATATATTGATTAACATGGATCTTCTTTGGGGTACTCGTACTAAAGTATGACTTAGGAGGATAATCATGCAGGCCACAGCATGTGAGTCCAAGATTTCACCTAGGGTTAAATTAGGCAACTAAACATACTAGATGCATGGGGAGGGTCAAATCCCGAGATCGTGTTACACCAGCCGCCTTGAGATATTGTCTTGACGCGCCGGCTGGTCTCCACGGATACTGTGTCATCCGCAACGAGTGGATGACTGTATCCGATTAATTCCTGCTATATATTACATATTTTTGGCAAGGTGGCCTTACGAGGGACCTGTGCTCAATAACACCTGTCTACGAGAACCCCTGGGTGGGCTAGCCTTGCTGGAAAGATACGATCTGAGGATTTTCTAATAACATGACGCGAGGATAACCTCATCCCACTAGAAACTCGTAGACTTGATTGGCCGTGAAAACGACTTGCTTGTATCCTATTACCTTCCATGAATAACTGAGGGAAGCAGACTGTCATGGTACGTGATCCAACCCATGTTCTTGTTTGATTGTTGGGTTGATTATCGTACTATGATAGGTTGTGGACCGAAGTTATGAACGGAAGACTTATTCTGATTGTGGAGTGCTACCTCTGTGAATGACTGAGGAATATGGTCTATCATGGTACATGATCCAACCCATGTTCTTGTTTGATTGTTGGGTTGGTTATTGTGCTGCGATAGGCTATCGACCGAAGTCACGATCAGGAGATTTTATTGTTTATACCCTTTAACTTATGTGAAAGTTATAGAGTACGACGTGTCCCGACTCCATACGGCACCTTTTGTCCTTATTTGGTTGTAAGGGTGCCATATGGGTTCGAGGATGTAGCGTTACCCTATAATGGTAGCATAAGTATTACTATTATTAATCATTCTATTTAACTGGGTTTTTAATCTTAACTCTTGTGCCCCTTTGGCGGTACTTGCTATTCGGGGCTGACCCCGCTGGTTTTGTTTGGCCAGATCTCGTAGCAGAGCCGGAGGACACGATCTTCCTTCCTGACATCCATGGTGTATACTAGGAGCATGGCGGTTCGGGGACTCGAGTGGGTTTCTTCTCCACCACTCCTGCTTATACTTTTGCGGCATTTAGCCACCGGCACCTGTTAGCCGGATTACTTGATATTTTGTGTCAGTACATAATTTTAATTAAACAGACTGCAGCTGTGTATAATTTTGTACTCCTGACTCTTCGAGATAGCTAAATTATAAAGCTAGTCTCTCATGATCATTTTGATGAAGCGTCGGGGATGCCATACTGCTTTATCTTTAATGTTCATTTATTTGCTGATGTGATTTGATTGATTGAGACATAGAACTCTGTGGGACCATAGGAGACTTGATTGTAGCATGTACCCCCTAGTCTCTCGACAGCCACGATCGCCGTATGACGTTACGTACCTCATATGGAGTAGCTGGCCTAGTCCGTCTCCGTATTTCGGTACTGGGGCGTGACAAACACCATAGGAGAAGTCAGAGAAGTCGATCGCTTTCAAGACTCAACATAAAAGAAATGTAGAAGATGATTCCGATGACAGTGACTCTGACACTGAGGATCAAGCTCTTATGGTGAGAAAATTTAAGAAGTTCATTAGATTAAACAGAAGAACAAAGGACAACAACAGCAACAGCAACAATAGCGATGAAGATCCTATTTGCTATGGCTGTAAGAAGAAATAACATATGAAGAAGGACAGTCCAACAGTATCATCATCAACCAGAAAGAACAGCAAATATGACAAGGGCTACCTGAAGAAGTCTACGTCCCGAAGATATGCCAATACAAGCATATGGCATGAAAGTAAAGCTAGCGACTCAAAGACGAGCAATCAGATGACGCTACAAATATATGCTTGATGGCGTACGATCAGGTAACCACTAACCCCCTGTTTGATACTTATTACCTTTGAGCAACTAGGAGAAGCCTTTACTGACCTCTTAGGAGATTACAAAAGACTGCGTAGTAAACATCAGACCTCTAAGAATGTACTTAAGGAGTACAAAGGTGAAATAGGAAGACTTACCGACCTACTAGCTGAGGTTAGAAGTAGTAATTGTTCTAGTGAGGAAGGTGAGCAGTCTTCTGTTAAACTGTTATTATACGAGACCCAAAGACTATCCGAAGTGAAGGACAAGACCATTACCCAATTAAAGGAAGACTTAATCAAAAAGAAAAAAAGTCTCCAACAAGCTACTATTAGAAATCATGCACTCACTGCTAAATATAGCTTGTTGCTTCCTACCCTAACACGTGTCACTAACACGTGTCACTTACCGAGTCATCGAAACACGGTCAAACCCATTACTGTCAGACCTAATCAAACCAAACCATTGCCCAAGAAGACAAACAGACATGCATTCTTTTACACTAGAAAACCTAGACCTACCAATAATACACAACATTCTGCTTTCAACACTCAGCATGCTAGATGTCACTATTGCGGCACCATTGGTCATATTTTTTCTTCATGTAGAGTTAGAAAGCTTGTTGATTTGAAAATATGTGCATGGATACCAAAAACTAACATTCCAGGACCATACAAGAAATGGGTACCAAAGTTTTCATCTATAAATTCTTTTGTAGGTGAAACGCCCTTCACATGCTCGAAGCAAATGGATCCTCGATAGCGGTTGCTCACGACATATGACTGGTGATGCTTCATTATTTGCAACACTGTCGAAGAAGAAAGAAGGATACGTCGCCTTCGGTAATAACTTGAAAGATTACATAATTGGTATTAGTATATTGGTAAGGCTCCCTATCCAGTGATTAAAGATGTCTGTCTAGTTACCGAGTTAAAACATAATCTGCTCAGCATAAGCCATTTAGCTGATCACAGTTATGGCATTATTGTCAAATACAAATTTACTATAGTTGATAGCTCAACTGGTAGTACTATATTTGAATGTATCAGGAAAGATAATATATATGTTTTCTATATGTTAGAAGATGCTAACAAAGCAGGTAGATGCTTGATGGCCAAAAGTGATGAGAGTCAACTATGGAATATGAGACTCGGTCATGCAAACATGGACACAATTTTAAGACTATCCACAAAGAAGCTGGTATGAGGCTTACTGAACATTTCTTTCAAGAAGAATACGGTATGTAGTGAATGTGAAAAGAACAAAATAACTTGATCCGCTTTTAAGTCCAAGAACGATGTAAGTACCACTAGACCTCTACAATTGCTGCATATAGATTTATTTGACCTAGTAGAATCGCTTGTCTAGGTGGTAAGTTATATGCATTTGTAATAGTAGATGATTTCTCTAGATACACATGTGTATATTTTCTTGTACGCAGGAATGATGCATTATCATAATTCGTCACCTTTTGCAAGAAGGTTCAAAATGAAAAGGGTTTCATGATCACTCGTATTCGAAGCGATCATGGCGGCGAATTTGAGAATGTAGAGTTCAAGCAATTTTGTGACATATATGATTATTTGTATGAGTTCTCTTATCCTAGGACTCCACAGCAAAATGGATTTATGGAACGTAAGAACATGAATCTATCCGAAATGGCTAGAGTAATGTTAAATAAATTTAGTCTACCTAAATACCTATGGGCTGAAGATGTAAATACAGAGTGCTATGTTCTCAATAGGGTTCTAATTCGACCTATATCGAAGAAGACTCCCTATGAATTATGGTTTGATAGAACTCCCTCTGTTTCTTATTTCAAATATTTGGTTGTACATTCTTTATTATTAATACTAAAGATAATTTAGGAAAATTTGACGAAAAGGCCGATAAAGGTATATTTCAGGTTATACGGCGAAGAGCAAAGGGTACAGATTCTTCAACAAGAGAACGATGATCATTGAAGAATCAATAAATGTTAAATTTGACGAACTCAATCAACATTATGTCGATGATTATGATGAAGACACAAGTACACCTAGTACTGCTCCTACAGAACCCTCACACAAAGCACCAACTGAGTCTCCAAGCAAATCACGTACAGAACAAGAAGTCAGAACCAGCAATCCAGAGGATATGCCAAAAGAAATAAGATTTTTGGTAGACCATCCAAAGGACTTGGTAATTGGTGAGATTACCAGGGATGTAAGTACTCGTTCCTCTAGTAAAGATATAGCTTCCTATGTTACTTTTATTTCACAGCTTAAACCCAAAAATATTGAAGAAGAATGTAGTGATAATTTTTGGTTAAATGCTATGCAATAGGAATTGAACCAATTCGAACGGAATCAAGCTTGGGAACTTGTTCCCAAGCCCATTGATCATCCAGTCATTGGCACCCACTGGGTATTCCAAAATAAACTGAATGAGAATGGCTTAGTACCTCGTAACATGGCTCGACTCGTAGCTCAAGGATACAATCAGGAAGAATGTATCGACTACGATAAGACTTTTGCCCCAGTTGCAAGATTAGAATCCATTCGCATGTTATGTGCATTTGCATGTTTTCATAATTTTAAGTTATTTCAAATGGATGTTAAAAGTGTATTTTTGAATGGTTTTATAAAAGAAGAAGTTTATGTAGCTCAACCTCCATGTTTTACTGATTTTAAAAATCCTGATTATGTTTTCAAGTTAAAAAAGGCATTATACGGTTTGAAACAAGCTCCTCGTGCTTGGTACGATCGTCTAAGTTATTTTCTACTTGACAACAACTTTTCAAATGGGAAGTTTGATACTAAACTATTTATAAAGTCTTCAATATCAATCTTCTTTTGATTCAAATTTATGTAGATAATATCATTTTTGGATCTACTGATGAATCTCTTTGTCAAGAATTTTTAAAGTGTATACAGAATGAGTTTGAGATAAGCATGATGGAAGAGCTGAAATTCTTTCTTGGACTGCAAATCAAACAAACCAACAATGGGATGTTCATCAATCAAGCTAAGTAAACAAAAGATTTATTAAAGAAGTTCGATGTGGAAGCAGTCAAACCACTTGGCACTCCGATAGCAACTTCAACCAAGCTTGATATTGATGAACAAGGCAAACCTGTCAACATACGTAAGTATCGAGGTATGATGGATAGTTTACTTAACTGCTAGTCGACCTGGTATAATGTTTAGTGTTTGCTTGTGTGCATGTTTTCAAGCCAATCCTAAGAAATCATATTTGTGCGCGGTTAAGCGTATCTTCCGATACCTTAAAGGCAATTCTTTTGTCGGCTTATGGTATCCCAAAACTATGTCGTTTGACCTAACCGGTTATTCGGATGCTGATTTTGCTGGATGCAAAGTAGATAGAAAAAGTACTAGTATTATCAACAACTAAGGCTGAGTATATCGCCGCAGGACGTTCTTGTGCACAAATTTTGTGGATAAAGCAAACCTTAGAAGACTTTGGCCTACTATACACACACATACCCATTTTTTGTGACAACAATAGCACTATCAATTTGACTAAGAATCTAGTATGTCACTCTTGTACAAAATATATCGAGATTTGACATCATTTTCTTAGAGATCATCAACAAAATGGAGATATCAACCTTGTATACATAGACACGGAGAATCAATTAGCTGGCATCTTCATAAAACCTCTACCCGAAGATCGTTTCAATTATTTACATCGTAAATTAGGAATTTTAGATGTCAATAATATTAATTAAATTTGTATTATACAATTATTTTTCAATACTCAAAAACTATTTTTGAGACAAGCCTACAAAGGGTCTGTCTGTCACCACGACTACGGTCGAAGCGAAGCGGTATTTAATTGTTCCCCGGTGAACTCCCGTTAGCTGGGACAATACCCCTACAGCTAATCTGAAGCAGTCGTTGTGTAACAAAATTTAATTTGTAAAATAATATTAATTATATTAATTGAAATTTAAAATTACTAAACTTAAATTAAATAATTGAAAGAGGATGTGGCCCACAAAATTTTTAAAAAAATTCACCAAAAGAACCCTAGGCGAATTCGGTCCGAGTTCGGTCCGAATTCGGCCCGAGTTATGTTGGTGGTATATATTTTTAAGTCAGAACCCGAGGCCCCCTCCTCTTCATCTCTTCCAAAATCCTCTCCATACTGCTACTGTCGCCTGAAAGCTCCTCCAAATCCTAGAATTTCTCTAATCTATTTCTCCCAATCCACTTGGAGATTTCCATCCAAATTTTGGATTCGTGCGGAGAATTCCTGTCTCTACAACATACTCAATTTCTGGAAGGTATAACTCTCTCCTTCCATCTCCTTTAATTTTATTAGTTTCAATTCATTTTTGGGAGAAATGCCTAAGGGATTCACTCCTTCCAAGAGAAAGAAGAGCAATGCCAGTGAAGAGGCATCGTCTTCGAATCCACCAGCAGGTTTCCTATTTTCCCCGGTCTAATCGGCCAACGGTGCATACAATGAGTTCTGCTTTGTAAATCATGACCAATCATTGCTATGGTATGGTGATTTTATCATGCGCAACATATGAAATGGTGCCCCGATTAAGTGGACTGCGTTTTCTGACCACCATCCTTACTTTGAGGCATTAGGGTTACTCCGACTTGTCACCAAAAAATTTCTTATAGCTGCTAATGCCATTAGATTATTTTACTGCAACTTTGTGTTAGACACTTTTGATATTAAGACTCGTGTCGGAGGTATTAACATCGAGTTCAATGATGTCTTGTTAGCAAAAATCCTTGGTGTTCCTAACGAAGGTGCCCCGCTCGATGATTCACTGATTTCGATTTTTTCGATGGCACAACTCTTCTCAGATTCAAGAACGATCTTTGTGCACCTGTATGTGTTCGTTCTGGAAAGTTCAAGGCTGCAAACTTGAACATGTTTAACTATGAATTACATCGCATCATCTATTCTACTATTCTTCCAAAATCTACTTCAAAGGATGATGTTACAAATCATGAACTATCTGCCCTCTACCACATCATCAAGGGAATTCTTTTCTTGGTTCCTAAGACTATTATCCAGATGATGGGATGATGTCGTACAAGAGATTGAAATCTCTCTTATGCGATGTTCATTCCATATATCTTTTAGCGATTTGACATCGATCTGTCTACTTGTGCTCTGGACCCTGAGCCCAAGTATCTCCAGCTATCCCGTCATGGTACTACCGCACCTCCTGGACCTCCTACTATACCTGCTCCACCTCCTCAGACATACCCTATGTCTTTTGAGGGTATCCATCAGCACCTTTCTGATCTCCGGACATTCATCACTTACACATCTAGGGAACGCGAGTTCCGTAATGTGACTCAGTTTTAGGCACTAGCCAACTCCTTTGCTGATCTTCGATTTGCTCAGACTCGACATTCTGCCTGTTCTCTTCTCCGAGATCCAGCTGTCTTCGGTTATCGCTATGAAGATGAGGCGGTACATACTCTCTTCCAATCTGGTAACGCTTATGATTGGTATCGTGGTTCGGGTGCTACTCCACACACCTCTGGAGCTGGCACTTCTGGAGCTGGTCCAACCGGACATGGTGGACGTGCTGGCACTGCAGATGATGATGATGATTGGGATTTGTGATCTAGACGTACTGCATTTTGTCTAGATGATCACTTTTTGAGACTTTGATTATATCTTTGTTACTTGGAAATGCTCTGACATTCCAAGATATCATTAGTACTCTATCCTTTTAGTTTATTTGCATTGAGATTGTGTTTGTCTCAGATGATATTCTGTGAACATGCTTTATGCTTTCTTTAGCATATTTTTATTCAGTTTAGCATTATTCCATATTTGTCATTGCACTATCTCTTTATGCTTCAATATTAACTGCCTGTGAAATATACAATGCCTGTGAAATGTTGTTTTTCTATTTATTATGTTTATATTTCTTCAATGATTGTTCTTATGCATATATTGCGGGGGAGCTTCTCTCTTTGTAATTATTTTACTAAGTGACAATGGCAGAGAAATAGGATCTAACATCTTTGGCAGGATACAGGAACATTTTTTTAGGATATATAGTACAATTTTGATTATCTTTCAAATCTTATCGATCAAAGATGTTATATCGGTCAAGATTTGTCAATTATCAAAATGGAGGAGATTGTTGGCCCATTGGTCATGGTCAAACCTGATTTTAATAATTGATCAAACTCTGTCTCGATATAAGGGCTACTTAAAGATGTTTTGGACTCTTAGAGACTGTCAGAGAATAGCTATCCGATTTGTTCAAAATCGAAGCTGTGTTTGCAACTCGAGTCTGTATTTCCTTTATGCACTATAATTTTTACTTTTATTGAGTATAGGAATACAATGTACACCGAGTCGTACAGGCAAATAGGCTATCCGAAAAATATTTTCAAAATATCCTATATTTTGAAAAACAGCCCCTATTTACAAAAAGCTCATAACTGCTTAAAAGAATTTCAAAAAGACCAAAAATCAATTTACAAAAACATTGACTAAACCCGGACAGAAGTCGGCCAGAGTTCGGTTAGTGACCGTTTGATTTCAAACGTTTAAAAACTTTGTCTTCCTGCAGTTACGGATCCCAACGAGATTTTCTCATAGAGTTTTGTCCGAATTCTGCCCAAATTCTGCCAGAGTTCAGCCTTTGGAAAAACTATAAATAGAGAAGGATTTCGATCATTTCAATTCACTCATTCACTTACTTTCATCGCTTCTCTCTAAAGCCTATTGTTCTATTCCAAAGAGTTCTAAACTTTAATTTTTAAATCCCAAGCCAGTTATAATCTTCTAGTCGATTTGCTAGTGCGGTACGGTCTAGAAGCTTTAGAGCGATTGTAATCAGAGGCTTGATTGAAGAAAGACTCTTCACAATTGAAGTTGGTCGTGTACTTCGTATCAAAGCTCGTGTTTGTAGAAGTTGTAAGGACTTCGTATAAAAACTTGAGTATTTTCCAATAGTGGATTCAACTGGAATCTAGAGTTCTTCCGACTGGACTAGTCCTCACAAGAGGAAAACAAGTATACATCGCCGTCTTTGCGTTTTCTTTCTAATCTCTGCTTTTACAGTTATTTACTTGTGATATATATATTTCTCTATGATCTTGCTGCTAACTTTTTAAATTGGCTATATTCCGATGCCTACTCTATTCACCCCCTCTAGAGTATTGTGCTTTACAAATTCGCCCCTACAGGCTTAATGTGGATTGTGTCCATATTTTGGGTCGACAGGTTTAGAAGTCAGAAATGAATGTGACTACGTGGTGTGAATCAAGATTGGGTCTTGTGTCAGAAAAGTTGTACGATAAAAATACAGCACAAGATGGTGTGTCTGAGTAGGACAAGAAGGTCATGGGTGTATGGTGTCTTGACTAGATCATGCATGTGAAGTTGGTTTTGAGAAAACAACTAGTCTTGTGCTCCTAAATTAAAAGTCATGGTAATGTGATGATAATCATAAATAAAAGTAGGAATGATCAAATGGCCTAAATTGATCCGAAAGTTGTGCGATGTAAAAAGAATACAAGAGAACAAGTTCGAGTGGGACATGATATATCACAATGAAGATAATCTTGTCTACTACATACTCATGAAGAAAGTTTTCAGATATTGCTATCTCTGACGCTCCAGAAATCAAAGTCACGAAAAAGAACATTTAATGATCAAAATAATTAAATAACAATATTTATTGAGAATAATGATCATTTAGAAAATTTTAAAAATAAACCCTAAAATTTAGGGGGCTCACATCCTACCCACCTTATAAGAATTTCGTACTCGAAATTAAAATCATCCAATAGGTCAAGCTAAAGCATGTAGCTGTTACGGCTACAATACTCAATCTGCTACCGTATGATCATCTATTCTATTTCTCTCTACAATTATTTTGGTTCAGGTTCAACAAGCTTCTTTCATTATAAATTATGTTATTTATCCTCTAGAATCTTTCTTACCAATAAGGAGCCTTCGTGAATCTAGGTCATCCTCGAGATATTTATATAGATCGATAATGCTTGGTTACCAGCCATATTTTTAATCTCAATTGTAAATAGTTCGTTCCTTGTTATTTTAACTGATAACTCCCGATCTTGTACGTAATATTATATCTCCTTCTAACTTATCCTATATCATTCCACATATCGATCTACCCTCTAATCATATGTAAATAGCTTATAGATAACCAATAATTACTTGGTCATCAAAGTCCTACAAATGCTCAACCCTCAAACCTAAGCACAAGATTCTAATCCTCATTCCGTAGTCAAAATATTACAATATCTCGTCACTCCATCTCAAATACCCTATCATCAATTTATACTATCAAAGCATTCCTTCTTAATGGTTTCTATGTTCACTATGGTCAGTCACTCATATATGTCCTATAAGCTTAACCTAATCAACTTCTAGGAAAATCATTCATCACAATCATAAACATATTATAGTAATATTATGGAATCCATTAACGAGGTTGTCAAATCAATAGAAGGTAGCAAGGGCCTAAGACTGGATTGATCAATCCATAAGGCATTCCAACAGCTACCGAGAAGGACGAGAAGAATTACCCAAGTGGTTAACGAAGAAGAGTTTAGTCAAATCATAGAAAAGATGAAATACAAAAGCAATTTTGTCGAGAAAAGATAATATGAGAGCAATCATGTTAGAGAGTCCTAGAGAACCTATAATCCTAGTTGTGGATGTAGATAGGACAGAGTTAATCAAGACAGAAAAGCTTGATGATAAGAATTTGTTCTTGCTCATCTGGTTATAATGAAGTGAACTGATTTAATATATGATCTGATAACCATACACGTCTTCCTGAAATCATGTTGCCAGAATTTTTGCTACGCCAATAAGCGTAGCTACAATAAACGATAGAGTCCATAACTAAGGTATACACCCTAAAATTATGTTATCTAGAATTCTCACCACGCTAATCGGTATGACTGCAAAAAAATCTAAATCCTATAACTAGGATAAGTATATCAAGAATCAGGCTCTATGTCCTTGTCATGCTAGCTAGTATGACTATGATAAATTCTAAACTCCATAAATAAAGCAGGCATTTACCTTCCTCACTGTCATCATCAAATATGTTATCAGGATATACCTTAATTCAATCCATAAAAAATTTCTAAATACAAAAATCAATATCAACAACGAACGTCAAGATTCAATCAACGAACAAGGAAGAGTATAAGAAAACAAGTGGAACAGACTTCGAAATAGAGTTTAGAGTGAGATTATCAAGGGTTGTTCCAAGGGTACTATCTGGGTCAAAGTTCAAAATTCCTAGAATTTACTCTAAAACAAAACCCAGCCTAAATGGTTATAGATTCAACTTCTACTTTCTAGTTCTCTCTTGGGTCCATAAACTCATCCTAATGCAAGAATAGGGTTTGAATATAAGGCAGATATTCAAAATCATGACGAGCAAAAGCAAATGGGAATAGACTCAAGAGTTTTCGAAGTAAGATTCTCAGGGGTTATCCCTGGAATCTGTCAAGAGTTCCTAATATGTGATTGAGTACCAAAATCCTAGAATTCCATGATTCAAATCCAACACTACGGCAGGCTCGCAGTAGTACGGCTAAGCCTAAGTACTGCTATGACTTCGCATTAGTTACAAAGACTGACCTGTATGGGCCACCACAAAAATGTGTCACGACCTGCACCCGGATATTCGGGCACGAGTACATGGGCTACGCCCATCCTACGCCGCAGTATCGATGATAGAATGTTGTCAAGTTCTCAATAAATATCTACAACATCTAGATGATCCATGATAATAAATGTACTCAAATCACACCACAAGCGACTAAGGAAGAAATAAAATAGAAAGATATTATTAACATTGAAACAGACAGAATCTACAAATGAATATACAAGACCAGAATAAATCTGAGGCAAAATAATAACAAAACTAAAACAACTACCAGGCCTAGAACTCCTAGAAGACAAGTCACGGTAAAAGAATATCGAGATCCATCTTAGCTAGCATCATCCTGTAGTCCAAAAATATGGGGCATAACAATTATAAAATTTGTCAACGTATCCAGTCAGGATTGGAATAAGCACATATCTTCAGTAACAGTTCTATCTAGATGATATAGTATATGTAGCAGTAAATAGAGAGAATATACAAGGTAAAGTGATACGTAAATGAACATAGTAAGGCATATCAAGACTGTAAATGAGTACAAGAGCAAGAGAACAGTGTATATCATGTACAGGAATCAAGAAACTAGTATCTATATAAGTTAGCACTAGTTTCAACATGTGATCGTCTTAGAAACTTGATACAAGAGTTTATGGCTTGGTTAATCAAACGTGCAGTGTATGCTTAACACTGTTCAAGGTTCAAGACTTGATATAAGGAGGGTATTGATCACATATCTAAGCAAATACTCTCCGCCCCCGACTAGTATAGTGGATCCAACCATGACACGTTATGATACGAATTCTCTGAGAAGGTCGTGAGCCTTCACAGGAATCGTGTCTATACAATGCACAAGGAATAAAGACAAGGTTTACACAATTTATACCAAGGAATACAAGGAATAACATCTCATTACGAGATCCAGACAAATACCAATTCGTGTAAGCAATGTGTCAAGAGAACAAGGATATCTACACTAAATACAAGAAATATATAGGATTTCATAAAACAAAAATATTATTAGAGAATGTACTCGCCTTATTATAGTTAGAAGTCGACGTGCACGACACGAATATGTCGACACGGAATAGGTACCGATACTATGCTCCACAAGGTGGTCCCAGATAATGATACAGCCAGTTTCGTTGAGTCCAGAATAGTCTAAAAAGCCTAGTTTGATATATAATAGTCTAGAATCAAGATTTGGCACGATAATAGAGATGAGGAATAGGAAACGACTATAATAGTCGTGACTTATGATTTAAGGGAAAAGAATAACTACAAATACATATCTATCTACAAATTATTTATAATATTTAGAAACTACAATTTTATTTATAAAATATTATTAGGTAATACTAGAAAACCAAAATCATTTAGAGTTTTATAAACCATTTATAGACATATATATATATATATATATAAGCTAATAATAATATGAATTGTAAGTTGTAGATTATTAAAATATTAAGTTTGTACCTCGTACGTCGAAACCTACGACATGCAAATCGAGACAAGACGATCAACCATAAGGTTAGCAATCTTATCATAGTGATCCACATGGTCATCTTGCCAATTTTAGCGATGTGAGATCACTGGAATCGACTGGTCTCAGTTTCGTTGCACTAATTTTGAAATACAAACATAATAAGAATTTATTATAACTAATAGTGATATATAAAGAAAATATCTATAGACATTTTTGGATGATGAAACAAAAGTCACCAACGTGTCAAAATGGTCAAATTAGCTAGGATAGTCTACCCATAAGTCCAATTTGGACACATGGACAAAAAGATAATTTTGAGTCAAAATGATATCCGTGTTAGACCCACTTTGCATCAAAAAACATACTAGGAAACAAATCTACTAACCCTAACAAATTATGTCTACGAACGATACGAACCCAATGATATATCCGGAATTTGATTCCGATGCGTCGATCTCAAAATAGTCTGTTGACTCGGACTATAGGGCCCGCTTTGTACCGAAATGCTAGCCAGAGCCTACGTCCTCCAAATCTATCAAACTTTATATGAATTCGTGCCAGAACAGTTGCACAATTCTACTAGTCGTGTCAGAATTGGAATCCGGAGTCCCGGGTTCAAAATTAGAATATTACAAGTTGGAAATTATAAATTCGGACGTCCAACTTTGGCGCCAAATTCAACCAATCAAATGAGCTCACAATGAAACGAAACTTGAGGGACAAGAAGATGGTTATACCAGCTATGAACAAAAACTGGTGGCACGTCAAACGGAGCTACGATGGTGGAGGTACGAGTCTATGATGTTGGCTCTACGAAACTGTCCAAAAATAACACAATTTAAATGGTCAACTTGTCGATCGGTTTTGATCTATCAAATGATCAAATTAACGTATGAAACTTGACATGAGTGAAGGGGTATATATCGAGATTATGACAAAGAAAAGAGTTCGTCGATCCAACGGTTAGATTATCCAAAAAACATATGCGAAGTCGATGTCCAGAAACGAAATTCTGGATTCGATTTCGCGTGCGTCACGGTAGGATTTCGTACAAAATGTATGAATCGTTTATTTTGTCGCATCGAGGACACTGCTGCCACATCGAAGTGGCACGTAGGGGGTCGTCGGAGTTGCCGCGGGTTCGCGGTGGTCGTGGGCAGCGGTGCACAGCAGTTGCCTTGCTGCTGTAGTGCTTGTGCTTACGCGCCTGTGTCGCCGCTGCGACTGTCGCCTGGCAGCGTGCGGTGGCCAACAGTTACGACACGATGGGGCACCACCAGAGGATTCGTCGGGGATGTTGGCCGTGTGGTGGAGAGGGTCGTACGCTACGGCGGTCGTAATACAGCAGCGGTTTCTACTGCCCACGTACGCTGCTGCTGCTCGTGCTACTAAGCGGTTGGCACGTCACCCACGGGGGCCGTCGAAGATTGGTATAGCAGGATATGCTAGGCTAGGCGATCATACGCTGGAGAGGGAGATAGAGGCTAAGGTTCGCTGGTCGGAGGAGAATGAAAGAGGAGGAGGAGAATGATGGAGATGGTGAGGCTGATGATGAAGATGGTGAGAATGACGATAGTGATAAAGATGATGGTGTAGAGTTAAAAGGGGGTTATCGGCTGAAGGAGTAGGGGGAGGAGAACTGCTGCTCGGCCAAGGGGAGTTATTATAGCTGCGTGTTTAAGGTGAGAGGAGAAAGAAGAGAGGTTGAGTAAAAAAGAAAGAAGGGGAGTGGCTGTGAGTTAAAAAGAGAGAGAATGAGTGATCTCTCTAAAAGTAAAGAGAGAGAGAGTGCATTGGGGATTAGGGCCAACCAGGGGTGTATGTGAGTGTGTGCCATGTAGGAATGGGTGGTGTTGGCCCATTGGTCATAGTCAACCTGATTTTAATAATTGATCAAAACTCTGTCTGGATATACGAAGCTTGTTGGGACATCTCAGCTCCTTGGACATAAGCAAGATTGGATATTCACTCCGTTCAAGACTGAAGATCTGTTTGCCTACTTGAGTCTGCACTTCCTATACAATGTAATTTTTCATTTTATTTGAGTCTAAGAATACGTTGTACACCGAGTCGTACTGGCAAATAGGCTACTCCCAAATAGTTTAAAATGTTTTTTAAAATGACCTATCAAAATATTTACAAAAAGGTTTTCAAAAAGGTTTTCAAAAATCACCAAAAATCTTTTTTTTAAAACCCTAACCTAACCCTGACAGAACTCGGCCAGAGTTCGGCCAGAGTTCGGCCAGAGTTCGGTTGGTGGCCGTTTGATTTTTGAATTCTCTGGAACTTGGTCCTCCTGCAGTTGCGGATTTGACCGAGATTTGCTCATCGAGTTCTGCCCGAATTCTGCCCGAATTCTGACAGAGTTCTCCCTTTGGAATTCCTATAAATAGAGATGGATTTCGATCATTTCAATTCACTCATTCACTTTCAATCTTCTCTCTATCTAAAAAAGCTTTCTGCCTTCCAAAGAGTTTTCTAGAGCTTTCATTTTCAGATCCCAAGTCAGTTACAATCCTCTAGTCGATTTGCCAGTGCGGTACGGTCTAGAAGTTTCTGAGAGATTGTAATCAGAAGGCTTGATTGAAGAATACCTCTTTACATTTGAAGTTGGACGAGTTCTTCGTATCAAAGCTCACGTTGTAGAAGTTGCAAGGACTTCGTAAGAAAACTTGCAGTTTTTCCTATAGTGGATTCAACTGGTAGCAAGAGTTCTACCGACTGGATTAGTCCTCAACAGAGGGATACCAGTATACATCGCTGTCTTTGTGTTTGCTTTCTGAACTCTGCCTTTATGTTATTTTAACTGTGATTATATACTGTGATTGTGTTGCTAACATTTTTTATTTAGCATTATTCCGCTGCCAACTCTATTCACCCCCCTCTAGAGTATTACGCTTTACTATATCGTTCCTACAATTGGTATCAGAGCGGGTGTTACAGGTAAAGCGAGGTAACAGTGCTATTATTTATTCATTATTTATTAGATCACAGCACATCACATGGCAACTATGAAATTCACAAGTGAAGGTCAGGCCACAAACAGACCCCCTCTGTTTGATGGTACTAACTACACTTATTGGAAAACACGGATGAGTTTCTTCTTGAAATCTCTTGATTTTGACTTATGGGCTATTGTTCTTGATGGCTATCAGAAGCCACCTCGTATAAATGTCGAGGGAGTTTTGGTTGAAAAACCCCAAAGCAGTTATACAGAGGAAGGAAAAAAAAAGGCCAGTCTTGACGCACGTGCCATTAATGCTCTTTTTTGTGCCTTAAACAGAACAGAATTTAACAGGGTATCTACATGCACAACGGCAAATGGTGTGTGGAAGCTTCTCGAAGTTACACATGAAGGCACCACTCAAGTCAAGGAGTCAAAAGTCAGCAGACTTACTCAAGAGTACGAGGCGTTCAAAATGAAGCCAAATGAAACAGTCACACAAATGTTCGAGAGGTTCTTGGATATTGTAAACCCTTTGTCCTCCTTAGGCAAAGATTACAGTAACCACGAAAAGATTCGCAAACTCCTGCGAGCTCTCACCAAGAACTGGATTCCGAAGGCTACAGCTATCATTGAAGGAAACGACCTCACTACAATGTCACTTGAAGTACTCATGGGTAAACTACTCACTCATGAACTGGAGCTACAAGATTTTGAAGAACCTGCACCAAAGGAGAAGACTATCGCCCTCAAGGCTCAGCACAGAAAAGCTGCTGAAGATGACTCAGACAGCAGTGGATCTGACGCTGAAGATCAAGCTCTCCTAGCAATGAAGTTCAAAAGATTCATGAGACATGAGAAGAGAGTCAAAGAGAACAACAGCAACAACTGGTACTAAGAAGATGCTGTCTGCTATGGCTGCAAGAAGAAGGGACATATGAAGAAGGACTATCCCATCAACTCATCATCGAGCAAGAAGAACAACAGGTATGAAAAAGGCAACCTAAAAAGATCAACGTCTCGGAAATATGCTAACACCAGCATATGGCATGAGAGTGAAGCTAGCGACTCAGAAGATGAACATTCAGAGGACGCTGCAAATATCTGCTTCATGGCAATCGATCAGGTACCTACTGAACCTGTAGAAACATATGATGACTTCACCTTTGAGCAATTAGGAGATGCCTTCAGTGACCTGATGCTTGACTACAGGAAACTGTGTAGTAAATATCAGACCGCTAAGAAGGTACTCAAAGAGTACAAAGGAGAAATAGGAAGACTTACCGACCTACTAGCTGAGGTTAGAGCTAATGTTAGTGAGTCTGGTGAGCTTTCCTCTATAAAGCTCTTATTACACGAGACTAAATAATCATCCGAAGAGAAAGACAAGATTATAGACCAATTGAGAGAAGATCTTTCTAGAGAAAAGAAAAGTCTTCAATCTGCACAAATCAGAATGGAATCACTCACTTCTGATTATACTAAGTTATATGACACTTCCAAAAGGTTGGAAATTAGGTTAGGAAAACAGCCTGAGCCTGCTGCTTCCTATCCTAACACGTGTCACTTACCGAGAATTCGAAACATTCCCAAGCCAAATACTGTCAGACCAAACCATATAAAACCTTTACACCAAAAGGTTAAGCCCAAACATGATCATAGGTATGCATTCTTCTATACTAGAAAACCCAAACCTACCAACCATGCACACCACTCAGCTTTCAACACTCGACATGCACAATGTCATTATTGTGGCCTCATTGGTCATATATCATCTGTATGTAGAATGAGAAAGCTTGTAGATTTAAATATTTATGCTTGGATACCTAAAGCTAATAATTCAGGACCCTACAAGAAATGGGTACCAAAGGTTTTATCTGCAAACTGTTTTGTAGGTGGAACACCCTTCACATGCTAGAAGCAAATGGATCCTCGACAGCGGTTGCTCACGGCATATGACCGGTGACGCTACCCTATTTGCAACACTGTCGAAGAAGAAGAAGGAAGGTTATGTTTCCTTCGGTAATAATTTGAAAGGGTATATTATTGGTATCGGTGATGTTGGTAAGTCTCCCTATCCAGTGATTAAAGATGTCTGTCTGGTCACCGAGTTGAAACATAATCTGCTCAGCATAAGTCATCTAGCTGATCATGGTTATGGTATCAACTTTGGCAAAGACAAATGTACTATAGTTGATAGCTCAACTGGTAGTACTATCTTTGAAGGAATCAGGGAAGATAATATATATGTTTTCTATCTGTTGGAAGAAGCTAACATTTCAGGTAGATGCTTAATGGCCAAAAGTGATGAGAGTCATCTATGGCACATGAGACTCGGTCATGCAAACATGGATACATTTTTAAGATTATCCACAAAGAAGATAGTACGCGGTTTACCAGACATAACATTCAAAAAGGATTCGGTATGCAGCCAATGTGAAAAGAACAAGGCTACCAAATCCACATTCAAGTCTGTAAACGCAGTATGTACTACTAGACCTCTACAATTGCTACACATGGATTTATTCGGTCCTAGCAGAGTTGCTAGTCTCGGAGGTAAATTATATGCATTTGTTATTGTAGATGATTTTTCTAGATACACATGGGTATATTTCTTGACATGCAAGAATGACGCATTATTCGAATTTGTCGCCTTTTGCAAGAAAGTACAAAATGAAAAAGGTTACATGATCGCTCGAATTAGAAGCGATCATGGAGGCGAATTCGAGAATGCTGATTTCGAGCAATTTTATGACACACACGGTTTCATATACGAGTTCTCCTGCCCTAGAACTCCACAAAAAAATGGAGTTATGGAACGTAAGAACAGAATTCTAACCGAAATGGCCAGAGTGATGTTAAATTAATTTAGCCTACCCAAATACTTCTGGGCTGAAGCTGTCAATACAGCTTGCTTTGTGCTCAATAGAGTTCTAATTCGACCCAAATCGAAGAAGACTCCATTTGAGTTATGGTTTGATAGAATTCCTTCAGTTTCATACTTTAAGATTTTTGGCTGTAAGTGCTTTATTCTTAATACTAAAGACAACATGGGAAAGTTTGACGAAAAGGCCGATGAAGGTATATTTCTAGGTTATGCGGCCAAGAGCAAAGGGTACAGAGTCTTCAACAAACGTACCATGATCATCGAAGAATCAATCAACGTCACTTTTGATGAAATGAACCAAATGACTCTCGATGACAGTGATGAAGATCTGCCTACATCAAGCTCAACATCAGCTGAACCTGAACCAAGCTCTGCACTAGCTGAACCCCTAGAGGAGATCCAGGAACCAGCTACCTACAGAGTCTATCGAAGAGGTTAAAATTCACAGCTGATCATCCACAAGATTTGGTAATTGGTGACATTACCAAAGGAGTAAGTACTCGATCATCCAGTAGAGATATTGTTTCTAGTGTTGCATTTATTTCACAGCTAGAACCTAAATCTATTGATGAAGCATGTAGTGATAGTTTCTGGATAGATGCCATGTAAGAGGAATTAAACCAATTCGAACGGAATCAAGTTTGGGAACTTGTTCCCAAGCCTATTGATCATCCGGTCATTGGCACCCGTTGGGTATTCCGAAACAAACTAAATGAGGATGATTTAGTAACTCGTAACAAGGCTCGACTCGTAGCTCAAGGATACAATCAAGAAGAGGGTATCGACTACGATGAGACTTATGCCCCAGTTGCGAGATTAGAATCCATTCGAATGTTATGTGCATTTGCATGTTTTCATGATTTCAAACTTTTTCAAATGGATGTAAAAAGTGCTTTTCTAAATGGCTTTATAAAAGAAAAAGTTTTTGTAGCACAACCTCCGGGTTTCATGGATTTCAAAAATCCTGACCATGTTTTCAAGTTAAAGAAATCCTTATATGGTTTGAAATAAGCCCCTCGTGCTTGGTATGACCGTCTAAGCTCTTTCTACTTGACAACGGTTTTTCAAAAGGAAAGGTTGACACTACACTTTTTATTAAATCTTTTAATGGCAAGCTGCTTTTAATTCAAATTTATGTTGATGATATCATATTTGGATCCACTGATGAATCTCTTTGTCAAGAATTTTCTAAGTGTATGCAGAATGAGTTTGAGATGAGCATGATGGGAGAGCTGAAGTTCTTTCTCGGATTATAAATCAAATAAACCGACAATGGGACGTTCATTAATCAAGCCAAGTACACAAAAGATTTGCTAAAGAAGTTCGATCTGGACAATGTCAAACCTATTGGCACTCCGTTGGCAACTTCAACAAAACTTGATTCTGACGAACAAGGCAAGCCAGTCGACACACGTAAGTATCGAGGTATGATTGGTAGTTTACTTTACTTAACTGCTAGTCGTCCAGATATAATGTTTAGTGTTTGCCTGTGTGCACGTTTTCAAGCTAACCCAAAGGAATCACATCTGACCGCAGTTAAGCGTATCTTCCGATACCTTAAGGGCACTTCTTCTGTCGGCTTGTGGTATCCCAAAACTAAATTCTTTGACCTTATTGGTTATTCGGATGCAGATTTTGCGGGATGCAAGGTTGATAGAAAAAGTACTAGCGGTACATGTCATTTCTTAGGCAAGGCTCTAGTCTCTTGGTTTAGTAAAAAGCAAAATTCTGTAGCCTTATCAACAACAGAGGCTGAGTATATCGTCGCAGGACGTTGTTGCGCTCAGATTTTGTGGATGAAACAAACCCTAGAAGACTTTGATTTATTTTTCACACATATTCTCATTTTCTGTGATAACACGAGCACCATTAATTTGACTAAGAATCCTGTATGTCATTCTCGTACTAAACATATCGAGATTAGACATCATTTTCTTAGAGATCATCATCAAAATGGAGATATAAACCTTGTGTACATAGATACTGAAAATCAATTAGCTGACATCTTCACTAAACCTCTAGCGGAAGATCGTTTCAATTATTTACGTCGAGAATTAGAAATTTTGGACGTCAATAATATTAATTGATTTTATTTTATGATTATATATCATTATGCAAAAACTGTGTTAGAGATAAGCTAATAAAGAGTCTGTCTGTCACCACAACTACGGTTGAAGCGAAGCGGTACTTAAGAGTTCCCCGATGAACCTCCGCCAGCTGGGACAGTACTCCTACAGCTAATCTGAGACAGTCGCTGTGTAACGATATTTAATTCATAAAATATTATTAATTATGTTATTTGAAGACTAAAATAACTAATCTTTGAATTAAATATTTGCAACGAGTCAATGAAAAAGAAGTAGCAAAAATCAACCTGAAAGAACCCTAGGCGAATTCGGCCAGAGCTCTGACCGAATTCGGCCCGAGTTCGGTTGAGGGTGTATGTGTATATATACAGAACCCGAGAGCTTCTTCTCTTTCATTACTTCCAAACTAATTACAACAGCAGCAGCAGCCGACCCCGACCTCCAACCCTAGTTCTTCACCAATCTATTGCTTCCAATCTACTTGGTGAAATCCTTCCAAAATTTGGAATCGTGTGGAGATCGTTCTTCTCTACAACATATCTAATTTTTGTGAGGTATAACTCCCTCTCTCTCCACCTTTCATATTAGTGCTTTTTATTTCAATGGCACCTAGATTTAATCCGTCAAAGAGGAAGAAGACCACTCCTAGTGAGGAAGGGTCCTCTTCGAATCCTCACACGGATTCTTTGTTTTCGCCGGTCCAAAAGAGCGACGGCGCTTTCGATGGGTTCTTCTTTCAAACCCTCGATCAAGCTTTATTATGGTACGGTGACTTTTCCACCCGTTCCATATGTAGCGGCGCTCCGGTTAAATGGACGGTATTCCCTGATCATCGTCACTTATTTGAGGCATTAGGGTTACACTTACTTGTTAAACTGTGCTTCCCAATAGCTACTAATGTCATTAGATTGTTCTATTGCAATCTCGTAGTTAACACTTTTGACGTGAGCACACGTGTCGGAGGCATAGACATTGACTTCAATGATGTCCTTCTAGCGGAGATTCTTGGTATTCCCAATGAAGGTGAACCGCTAGTTGATATCACGGAATTCGATTTCCCCGAAGGCACTACACTCACGAGTTTCAAAACGGAACTTTTGTGCACCTGACAGAGTACGTTTTGGAAAGTTCAAGGCTACCAACCTGAACTTGTTCAACTACGAATTGCATCGCATCATCTACTCTACTCTTCTTCCAAAATCTACTTCCAAGGATGATGTGACTTCGCTTGAGCTGTCCGCCATGTACCATATTCTTAAGGGGATTCCTTTTTCCACCCCTAAAACAATTATTCAGATGATGGGACGTTGTCGTGCTAGAGATCGAAATCTCTCTTATGCGATGATTCTCCCTCGTATCTTTCAGCGATTCGAGATCGATCTATCGACTTGTACTCAGGACTCTGAGCCCAAGTTACTCCAGCTTTCTCGTCGCAGCCGGACTGCTTCAGCTCCACCTCCTGCTCCTCCTACTGCACCATCTTCACCACATCAGCCGTATGCCATGACTTTTGAGGGCATAGATCAGCATTTATCAGCTTTGCACGTCTCGATGATGGACATGGCTCGCGAGCGAGAGTTCCGCGATGTCACCCGTTACCAGGCGATGCAAACTCTTTGGCCGATCTACGTTTTGCCCAGACTGGTCACTCTGCTGCTTCCATCCCTCGTGATCCAGCTTTTTCGGGTTACCGCTGTGAGGATGAGGCTGTTCATGCCTACTTCCAGCCAGGTAACGCCTATGACTGGTATCGTGCACCTCGAGATTACGTTGGTGAGTTCTATGTTGGCGCCCCTACTCATCCTACTGGCGCTGGTACTTCTGGTGCTGGTACTTCCGGTCATGCTGGCCACGCTGCGGATGATATTGATGAGGATAGTGATGATGAGATCTGATTTGATTATTAGTGATATTCTATTGTATACTTGGAAATGCTCCGACATTCCAAGTTTTTATTATTTACTTTTTATCAGTACTTTGTAGTTTGATATCAGTATTACTTTTTATCTTCATGGACATATTTTTGATGTTTTTATTTATGACTCTCAGTTATTTCTGTATTTGTTTAAGCACTATTTTTTATACTGCTTCTTCCATTTTAAACTGCCTGTGAAATAGCATGCCTGAGAGTTTTTTATGTTTTTTGAAGCAATACATGCCTGTGATGATATTTGTAACAACTTTACATTCCTGTGATGCTATATCTCTAATTCTTATACTATATTTCTTTTATTTTCTCGCTATGTTGGTATGCATTGATTGCTGGGGAGCCTTCTGCATTTAATGCGGGGGAGCCTTCTCTTGTGCAATTATTTTGCTAAGTGACAAAGGGGGAAAAAATTAAAATGATCTAACATTTTTTGATTAAATCAGGTTATACAATTTCTACTTTTTGATATTTTGAACAGCTGAACAAGCTTAATGTTATATCATAGTTTGTCAATTATCAAATGGGGGAGATGTTGGCCCATTTCATAGTCAACCTGATTTTAATAATTGATCCAAAACTCTGTCTGGATATACGAAGCTTGTTGGGACATCTCAGCTCCTGGACATAAGCAAGATTGGATATTCACTCCGTTCAAGACTGAAGATCTGTTGCCTACTTGAGTCTGTCTTCCTATGCAATGTAATTTTTATTTATTTGAGTCTAGGAATACGTTGTACACCGAGTCGTACTGGCAAATAGGCTACTCCCAAATAGTTTCAAAATGTTTTTTAAAATGACCTATCAAAATTTTTACAAAAAGGTTTTCAAAAAGGTTTTCAAAAATCACCAAAATCTTTTTAAAAACCCTAACCTAACCCTGACAGAACTCGGCCAGAGTTCGGCCAGAGTTCGGTTGGTGGCCGTTTGATTTTTGAATTCTCTGGAACTTGGTCCTCCTGCAGTTGCGGATTTGACCGAGATTTGCTCATCGAGTTCTGCCCGAATTCTGCCCGAATTCTGACAGAGTTCTCCCTTTGGAATTCCTATAAATAGAGATGGATTTCGATCATTTCAATTCACTCATTCACTTTCAATCTTCTCTCTATCTAAAAAGCTTTCTGCCTTCCAAAGAGTTTTCTAGAGCTTTCATTTTCAGATCCCAAGCCAGTTACATCCTCTAGTCGATTTGCCAGTGCGGTACAGTCTAGAAGTTTCTGAGAGATTGTAATCAGAAGGCTGATTGAAGAATACCTCTTCACATTTGAAGTTGGACGAGTTCTTCGTATCAAAGCTCGCGTTGTAGAAGTTGCAAGGACTTCGTAGAAAACTTGCGGTTTTTCCTATAGTGGATTCAACTGGTAGCAAGAGTTCTACGACTGGATTAGTCCTCAACAGAGGGATACCAGTATACATCGCTGTCTTTGCGTTTGCTTTCTGAACTCTGCCTTTACATTATTTAACTGTGATTATATACTGTGATTGTGTTGCTAACATTTTTATTTAGCATTATTCCGCTGCAACTCTATTCACCCCCTCTAGAGTATTACGCTTTACTATATCTACAGGTGGTTGGGATGAGTTAGAGTTGAATCAATGGCTAGGATTAAGTATAGCTATATTGGTCATAATTTTAGAAAATAAATCAAGGGAGTTGTCTATTGAATATTTTGAGTGGGTACACTAGGTGTTTGGTATTTTGTAGGGGATGATGTGTTGGTTCATGATGGGAAATGAAGGTGTTTGGTTCAAATGAGCGAGGAAAATCGGGCTTCGTGCAATAAATGGCTTAATTTAGTCATTTATAATCATGGATAAATAAGTACCATGGGGGGCTTAATTGAATGGGACATAAGTGTCATGTGTGTAGTAAGCTTAATGTGGGTCATGTCATTTTGGGACGACAGGTTTGGGTCGAAATGGTGTCCTCAATTTAAGTCGAAAATAAATGTGACTTCGTAGGGTGAATGAAGATTGGGTTGTGTCAGGAAAGTTGTGCGATAAAAATGAAGCACAGATGGTTTGTCTGAGTGGGACACAAAGGTCATGGGTGTAGGGTGTCTTGACTAGATCATGCCATGTGAAGTTGGTTTTGAAAAAAACTAGTCTTTATGTTAGTTTCCTATGTTATATATATATATATATATAGATATATATATATATATAGATATATATTATATATAATACATATTATATTATATATATATAGAATATATATATATATATATTATATAATA